>CM031241.1:634879469-634946969 GCA_018340775.1 Taxus wallichiana var. yunnanensis
ATCAAATGCCACTTACGATTCAGTTTTGTGTTGCTTATGTTCTCATCTTCTATCCTTGTCATTAGTTCCTTTAGCTGAGATAATGCCCTGTGCATATTCTCCAAACCAGTTGGTATTCCCTCGAACTACTTTGAAGCTTGGTGAATAATTTGCTCTTTCCATTGAGCAATAGCTTTGACCTGGTTCCCTGCATCTTCAATCTCTTCAACCAAACGGCTGCATACATGTTCCTGCACTAACACGGGCTGAGAAGAAGGTTTAGCAACCTTAGTGATGATCTCACATAACTAGGAGATCTGCATCTGAAGCTTATCTTTCTCTGCCTTCTCTTTGTCAAGCTTAAGGAATAAAGCGTCTATCAGTGTCCGTGTATCTTGCTTTAATCCTTCCGTGGTGATTTTCCCCAATGGTACTTTAGTCACCAATATGTCTGCAGTAGTTAGCTCTCCCTTCTTCTTTCCTTCGGCTGAACTAACAACTCAGCAAACTTCTGCCCTGATTCTTCAATAATCAACCTTGAAGTTACCTTGGCAACTTTAGGTCTTCTATCCTTTCCACCTAAACTCATGAGCAACTGCAAGTCATGTTCTTCCAGGTTGATCTCTTCTCTAGCTTCGGGATTGTCTGCAAAGCCAACCAGGATGAAAAATTGCTTCTCGGGAATGAGAAGTCACTGAGTGTACCACCATCTCATGCTCAGACTCTGCTGCATTTGAATTTACAACAGTGTTGTGGCTGCCACCTTCTGAATTGTCCAAAGACAATGCTTTTTCAAACTCTACCATTTGTGCTTTCAGCTTATCTACAGGAGAGGTGAAGATCTGAGTGGCTGAGGAGCAAATACAAATGACGCTAGATTCAACGAGTAACGACAACATCTGTTTGGGGTTCAGGGGTTGCTGAAGTGCTATGAGTTGTCGACGCTGAGAAGTTTCGTTCGAAAGTGGTACTGCGACATGATAGCCGTAGACTTGTCCTATGTCTGTATCATTGATGTCAGAAAATCTAGAAGCTATGCATGATTCTGTTGATCCTTCTCTTTCATCATGCTTCATCATGCCTGGAACAATCTTTGTCTGAGCTCTTTTTCTTTTAATTTTGCCGGAATCCCTTGTAATTGGATCAATTTGTGCAGATCTGGCAATTTCTTCTAATTCAGAAGATATATTCAATGTATCTAACATTGATTTGGACTTCCTTTCACCAATATGAGCACCTGTGATGAATACCTGCAATTAATTCAGACAAATATGGAGTCCATGGCATGAATACTTGATTTTTATCACCAAAATCTGCATATAAAGCTTGCTGCCCTAAAATTTGAGACTTTGCTTGCATGCAAAGCAAGCAAAAATATTATTTAATTCACCTGGGCACTTATACCAACATGCAAACACTTAGAATAACAAAAATTAGGCTATTCCAACCCTAGCGTCAAAACTGGAAGCTTCCCGGTAGTGGAAAATTTTCTTTAATGCAAAATCCTCCTTCCTTTGGTGCCAAAACCTATTCGGGTTGCAAACGTGATCAAAAGATTTAATTGCTTCTCCCTTATGGCGTCCCATGCTTATATAGCCATCTACATGTTATTTTTAATAATTACCTTTCCTATTTTTGGCAATTTAATTAATTAAAAGCCATGCTTCTTCTTCCAATTTGGGCGCCCAAGTCTGCATGCTTCTGATTGTTTTTTAATGAATTTATTTTATTTATTTTTAGCATGCATCCTTGACTTCTCTTTAGCTCATCCACTTGCATTGTTTTTCCTTTTATTTATGGTGCCAAACTTGGCTAGAAATACCATTAATAAATATCATTAAATACATGTATTAATGTCAAGGTGGGTCACACTTTTTGGCAAGGGAAATTGCTAAAAATAGGAAGTCAAAGCAATGAGAATTTTCACCCTGCAATGCAGCTCCAAAAATCCCATCTTCCACTTAAGTGATTTGACTTTCATAATGGGAATTTTCACCCTGCTAGGCAGGTAAGAAATTCCCGCTGGCCGCCACTGCCAAAATTCCCACTGGTAGCTTAAATCCTTCCTTCCAAAAAGTGTGACTTGCATGGAAAATAGCTTTCTTAAAAATGCAACTTGCATGGAAAATAGGTTTCTTAAAATGCAACTTGCATGGGTGAATAAACCTCTTTGATGGGAAAATTCAACCTGCTAGGCAAGCCAAGAAATTCCGTCGGTGCTTTAAGTGATTTTTCCTTCATAATGAGAATTTTCACCCTGCTAGGCAGGTAAGAAATTCCCGCCTGCCTGCCACCTCTAAAATTCCCATTGCAACTTAAGTGATTTTGACTTGATGGGAAAAAGTAACCTGCTAGGCAGGAAAGAAATTCCCGCCTTCCTGCCACTGCCAAAATTCCCACCTGAACTTAGATCTATTATCTCAAAAGTGTGACTTGCCTAGGAGAGGCTTTTTCTGCTTAAATTCTTCTTTTTTGGTCGAAATCAGCACTCTGAGATTAATTCCTTCCATTGTTGAGGCCATGGATGACTTTCAGTGTTCCAGAAATTAAACAAAGCTATACGAACAAAGAACGGATCAAAGGGGAATTTAATAGGCAATTTGCACAAACATAAAGAGAAATAACTAAAAGCGAAAAACGCGTTGCGAAGTTGCAGACGATGCTCTGAATTCATTCCTAGTGAAAACCCTATTGAGATGTGGGAATACTGGCATGAAAAAATTCAACTGGGTTCAACCGGAGCACAATTTACTTTAAACAAGACTTTATTTATTTAATAAATAATTAAATAAAATTCCCGCAGACAAAACTTGGCAGAGGGATAAAATGATTTTTAGCATTCTGGGTATTTGTCGAAATTGGCTCATATGATTCATTGGGAATATCTTAATGTAATAGAGACAACTTCAGGCAATAAGAACACAAAAAGACTTGTTATTTTTAAAAAGAACAATTTTTTTAAGGGGTAGTCCTAGATTTTAGGGTGAAATTGAGGGACACTAGTCGGCTCCATCTGTGGACATATTTGCCTCTGTCAAAATGACAAGAGTAAAGATGAGATCCCAACTTCTCTGGTTTCGTATCTTGTCCATTGGCTCAGGGTCAGGAAAATAAAAGACAACACAACTCAGAAAAACAAA
This sequence comes from Taxus wallichiana var. yunnanensis, assembly GCA_018340775.1. Lineage (NCBI taxonomy): Eukaryota > Viridiplantae > Streptophyta > Pinopsida > Cupressales > Taxaceae > Taxus > Taxus wallichiana. The sequence continues at coordinate 634,882,589 of CM031241.1, forward strand.
AGAAAAACAAAGTTTTATTTATATACATATAGGTTTTACCCTGCTTTTTCAATTCCGGAAAAGTTTCAAGTGTTTCCCGTTGAAGGGCAACGACAGTTCAACTCCATCCTGATGAGCAAGTATGAAGCTATCCGTTCCAGCAATCCTTTTGATCACAAAAGGCCCTTTCCATAGTGAATCAAATTTGTCGTGCATGTCTTTTGTTTCTCGTTTTTATCCCATAAAAGGACCCAGTCACCAATCTCAAACTTTTTGTCGCTAGCCTTCTTATCAAAAATCACCTTCACCTTCCTCTGTTGTTACGACAATCATCGCCACTAGAACCTGTACTTCACACAATTCAGTCAAATACATTATTCTTTTATCAACGAGAATCGATGAATGTGGCATCTTCCAAAGCTTTGGAAAGTTGTAAAGCAGGCAATTCCAATGTAAGAGGCAACTCTACGTCTCTTCCATATAACAGCTGAAAAGGGGACATGCCTATAGATTTCTTTGGTGTGATCCTGTCTGCCCATAGTGCATCAAACAACTTCTTATGCCAAGTTCTTTGATTTTCTGTCACTAATTTCCGCATGATAGTCACCATATTTTTATTACTTGATTCAGCTTGGCCATTCCCTTGTGGATAGTAATTGGAGGAATGTACTAGCTAGATCCCATGCATGTAGCAAAATTCAACTAGCTCCTCAGAAGACAAATTAGGAGCGTTGTCTGCTACTATTTTACTTGGGCACGCCAAACCTTATGACAATATTTTCTTTTATAAAATTACACACTTCCGTGGAAGTGGCATTTTTAACAGGAATGGCTTCTACCCACTTACTGAAATAATCAATAGCTGTCAGGATGTAATGATGGCCGACACTGGAAGCGAGATTGAGCATACCAATAAAATCCATGCCCCATCTTGGAAAGGCTCTTCAATTACAACTAGTTTTAAAGGTAATGCTAGCAATTTTATACGTCCAACCAAATGTTGGCATTTAGATACCCACTCTGCAGTATCTTGAAAAAGTGTGGGCCAGTAATACCTTGCTCGGAGGATTTTGTGAGCAGTGACTCGGGCTGAGAAATGACCACCACAAGCCATATTATGAAATTGCTTTAAAAGTTGATCCTGCTGAGCTTTATCCACACATCTGAGAAACACACCATCAATTCCTTTCTTATATAGACCATTATCCCAAAGGACAAAGTCTCTGGACTTCAATTTAATAGTACGTTTTTCCTTGCAAGAAAGGTGATCCGGGCATTCCCCATAAGTTATGAAATAGGCAATATTACTGTACCATTCATCTACCAGATCTATAAAAAGAACCATAGGCAAACTTTTGCCTTCCTCCAAACTCTGTTGTCCTCATCTCAGTCATTAATTCACACAAACCTCTTCCTCGAACTAACTTTGTGGGCTTTATATCCAAGTCATATTCTTGCACCTTCGTCACCCATGTGCCTCTTAATAGCCCTAGCTCTTGTTGTGTGAGGATAGACTTTCTTTGCAGTATCTGGAACCAGGACCACAGTATGTGAGGCAAGAATATAATACCTGAATGCCTTACATGCTTTTACAACTGAATATGCATGTTTTTCCATTGGAGTGTATTTCAACTCGTAAGCTTTTAAAGGCATGCTCATGAAAGCAATCGGAGCTTCTACATCCTCTTGATTTTTCTGCATCAAGATTGCTTTGACATTGTGTGTTCGAGAGGAATAACAGTAAAGAATAAATTCTTTACTAAAGTCTGGTGAAACCAAGACTAGTGCTTTTGACAAGGCTTCTTTAATTTTCTCAAATGCTTCCTTTCCTTCACTGCTCCACTTGAAATCCTGTGTTTTCTTCATCATATTTGAAATATGATGGGTTAATTCAACAAAGTCAAGGATGAATCTCTGAAAAAATTAACCTTACCAAAGAAGGAGTGAACCCCTTTTTTGGAGGTTGGCAATGGCAAAGTTTGAATAGATTTTACTCACTCAGGATCTATTTTGGTTCCTTCTTTTGAAATGATGTGCCCTAGCAGCTTTCCTTTTGTTACAGCAAAGATAGATTTCTTGGGATTCAAAGAAATCCCATGCTTACAGACACTAGATGAAGACTTCTTCGAGATCCGAGATGTGATTACCCCTTTCTTTAGAAAAGACTGTCAGATCATCGAGGTAAACCACTATGCTCTTGTCTTTGAGATGAGCAAATGCCAAATCCATAGCTCTTTGAAATGTGGCTCCAACATTGATTAAACCGAAAGGCATCTTTTGATAAGCAAAAGTTCCCCAAGGTGTAATGAATGTCGTCTTGTATCAATCTTCTGCAGCCACCTTGACTTAGTTATAGCCTGAGAAACCATCAAGCATGGACAACATTTTAGATCTAGTAACAACCTACAGTGTGATCCATGATGGGAATGGGATAATTATCCTTCAACGAGGCTTGATTGAGATTGCGAAAATCAACGCACAATCTAATCTCACCGCTTTTCTTTCTTACAGAACTATATTGGCCAACCACTCAGAATGATGTATAGGATAAATTATCTTTGCATCCAATAGTTTCTGAATCTCTACAAAGATAGTTCCTAAAATAGTTAGATTGTGCCGCCATAGTTTCTGTTTGAAGGGTTTTTGTTCTTACTTCAATGGGATATAATGTTGCACTTCAACAGGTTGATAGGTCTTTAGATCTTGATAAGACCAAGCAAAGACATCTATATATTTCTTAAAAAACTTTGAAAAAGCTTCTCTTTCTGCCTTTGAACAAGACCTTCCAAGATTTACCAACTTGGGGTTGTTATCAGCTCCCAAATTCAATGACTGTGTATCAAAAGAAGAACTTTCTCCACATTCTTTATTCTTTTTTAGCATTTGATCATGTTTATCAAACATCTCTTCAAGAGACACTAAGCCTTTAGGAATTTTATTTCCTTTAAGTTGAATGATCTCTTGACCATCTTCAATCTTTGAATCCGCTTCACCCACGGTTGTCCGTCTCGAAGGTGAAGTGCTTCATTTGTAGTATATTTCTTCAAAGTTGTCTTGTTGCTGGAGAAAGGCAACAATTTGCTTATCATCATTAAAAACTTGCCAACTTTCTTTGGGCATTATCGAAACCTTGAGACGAAAGACTATTTCCACTTTGTAATCACCTTGTTTGAAGAGTGCAGGTGGTTGATCTGGATTCAATAGGGCTGCAGTAACTGCCAGTGAATCAACTCTGGAGTTTTGATCTCTAGGGATATAAGAAACTGAGAAAGCTGCAAAATCCAAAGTAGTTGAATAGACCCGGTCTCTATAATGCCATAGTTTATCTTTTTTAACTTGATAGAGACCACATATCTGCTTGACAATTAACTCAACATCTCCTCTTGCATGTAGCAATTTAATTCCCATTGTTCGGCTTGCTCCATTCCTAATAGCAGTGCTTCATATTCATTGTGTTGTTAGTATTTTCAAACATTAATTTAAAGGAATGTGCATGTACCTTTCCTTCAGGAGAAATAAGCACAACACCTGCACTAGATCCAAGCGAACAACAACTACCATCAAACTCTAGAGTCCAAAATTTGTTGTCCAATTGATGTGGCTCTTGAGTTATGGGTTGGGCTTCTTCTTTATCCAACTCTAGGTAGTAGACTCCATGATCTGATTCCTGGAACAGGATCTGAGATCTGGGGTCTTCATATTTTGAGACTGTATACTTGGATTTCTTCTCAGGTTCCAACTTTTGATTAACTCCCTTTATTGGGATGTGTGCACAAGACCAATCCATCTTGACCTCTCCACCCAATTCTTTACAGAAGTTCCTGCTTAATAACATGCCATAAGATACTGGAATATCTGCTACAAGGATTGTCATCTTCAATCTTTTATCTAGAAAGGAAGCAAGTATTGCTTGTGCATCTTTAATCTGTCCGACGAGAGGTACTTGTCTTTCCATTGAGTAGCACCTTCCAATGGTTTTTGTCAATGTGAGACCCAGAGCATCAAACTTTGGCATGGCATCACATTGTCGGAAGCTCCAATCTAGAATGCAATTACTCAATTTGTAACCATTGATAAGTAATGAAACATAGAATGGTTCAATCCTTTCAGAAGTGGCAGGAGAAGAAGTTGCAACATTATTCAAAGGAGTATTTTTGGGGTTAGATAGAATGCCCCATGAAGCATTGTTTGGTGAATTATTAGGACCATTACTCTGTACATATTTCACCAATCTGCTCAATTGATCGGGAAAAGCCCTCAAGTACTCAGCTTCTGACATCTGAATCTTGGTCTTCTTTATATGATCAATAATATCAAAAGGTTGACTTACTTCAGCTTGTTTTCCAATTGTCCTTTGTTGTTGATTAGAGGAACTTACCTGCTTGTCTCTTGGAGCTAATGAAGAAGGAAGTGGGCTGCCTCTTTTCAGAATGGTAACATCTGGTCCAGGATCTTCTCTTTCTCTCCTTTGGCCACTTGAGGAAGCTTCTACATTTTGACGTGTTTGAGACCTTGTGAACACCGCAAATGTATGACCATCACTATCTTCAAAAGATTCGTAATAGCCTTCATCAGATTCATAGTCTAGGTAGCCAATGTTGGAGTCGCCAGCGGGATCAACAAAGTCTTCTTCGTCAAGTGATTCATCAACAACATGATCTTCTTCATTTGTTTCCAAGTTGTTCCTTGGAGTAGCTTCAATTACCAACCTCTGTGGTGCAGCAGTAAGTTTGTTTCGATTTTGATTTTGACCATTAAAAGTCCGAGCAGGAACCATTCTTGAAGGAGTTGCATTTCCTCCTTGAGCTATTTGCTTCTTGATTTGTAGCATATCATTGGCTAACTTCTGTAGCAGAGGATCGAAGTATTTGTTGAAGAAGTTCCATCAGCTTTATGGGCTGATTGCTTGATCTTTCCAGCCATAATCAAGTCATCTTCAACTTCAACTTGCAGCGTTTTGTGCCTCCAAAAGATTCATAGGTCTTTCCCTCCGCTGATATCCAACTTCAGGTAACAAAGCGTTTATAAAAAACATCTTTTGATTTTTGTCACTAAGCGCAGCAGAAGTGGGGATTTTATATAAAATCCTTTGGAACCTAGCAATAAAGTCCCTCATGTTCTCATTTGGTTCCTTCTTCAATCACATCAATTGGGTAATCAATGTACTAGCGTCTTCTACAGGTTTGAACCTTTTTAGAAATTGTTCTCGCATGGACGCCCAGTTCGTTATAGTCCTAGGAGCTAATCGATAGAACCATTCTCTGGCCAAGTCGTGTAGAGTCTCAATGAAAATTTTGACCGAAACATCCTCATGCTCCACTACAAGCACTCCACAAGATATGAAGAATGCCACCAAGTGATCATCTGGATTTTTCTTTCCGTCTCCAAAGAATTTTGGGAAATTCTTTCTCAACCCTTTAGGCAATTCATGCATAGGTGGAGTCAGGTTCAGAGGTCCAAAAGCTTCACCCCATGGGACAGGTGCTACAAGAGCAAGCGGCTGGTTCTAATTCTGATTCTGCATGATGAATGGAGCACATCTTCTCTGGGAGTAGACTTGATAGATAATTCCAGCTGCCGGATTATGCTGAAGATGATCTAGATCTGGAGGAGTTTACACTCTTCTTCCCGGCGAAAGTGTAATGTCCCCCACTATAATCTGATTGGAACTTTCAAATGATAACAATGAAGTAACCCAAACAAAAACTGAAAATCTGAACTTTAACACTGCAGATCTGAATTCTCAAAAATGTGATTGGAACAAGGAAAATACAAACTTCAAATATGCGCATAGAATCTGATTTTTATCAGCTGTTTGGAATGGTATAATAATTTCAATATCTTTGCATGATAAACTCTTAAAATAGGGACCAAAACCTGACCTTAATGAAGGAGTCACCCAGATTTTATCCTGTACCAGCAGGAAAAGGGCTGATATCCCTTGAAAAGAATACCCGAAACTTTGCAAAAACCTCAACAAGTATCCTTGTAAGCAGCTGTTAGTAATTTTATAATACTCCAAATTGAGTCGATTTTGCATATAAAATATCATTTAAAGTGCTGGTATAAATCTGAACAGTTCCACAATGAAATAGGGAGAGTTTTCGTTCTCTCGCGCTTTTCCCTGAGGGTTTTCGTCCTCAGAAATCTGCTGTACTTACACTTCAGCTCGAGCCAAAAATACCAAGTTGAAAGATAATAGAATGATCTATCTCCAAGTCGACTTGCTTTACATACAAAGAAATGGCCCTAAAAGCTACCTATGATATAACCAATGAAAATTGGTTATTCAAACTATGCACAAAGCACCCAAAGCCATTCTAACCTAGTCGCATTTTTCCTTAGAGGAAATACAAAATTTATGTCATCATTGTTTATCCTTTCTAAGGATCCCATGACATCCCAAAACAAGTCGCCAAAATTCCTAGGGGAAATAAAGACATATTGACCACTATTAATATTTTATTAAGTCTTATAAATTACTTTAAGTGCTTTAAATATTTTATTTTAATATTGGCACTTAATAATAATTTATAGATGACTTAAGTCTACCTTGTTGATGTCCCTTAGCCGTCGGTAGACAAATAGGCCAAGGGTCTTCAAATTGTTATTCCGGAAAGAGGGACATTTCAGTCCTCCCTTCCTCAAATTGCTTGCCCACAAGCAATTTCAGATTAGGATGTTCCAATATTTCTGCACCTTCCCACGTAGCATCCTCTATAGGTAGTCCTTTCCACTGAATCAAATATTCACGGATAACTCTATTCCTCAACCTCCTTTCACGTATCTCTAAAATGATTTCCGGTTCTAAGACAAGTTTGCCTTCATCATCCAGAGGAGGCAATTCAATGGAGGGAACAATATGCTGTCCCAAAGCCTTCTTCAAACAAGAAACATGGAACACATTATGTATTTTACTTTGAGCTGGAAGTTCAAGCTCATATGCAACCTTTCCCACCTTTCGTATGACTGTGTAGGGCCCATAAAACCTTGGTTTTAATTTTTCTGAGCCTTTCCCTTTGAGGGAGGATTGCCTGTAAGGTTGCAACCTTAAAAAAACCATGTCTCCCACCTCAAAAGACCTCTCTATTCTTCGCTGATCTGCATAAAGTTTCTGCTGATTTTGGGCATGTGCAAGGTTATCCTTGAGTGCTTTCATGATATCTTGACTTTGTTGTAATAAATCTTTAGCACCTGGTACTCTACTGTCAGGAAGAACAATATCAACAAATGAGTTTGCATCATAACCATATAGTGCTTTAAATGGAGACATACCGATGGACATGTGATGAGTGGTGTTGTAGCAAAATTCTCCCAAATAAAGCCACTTAATCCATGCTGATTGCTGCCCTGTAACAAAGCATCTCAAATACCCCTCTATCCACTTATTTACAATTTTTGTTTGCCCATCTGTTTGTGGATGGTAACTGGTGCTTGGAGTGAGTTCCGTGCCTGCTAGATGAAAGAGCTCTTGCCAAAAAGAACTCATGAACCTGCTGTCCCTATCACTCACAATATTCTTGGGTAGCCCATGAAGTCTAAAAACATCTTTAAAAAATATTCCAGCCACCAAAGGTCCATCAAATTTAGTAGGGAGAGGAAAAAAATGAGCATACTTGGTTAAACGATCTACTACCACATAGATAACAGTCTTACCTTGGACCGGAGGAAGACCAACAATGAAGTCCATCGAAATACTCTCCCATTTCTGATTTGGAATGGGTAGGGGCTGCAAAAGACCTGCTGGAAATTCATGTTGTGCCTTGCTTTGTTGGCAAATAAGGCACTCCCTAATGTGTTGTAATACTTCCTTCTTTAACCCCTTCCATACAAATTTCTCCCTCACCTGTTTGTATGTTTTAAAGTACCCTTGGTGTCCTGCTAGTGGTGAGTCATGGATGGCTGATAAAATTCTGCGTTTAACTTTAGATTCAGGCACTAAAAGAACTCTGTTTTTGTAAAGAATGAGATCATCCACCACTTGGTAATTATCATCATTATTTTTCCCATCAAATATATCACAAGCAAACTGATTTTTGGCATATTCTGCTGTTATATCAGCCTTCCAATCTGCTGTGATTTCACTCATAGAACAACAATGAGGTTTCCTTGACAAAGCATCAGCCACTATGTTCTTTTTTCCCTTCAAAATTCAATTTCAAAGTCAAAGGATTGCACTTTACTCACCCATTTTTGTTGCCTATCATTCAAATCAGTTTGATTAAGGAAATACCTCAAACTATTATGATCCGTTTTGACAACAAATTTGCCACAAACAAGATATTGCCTGAACTTCACAAGAGCATGCATGATAGCTAACATCTCTTTATCATAGATAGAGTATCCCTTCTCTACATCTTTAAGCTTTCTACTTTCAAATGCTATAGGATGTTTGTTTTGCATCAAAACAGCCCCAATTCCATCTCCGGATGCATCACATTCTACCACAAAGGGCTTTGAAAAATCTGGAACAGCAAGTACGGGACAAGAACTCATTACCTTTTTGAGATGCTCAAATGCTTGTTGGGCTGATGGTGACCACGTGAAAGCTCCTTGCTTTGTCAAATTTGTTAGGGGAGTTGAAAGTTGTGAGAATCCCTTCACAAATCTGCGATAATAACTACAAAGACCCAAGAAACCTCTTAGTTGAGTCAAGGTAGTAGGAGTAGGCCAATCCAAAATGGCTTGGATCTTTTGTTGGTCCACATGAACTCCTTTAGCATTGATGACATGTCCCAAATACAAAATTTCTTCCATTCCAAACTCACATTTGGATAATTTGGCAAAGAGAGATTGCTGCTCCAAAATGTTTAGAACCATATCAAGATGTTTCAAATGCTCTTTCCATGATTTACTATACACCAAGATATCATCAAAGAATACCAATACAAACTTCCTCAAATGCTCCCTAAAAATATGATTCATACAGATTGGAAAGTGGCAAGAGCATTGGTCAACCCAAATGGCATCACCAAAAATTCAAAATGACCAAAGTGACACCTAAAAGCTGTCTTGTGTACATCCTCATCTCTTACCTTGATTTGATGGTAGCCGGATCTTAGATCAATCTTGGAGAAGAAAACAGCCCGTGCAATTCATCAAGCAATTCATCTATCCTTGGTATAGGGTACCTATTCTTGATGGTCTTCTTATTTAGCAACCTGTAATCCACACACATTCTCAATGTCCCATCTTTCTTTTTAACCAAAACAACCGAAGAGGCAAATGGGCTAGAACTTGGCCTTATGTGGCCCATCTCCAACAATTCTTTTATCACCCTTTCTATTTCTTCTTTGAAGGCTCTTGGATGACGGTAGGGAGAAGATATGACCGGAGTTGAACCGGGTTCCAATTCAATTATATGCTGAAATCCTCTATCCGGTGGCAAGCCATGAGGTAAATCTGCAAAAACATTGCTATATCTATCCAATATGGACTGGATATCCACATGAAATGATGGCTGTGATGAAAATTCAGAATTGACACTTACCAGGCAATGAGCAGCCCAAGAAATCTGCCCTCTAGTAAAAGCTCTCTCCATGCTTTTGGCAGTTACTACTTGAGGAATTCCACCTCTCAATCCTTGCAATATAACTTCCTTGCCTTGGGACTTAAATTTCAGCTCCATGGTCTTGTAGTTTTGAGTAAACTCACCCAAAGATTGCAGCCATTGGACCCCTAAAACAACATCCGTTTCACCAATCCCAATGACATAAAAATCATCACATACCTTGTACCTTCCCAAAGTAATTTCGAGTTGAGGAATTTTCTTGGAACATGCAAGAGTGTATCCATCCGCAACAGTCACATTGAATCCTTGAAAGTCTTCCACCTTTAACCCCATTCTTGTCACTAAACCTTCATCAATGAAATTATGTGTAGCTCCACTATCAATCAAAGTTATGATCCTTTGTCCCTGAAGAACACCCTTAATACGAAAGGCATGATATCTAGGAGCTCCGGATATGGTGGCCAATGTTCCATCATTGGATTCTTCTTTTTCTTCTTTTGTTTGTTCTCCCACTTCTTCATGATCAGCCCCTTCTTCTTCTTCCTCATCATCTGAAATAATCTCTATGTAGTGGGCTGCCCCCTTTGGGAGACAATGATGATTGGGAGTCCATGGATCCCTACAATGGAAGCATAACTTTTTCCTTCTAAGCTCGTTTCGGGACTCAATCTCCTTGTTGTTTTTGTTCCAATCTGTTTTTCCTTGAAAAGGTTTACCTTGCTGTCCATAGTTTGGTGCCTTTTGCCCACTAGATGAAGATGATTTTGGCTGTCCAAACATCCCCTTTGGCTGCCCATATGCTGCTGATTTTTATTTTTTGGGACTGCTTTTTCTAAGTCAAAAGCTTTTCTAATAGCTCCTTGTAGAGATGGTGGATTAAATGCTTTCACAAGCCCCTTTAGTTGCTCTTCTAACCCTTCTAAAAACAATAATACTAACCTCTTTTCGCTGATATCCGAACCATAACTGAAATCCTTTCGAATTCAGAAATATATTTTTCCAATGATCCTTCTTGTTTAAGTTGAGCTAGCTCTCTGAAGTACATATCCGGTTTGTCCTATCAAACCTCTCAATTAAACATGAACTAAAGTCTTCCATAGTGGTAATGGAACCATGACCTTGGGTTATCAACCCATGGTACCACCATTCATGAGCTATCCCCTCTAGATGAAGAGTTGCAAATTTGAGGGCTTCCTCTTCATACATAGGATTTAAGGAAAAATATGTATCAAGTTTCGGACCCAAGCTCTAGCTGAACATTTCTCAGTGCCATCAAAAGAAGGTAAAGTTACCTTCCCTAACTTATGCTGGATATCTCTCCTTGGTGTTTCTTGTTGGACCCTCCTGTTTCTTCTTGTATTTTTATTATTCTTAAGCTGACAAAATCTCTGAAAGGTAACATATCCCTTACCCTAAGGCTGAGTTGCATATATTCATCTCCATAGGCCTCCACATCGTCCACGTCACTTTGTACCACTTCCTCAATTGGTTCCTCTCTATGGAGAAATTTGGCTTTGAAGGTCGTATGCGAAGTGTTGGAAGCATTCTGTTTGCCCCCATAGAGCTGCCCTCTCCAGCATTAGTATTCGCATGATTAGGAGTTGTAGTATTACCCTGTAAAGCCATAGCCAAGTCACGAATTGAACTAGTAAAAGCATCACGCATTTCCCTTTGATTTTCCCTCATTGCTTGTTGTAACTCTCTTTGAACCCTGCTTATAGTCTCATTCATATAGCTAAGAGCATCATTGGGAGGGGGTCGCTGACCATGTTCATCCATTGTACTCTTTTTTGGAGTGTTCCTTCTATGATAAACTATATGATCCTTGGCTGATTGCATTCAAGTTTATCACTGTTGATTCATTCACAGGATGGGAGGAATACTAGCTCTGATACCACTGTAATGTCCCCCACTATAATCTGATTGGAACTTTCAAATGATAACAATGAAGTAACCCAAACAAAAACTGAAAATCTGAACTTTAACACTGCAGATCTGAATTCTCAAAAAATGCGATTGGTACAAGGAGAATACCAACTTCAAATATGCGCATAGAATCTGATTTTTATTAGCTGTTTGGATGGTATAATAATTTCAATATCTTTGCATGATAAACTCTTAAAATAGGGACCAAAACCTGACCTTTAATGAAGGAGTCACCCAGATTCGATCTGACCTTGGTAGCATATTGGAAAAAGGCTGATATCCCTTGAAAAGAGTACCTGAAACTTTGCAAAAACCTCAACAAGTATCCTTATAACAGCTGTTAGTAATTTTATAAATTATTCCAGCTCTAAGCTACTTGCAAATACTCCAAACTGAGTCGATTTGGCATATAAAATATCATTTAAAGTGCTGGTATGAATCTGAATGTTCCACAATGAAATAGGGAGAGTTTTCGTTCTCCCAGTCGCTTTTCCCTGAGGGTTTTCGTCCTCGAAAATCTGTTGTACTTACACTTCAGCTCTGAGCCAAAAATATCAAGTTGAAAGATAATAGAATGATCTTTCTCCAAGACGACTTGCTTTACATACAAAGAAATGGCCCTAAAAGCTACCTATGATATAACCAATGAAAATTGGTTATTCAAACTATGCACAAAGCACCCAAAGCCATTCTATCCTAGTCACATTTTTCCTTAGAGGAAATACAAACTTTATGTCATCATTGTTTATCCTTTCTAAGGTTTCCATGACATCCCAAAACAAGTCGCCCAAAAATTCCTAGGGAAATAAAGACATATTGACCACTATTAATATTTTATTAAGTCCTATAAATTACCTTAAAGTGCTTTAAATATATTATTTTAATATTGACACTTATTAATAATTTATAGATGACTTAAGTCTACCTTGGTGATGTCCCTTAGCCGTCGGTAGACAAATAGGCCAAGGGTCTTCACCGTTATTCCTGAAAGAGGGACATTTGGAAAGACTGGATCTGCAGTTTCTAACTTGAGGAGGATGATTGAAATTGAATTGCTCCTACAATCTATAAAAATGATTAGTCCTTCCTTGAGCTCTGCTAGACCGCGTGAATGGACGTTCAGCCAAGTTGAGAGTTCAATGGGAACTAGCAAGATAAGTTTTGGTCTGCAAAAGATTGTTGTTCCCCAGTAGATTCGCCAAAAACTATCGGCTAGATTTTCTGCACAACCTGAAAACCTAGGTAGTCATGAGATAAATCTCCCTCATTTACCGGTGAGGCTCCCGTGTATGATTTTTATCAATTATGGATTTGTGTAACTGTTTGTGGGTTTTACTTTAATTGCAAAGCTCATGAGCCATAGCTAGGCAATTCTGCAACAAGTAAGCAATTATAAAGAAATATTTGCAAAAGGGGAAATAATTGAATCCAGAAGAAAGAAAAGAAGATGTGTAATCCAACCAATAGTTCGTAGAGTTGGTCTCATGCACATAGATAAAACAAACAGATCTCACAATACATAATTTAAAGAAAAGGAAAGTTTCAAATCTAGATTTGAGATAACACAAAGTTTATGCAAAGATCTACACGAAGTAAGAAACAAATGCACCATTGACACAAAGTTCTCCAGAAATCTGCCTCCTTTCAATTCCTTAGCTTTCAAAAAGATATCAAGGGTTTCAGCTCAAAGTTTGGAACACAAGAATGCTGATTACAAATTTTGATCCCTCAACCCATAGGTTCTTCTTCTATTTATAGTGCATAGAAGGAAATTACAAATAGGAAAGCAATAACTGAATTGACACATGCGAAAGCTATAAAGAAAACAATTGACAATCTTTCCCCTGAAATTTCTCTCTACATGACATGCATCTGAAGATTAAATCAAAGTTTTGCATGTCATCACCTATTCTCAATTAAGGACCTTTTCAAATAACTAAAAGTAATGGCTTTTAACCAATTACTTTAGTTTTACAATTTTGTCCGAGAAAATAAGAATAAGAGAGAGAGAGAGAGAAAGAATGTGTCGGTCGTCATACTCTACGTTTTTTCTTTGTTCTGAAACTGAATATACTTGTCAAACATGTGACTCAGTAACTTCCCATCTGCTTTAGCAACCACTTCCTTCTCAGTCTTAAACCGCAGCAATCCTCTGGACAAAGCAACAATGTTAGCCTTTACCTTCTCTAAACCAAGCCCATACCCCTCAATATCTGCATGAAGCTTTATGAGTCTGCCAATTGAATCTAACGTGAAAGGCATGATGGCTTCATCAATCTTCTTCTGCACAACTAGAATAAATTCCTCATGAGAAGCAGGCAATTCATCTGGAATGTTCTCTGGTACTTCCCCCATCTCGTTTTCCAACGAATGCATCCTCTTGAACATGTTACATAAGCTTGAGGATAGAGTCGGGAAACAGTAGTGGAACTGGTAGTGCATATGACATTGTAGTGATAATAACCTTATTGGTAATGCTGCCATTGTTGGTAAAATCGGTGATTGTTTTCTTGAATGCGGTGTAGTGATCTCAGTATTGTGCCCAATAATTCTATGATAATAAAAAGGGTTTGTCTTGACTTTTGGACAAGTGGACTTTAGATTGATGTCAGACAGGAGGTAGTACAATTATTATCTTATCAAGCATCATCTCGTAACATCTCTTGTGGTTGCTTAAGTATTTTTGCCCTTTTTGTTGACGACTATGGTGAAGAAGGAATGTCATTGGGTTGGGGTGGTTGACCTTGGGCAAGGGGAGAGTGGTGACAATAATATCATCATGCACGAGATATAGGAAGTGGTGCCGAAAGGGGTGGTGAGTATCATCATGTCCGGATGCCAAATGTTGTGCATGCGGCGAGGTATCCAGTTAATTCCCTCATGTTCGGATATAGAAAATTCAAGTAGATGGAGGTTGAGGCTTTAGCTTAGAGGATTTTGGTGCAAGCTTCACATCGTGATTGAGGGAACGAGGCTTTATAATGGTTTCCTCATACTTGGTCATTGCTTGACATTGGTGATCAAAGGATGAATATTGGGGATGAAGGGTCTCACATATGAGGTGTGGTAATAAATGCCTCTCATACACGAATCATTGCCAAAATCCCCAAGACATGTTCCGAAAATTTATGGAATTGTACCATAAATTTAAGGGGTTTCTAAGGTGTTTCCGACTACACAAGGCTATAAAAAGTTTTAAAAACAACTAGAACAAGATATTCTCAATCAACCAACATATACATAAAATAAACATTGAGTATGAGTTTACGTTCAAATACGAGACATTAACTTTCTTATACTTTATGTATATACTTCCAAGGTGTTTGAGAGTGGTTTCAAACATTGAGGATGTTTGAGAGTGGTTTGGAGGGTCTTATCAAATTTCAAACTTAACTAGATTTCAAGGTTTGAAAATTTTAGTTCATGGGATGTAGTATGAAGGAATATATAGCTATAGCAGAAAATCATGCGGACATATCTCCTAAAATACCATGAGGTGACCCCACCCCTTTCCCGGTATACCCCATCGGATGTGCACTTAATGAGATTGATTTTGTGGTTTTAGACTTACCCATATTTCAAGGTCTAAAGATTTTAGGTCATGGGAGGTATGAAGGTAGTTTGAAGGAATTTATAGGTATAACAAAAAATCATATGGACATGTCTCCTAAAATACCATGAGCTGATCTATAATGTCCCCCTTTTTTATTAAAAATTAAAAAGAAGATCAAATCGATTTGCACATGTAATTTTAAAATAAATTTTATAAATTGTGCAAATCGAAATAAAAGGGGAAGTTCGACTTCACCTTGATATAATAAATGCATTTTTTAAAAGGTAAATCAAGTGACTAGGCAAGTCGCATTTTCCTGAAGCATTTAATAATTAATATTTGAGACAAAGTGATTATTCCTAAGCATGGGTCGACCCATATGAACATCTTTTTAAAATCCCTATGCATTTAATATTTGTTGGTGACTTTCAGGCACATTTTTAAATAATATTTCCTCCTAGATGATGGTGCCAAAGATGGAGAAGAACTTTGGAGGATGTGCAAGAAAACACTATAAAAAGAATATGTGGTTACTCCTTTTTTGGCATGTTGACGGTTTATAAAACTTATCTTCATGCTTGAAGAAGGGATGTATGCCCACTTATGATCAAAACAAAAGGTGTTTATTAACACCACCATTTGTGAAGTGTGTGTGCCCATATAAGCTTGAAGTAATAAGTTTTGCAATCATTTCTCTCTATATATATAAGGCGCCATTTTTGGGAGAAGATATAAGCTTGCTTTGAGGGTTTGAAGTGTGATTTATGATGAATATCTTTTATTATATGTTGCTGGTTTTTACTTAATGAAGTCGACTTGTTTGGGCATGTGCTAAGAGTGTTTGGAAGGGATTTTGAAGTAATTATAAATCTGTTGTTTTAGATTTATTAATTGCAGATCTGGAACTGCATTTATTGACTCTTAAAGTGAAGGAAAAAGTGCTGGAATTATGTTGCAGATTTTACCCTAACCCTAGCGACTGGGTTTAGGATTTTGGGGGCTGTTTCGAGGGGTTTCTAGTGCATGAAAAGATCTGATTTTTATTATGAATAGAAGCTCATAATTTTCCCTTTCTACTGCACTTGGTTTCAATTCAAAAGAGTTAGTATTTTGGAAGTTATGGATTTTCAAAGTTTCAGTTAATTTTCAGCAGTATTATTTATTATTTTACTTCTGCAAAGTATATTGGATAAAGGAGTATAAATACCGACTGGATTGCCCATCTAAACCCTCACCTTGGCTCACTCCAACCCTATTTGGGTTGTATTGAAGCTGACACTAGGGTTAGTTGAGGTAAACCTAGGAGGGTTTATCTTCTAAGTTGTTTGTTTTGCAAGTAATTAATAATAAATCATTAATATCCCACAAGGGGATATTACAGTGGTATCAGAGCTTCTTTCCTCTTTTCGTGTGGGTGTTTTGTGTATGCAGGGTGATAAGAAGTTGTTGTTTTATAAGAGGAGAAATAAGGGAAATATGGATGAAGGGCCTTTCACACCGGATCAAGTCAAATTTCTACAAGAGCTAATGCAAGGATGTGGTTTGGAACTTCAAAAAACCATGAGTGATCAAATGACCAAACTGATCATGGAAGTTGTGGGAAATGGCAAGACGCCAAACTCCAATGGCGAAGGGAGTTCCCATAGTGGGGAGAAGAATTCAACACAACCCTTTCCTTCCTTCCTAAGGAGAATCATAGAGCTTTCAAGAACCTTCAATAGTGGAAATCATTGAGGCATGCAACAAGGAATACGACACTTTGCATCCGGCCACAAGGGCCATACTTACTTTTGATGACTTTTGTGCCTTAAAGATGGGAAACAAGACCAAAAGAGCCCATAGGCAACCCCATGCGGATATCCAACAAAGGTTGGGAAAAGTCTCTCTACCAAGCTTTGATGGAACCAACAAAATCACGGTAAGAGCTTGGTTACAAAAGATGGAGACCTATTTCTCCCTCAATCCCATGCAAGAAGAAGAAGCCCTCAAGTTTGTTACTCTTCACCTGGAAGGCATGGCACATGAGTGGTGGTTTCATGGTATGCACACCCAAGGACACGACTTGATCCATACAATGGAAGGATTTAGTCACAGGATCATGGAAAGGTTTGATAGGAAAGATCCAGAGCTTCATTTTAGGGAGTTGGCCCAATTGAAACAAATAAGTAGTGTTGAAGAATATGTAGCGGATTTTCAAAAGGTTGCAGTGATGGTACCGGATGTCAGTGAGAGAAGGTTGATAGTTCTCTTTACAGAAGGCTTGATAGAGCCATTGAAAGGTTTGGTAAGAGCTTTTAACCCATTTACCTTGCAAGAATGTATTACTAAATCTCTAGATTTAGAATGTGCAGCTTATAGAGGGGATTATGGGCCAAAAGGACAGCATTCTAATAACTCTCAAATGCTGCCCAAAAGTGGATTTAAAGGACAGCCAAGGTCTGATTTACAGCAGCCCCTTAAAGTGCAAGGAGGACAGCCCTTTGGGTCATCAAAAGAGGCCCCAAGAAGGCCCAACCAGCCCTATGTTCCACCACATAGAAACCAATCCCAAAATGGTATGCAAAAAGATGAGAGAGATGAGCTAAGAAGGAAAGGATTGTGTTTTGATTGTAAGGCTCCATGGGTAAGAGGTCATAATTGCAAAGGTAAAGGACAAATCTATTTCATTGAAGTAATAGATTCAGATTTTGATTTGATTTCAGATTCTAATGATACTAATGAAGTGGTGAATGAGGGGATGATGAGCATGTACAAGAAGAAGATGAGGAAGAAATTGAAGGAACATTGGCAGCCCTTTCAAGCACTTCTAAGTATCTCCCTTTTCGAGTGGAAGGTATGCTATGCAAACAAAAGGTAATCATCCTCATTGATAGTGGGGCCACTCATAATTTTATTAGTGAAAGATTGGTAACAAGGCTTGGCCTATGTAATGAAGTTTTTCAAGGTTTCAATGTTACCATAGCTGATGGATATATTTTAACATGCTCTAGACGGATTTCCAAACTTTCTATCACCATAGAAGATTATGAACTTATTGATGATTTTTACATGATTAATATGGATGACATGGATCTTGTGTTAGGAGTACAATGGTTGCATTCTTTGGGGGATTTCACCCTCAATTATAAAGACCTATTGCTCAAATTCATGATTGGGGAAAAGAACATCATTTTCCAAGGTATGACAAGACACTCTACTCTTTGCAAATATCCACCAAGGGAAGTAGAAATTTGTTCTGTATCTTTTATATCAGCTGATTGGAAAGACTTAATCACCCTTGAGTATGTAAAAAATCAATTTTCTAATGATATGGTTGAAGGGTTGATTGTGGATGAAAGGTACAAGGTGATAGATGGCCTTATTCTTTACAAGGGAAGGGTGTATTTAACACCAAAATCAGAAGTTAAAAATCTGATTTTAAAATCAGCACATGATGCCCCTACAAGTGGACATCAAGGATACTTCAAGACCTACAAGTTGGTAAGGGAAAGATTTACTTGGAAAGGTATGAAAGGAGATGTTCTTAAGTATGTTAGAGAATGTGTTGTATGCCAAAGAAATAAGAATGAACATACTTTTCCAGCTGGTCTTTTGCAGCCCCTACCTATTCCCTCTCAAAAGTGGGAGAGTGTGTCCATGGATTTTGTTACCGGATTGCCCAATGTTAATGGTAAGACTTGCATGTATGTAGTAGTGGATAGACTCACTAAGTATGCTCACTTTTTTCCACTCCCTACTAAATTTGATGGTCCTATGATTGTTGATTTGTATTTCAAAGAAGTTTTTAAATTGCATGGTGTGCCTAAGAACATTGTGAGTGATAGGGACAGCAGATTTATGAGTCTTTTTTGGCAAGAATTATTCCGGTTAGTTGGGACAGAACTCACTCCAAGTACTAGTTATCACCCACAAATGGATGGACAAACCGAAATAGTAAATAAATGGGCAGAGGGATATTTGAGATATTATGTTTCAGGACAGTAGTTTGCTTGGGTAAAATGGTTGCATCTAGCTGAGTTTTGCTACAACACCACACACCATATGTCTATTGGAATGTCTCATTTTAAGGCTTTGTATGGATATGATGCTAACTCTTTCATGGATGTTCTAATGACAGATAGTAGAGTGCCTAGTGCACAAGAATTGGTACAACAAAGTATGGATATAATGAAAGCTCTCAAAGAAAATCTGCACCACGCTCAAAATAGGCAAAAATTATATGCAGATAAGCACAGGAGTGAGAGGTTCTTTGAAATAGGTGATTGGGTATTTCTTAGATTGCAGCCCTATAGGCAATCTACTCTCAAACAAAGTGGCAAGGAAAAGTTGAAGCCACGTTTCTATGGGCCCTACAAGGTTACTAAAAGAATCGGTGAGGTGGCTTATGAATTGGAGCTACCCGGGGATGGTAAGATTCATAATGTTTTTCATGTTTCTTGCATTAAAAAGGCACTTGGGCAAAATGTTGTTCCTTCTTTGGAGTTACCCCTTTAGATGAAGAAGGTAAATTGATCTTAATTCGGAAACCATTATGGAAACAAGGGAAAGGAATTTAAGAAAACGTGTCATCAAAGAATACTTGGTCAAATGGAAGGACCTTCCATTAGAGGATGCTACATGGGAAAATGCTTCAATCTTAGAGCATCCAAGTCTACAATTGCTTGAGGGCAAGCAATTTTGGGAAGGGAGGACTGTAATGTCCCCCTTTTTATTAAAAATTAAAAAGAAGATAAAATCGATTTGCACATGTAATTTTAAAATAAAATTTTATAAATTGTGCAAATCGAAATAAAAGGGGAAGTTCGACTTCACCTTGAGATAATAAATATTTTTTAAAAGGTAAATCAAGTGACTAGGCAAGTCGCATTTTCTTGGAAGCATTTAATAATTAATATTTGAGACAAAGTGATTATTCCTAAGCATGGGTCGACCCATATGAGCATCTTTTTAAAATCCCTATGCATTTAATATTTGTTGTTGGTGACTTTCAGGCACATTTTTAAATAAGATTTCCTCCTAGATGATGGCGCCAAAGATGGAGAAGAACTTTGGAGGATGTGCAAGCAAAAACTATAAAAGAAGATGTGGTTACTCCTTTTTTGGCATGTTGACGGTTTATAAAACTTATCTTCATGCTTGAAGAAGGGATGTATGCCCACTTATGATCAAAACAAAAGGTGTTTATTAACACCACCATTTGTGAAGTGTGTGTGCCCATATAAGCTTGAAGTAATAAGTTTTTGCACTCATTTCTCTATATATATATAAGGCGCCATTTTTGGGAGAAGATATAAGCTTGCTTTGAGGGTTTGGAGTGTGATTTATGATGAATATCTTTTATTATATGTTGCTGGTTTTTACTTAATGAAGTCGACTTGTTTGGGCATATGCTAAGAGGGTTTGGAATGGATTTTGAAGTAATTATAAATCTGTTGTTTTAGATTTATTAATTGCAGATCTGGAACTGCATTTATTGACTCTTAAAGTGAAGGAAAAAGTGTTGGAATTATGTTGCAGATTTTACCCTAACCCTAGCGACTGGGTTTAGGATTTTGGGGGTTGTTTCGAGGGTTTCTAGTGCATGAAAAGATCTGATTTTTATTATGAATAGAAGCCCATAATTTTCCCTTTCTACTGCACTTGATTTCAATTCAAAAGAGTTAGTATTTTGGAAGTTATGGATTTTCAAAGTTTCGATTAATTTTCAGCAATATTATTTACTATTTTACTGTTTGCAAAGTATATTGGATAAAAGAGTATAAATACCGATTGGATTGCCCACCTAAACCCTCACCTTGGCCCACTCCAACCCTATCTGGGTTGTATTGAAGCTGACACTAGGGTTAGTTGAGGTAAACCTAGGAGGGTTTATCTTCTAAGTTGTTTGTTTTGCAAGTAATTAATAATAAATCATTAATATCCCACAAGGGGATATTACATGATCTCACCCCTTTCCCAATATACTCAGGATGTACACTCAGGGAGATTGATGCGGCGATGAGTCCTACAAGAGAGTTTGTGAATAGCTAGAAAACATAGGTGTAAACCTACATAAACACACTACATGCAATGAAAACACACACACACACTCTTATTTATGTCACATGATTCATGAACATGTCATAATTTTAAGCATGTTGAATGTTTTGAACTTTTATGAATACAAAATATTTGAAGGACTTCATCTGTTATGGACAAAAAATGAGTATTATGCATTATATATATATATATATGGGCATTTCCATATCATTTTGTACCCAAGGTTTGTTTTGAAAATCAGCATTTCTGCATTTCAGACCCGTACCCATTTTCATTTCTTGTCAACATAGGCTTCAAGTAAAATAGTTGTGTTATCACCATATGTGCCAAGATAGCCTACAAACATTGCTAAATGCACGCTAGGATCACTCATGGGTTCAAACAAGAGTAAAGCAGGCATAAGAAAATCTGATGGATAAGAACTTAGAAGTATGTAGGATTGCAGGATGTAAGGGGTGCATATGGATGTGATCACTCCATTGTATTAAAAGGGGTGTTAATAAACTATTGGGCTCATCGAAGGTTGCACTAACCTAGTGAAAGATTTTATCTTGACATGTCTTAATTTGTATAACTAGGTCATCAAGTAGAAACATAAACTCAATCCTTGTAACTTGATTTGGGAATTTTAGATGAATGGGATCCAAGTCCCTGAACCTAGCAGCTAATTGTAATTTTTTTAGCATACCAAGGGTCATTATGAGAAGCCATTTTGTGATATAAAGTGTCACAAGCAAGGAAGGACTTTGATAAAAACCCTAGGATCTGAAAAATCAGAGAGAATAGGATGGAAAACTGAAACCTTAAGTGTGAAGAATGAAACCCTAGGTTGGCGTAGTTCAATAGATAAGTGAGTTCACCAAAATGTAATATGATATTAGGGTTTTGTTCCTTATTAAATATAATGTGCAATAATGATAATTGAGAACTAGATAAAGCAATCCAAACAATCATAATTATGCTACTCTTACACAATACATTTTCCAATGATAAATCAATAAAATACAATTAGGATTTAGGATTAGAGAGATGAATCAAACTTCTATAATCAAACTATGTGACAAAGTGCTCAGAATGTGTACAAAATAAGATCAAGGTGTCATCAAGCTTTTTGTAAAATATCAAGATCTGAAACTCAATGTAGGACGAGTTCATGGGTGCATGGACACCTTCATCACTGAATTTGTCTCTAGCGCCATGGACTTGTCTTTTGTACATGCACATTGGATCTAGATCTTGGGATCTCGTTTACTTGTCTTTGGAGGCCTCTTTTTGGGTTTATTTCCGTGCAATCATTGTGTTGTGCTGAGATATGGCTTCTCTTGAGTCTTTCCTTGAAACCCTAGCTTTTGTGCTTGAGACCTAAAAGGGGTTAGTGGACTTTGGGCTGGACTAACTGACCACACCTCCATTGATTTGATGAGCATTGCGCTACATATTACTTCCAGGAAGAGGGATCAAGCTCATGTAGTTCCCCACCCTATGATGAGACGCATGTGATATAGAATAAAACAATAGAAGATGGAGCCCTTGATCCGGTCCTCACACTTGGCAACACACACTTGATACTTGAAACAAAATAATAACTAACTGTTTTCGAAATGACTTGGAACAATTATGAAAATGATAATGATGCTATCATTACCTATGAATAAAGTATTTAATTTATTTTTGTAACGTATTAAATTTTTATCCTAGCAAGAAGGAAATATTAATCTCTTGTTTTCTTTTCCAAAGAGTGCTGTGACACATTGTTGATTTCACATTTTGACTTCCAAATTTTTAGATTCTCGCTTTGCAATAAACTGTGGCGGCCAACAAATGACTTCACAGCAAGGGATTGATTATGAAAGTGACAATGAAACACTTAATGCTGCCTCATTTTATGTGAGTGATACACAAAAGTGGGGAGTCAGCAATACTGGAAATTTTTGGGCAGTTCCCAAACAAATTATATAGAATCCAGTCAATCTCAATTCACAAATACATTAGATACAGAGTTGTACCAGACGGCACGCCTATCTCCCAGTTCACTAAGGTACTATGGTTTAGGACTCGAAAATGGACCATATACAGTAAATCTACAGTTTGCTGAAATAGATATTCAATCCACAGAAAGCTGGAAGAGTCTTGGAAAACGCATTTTTGATGTTTCTATTCAGGTATTCTTAACCCACTTTATTATTGATTTGATTCCTATTTCTTGTCGAAAACAATGTCCATGTATTTCCTTGTTTGTGGGGTATAGATTATTCTCCACATTTGTTCCCTTTTGGTCCTTAGCTTTTTTAAATTGTAAGAGTGCAAGACATTAGTTACATCAGTCCTACAAGCACAATGCATGCAAGCTTCTTTGCTTTCCTTATTTATTCATAGGGTAAATGCTAACTGTGTATAGTGTAACTCAGTTCTAAATTGTTTTGTTCCTTGATGTTATAGGGGAACAAAATATTAACAAATTTCAACATCCAAAAGGAGGCAGGAGGTTCAAATATAGCAGTTGAACAATCTTTCAGGACAAATGTGACTGAAAATTTCCTTGAAATTCATTTTTTCTGGACTGGGAAGGGAACTTGCTGTATTACAGCTCAAGGAACCTATGGACCTTTAGTGTCAGCTATAAGTGTTACACCTGGTAAAGACAAGGGCAGGATTTTATCTTTATTTTATTTAAACTTTATAGGAGATATGCACAGAACGGACTTCTGTTGGGAATGAGAACAATGTATAACATCCATGGCTGTTCTACAATGCCTTGTTTGCAAAAGTATTTACTCGATTCACAACTGTAAATGCATTGGAAACACTAAACATCTTTTCTACTGACTGTCTCACAATGTGTGTAGAATTCACTCCTACCGTTACGGATGATCCACTTTCAAACTCCCCACAGACAAAAATCAAGACAGGAGCATTAATTGGAATTATTTTCAGTGGAATAGCTGCTGTTTTGATATGTCTTTCTTTTATCATTTTCTGGCGGAGGAGAGTCCAGAAGTCCTTGGCACGTGATCAGGAAAATGAAGGTAATGGAAAGAGCTTTTAGTAGACAAACTCTCATGAATTGGATAGATATCTTTCTTTCAATTGGGTTGAATTTAATTTGGAGGAATTTGCGAATGGTATCCATACCCATATTATGAATCACATCTTGCTTCTTCATCAGCACTGAAGGGAATCCAGGCAAAACCAAACATTTTCAGTTATGCAGACATGAAGACTGCAACAAGAGATTTTCATGAAGAAAATAAGTTGGGCCAAGGAGGATTTGGTACAGTTTATAAGGTATGTTAATTTATGATCCATTATTTGCACCCACTTTCAAGTTTGTGTACACAAATAGGCTCTATTGGGCATATCTCCATCATTTATGTTTCCTAATAAATTTACCGCATGGCTCTTTTGCTGATCAAAAATCGTTCTCTACCCTTATTTTTATCTGATTGTTCTTGTGCTCAATTATGGTACTATAACAGGGTATTCTTCCAGATGGTAAAGTAGTAGCAGTGAAGCAACTGTCATCTGAATCTAAGCAAGGAAAGCGCAAGTTTATTAATGAGGTAGCAGCAATATCTGCAGTGCAACATAGGAACCTTGTTAAACTGCATGGATGCTGTATTGAAGGCGAACATCGAATGTTGGTCTATGAATATCTGGAAAACAACAGTCTTGCACAAGCTTTATTTGGTAACAATACACGGGGCACCTATTGCCTTGATTTGTAAGAGTCATTTTGCATTCATTTACGACATAGCAACATGTATATGGGTTTCATGTATGCTGAACTGCAGGCAATAAAATATCTGATGTCCACCTGGATTGGCCTACTCGGTACAACATCTGTATTGCGACTGCCCGTGGGCTTGCTTACCTGCATGAGGAATCCAGTGTACGAATAGTGCATCGAGACATCAAAGGCAGTAACATCCTGTTGGATAGTTCTCTGAACCCTAAGATCGCAGATTTTGGACTGGCAAAGCTATTTGATGAAACCAAAACTCATATTAGTACCAGAGTTGCTGGCACAGTGTAAGATCACCTTGATGATTAGCTTTCAGTTTTCTGAAACCTGTCAGAGTTTATGTTTCATTACACTGATTGGAAAACAATATAATGTTCTGATGTTGTAAAATCTTGTGTGATCATGACTTTTTCCTGGTCGCAATCTTGTTCATCTTTTCATAAATGTTTTTTTCCCCATCTATTAATGCAATTTTATTTTCTTGAGCTGATTAAAAATCTACTGTACAAATGGAATTTTTTTGCGAACAGTTGGAAGTTGCACTGCCAACTTTTTGCATGATCTGATTGGAAAGTGTTTGTGTTTTTAGAGGGTATATGGCTCCGGAGTATGCAATGCGAGGTCACCTCACAGAAAAGGCAGATGTTTTCAGCTTTGGTGTTGTTGCCCTAGAAGTGGTGAGCGGTAGGAGCAATACAGAGACAAGCTTGCCACAAGAGATGGTCTATCTTCTGGAATGGGTGTGTGGTAAAGATTCTTCTGCTATGCAGTAATTTTAATTTTGGTTTGGTCTAGCAATTACTTATAATCACCGCTTACTGGTTATATTATAGACCTGGCATCTGCATGAGCAAAAGAGGCAGCTGGAATTGATGGATCCTCAACTATTACCAACATACAAAAATGAAGAAGTCCTCAGAGTGATCGCAATAGCCCTTCTTTGCACACAAGCTTTGCCTACAATGCGCCCATCCATGTCTCGAGTAGTAGCAATGCTGACTGGTGATATAGAGGAAATTCCTCTTGCTTCTCGCCCCGGCTATATCACAGATTGGCAATACGCCAACCATGTGGCTGGTCAAGATTCTGGAAGTACATCCATGGTACGAATACCAGAGCAGAAAAGCACGGAAATCTTGCTCCCTGGTGCAATGTTTTCTCGTGAAAATGAAAATGTGACTGCCTCAACGATTCACAGTGCTATAGGAGAGGGCCGATGAATGACGAACTCAGGAAAAGAGACGGATTCCCTGTTCCCGCTATCATATCCTAGTGACTATATTTAAATGTAATATAGTAGCATACTTATTCATGTGCTCTCATACCCTGTTTACAGTGGAATGCCATCATATCTCACGTCTTCAAGTTACTATAAGGCTGATTACTCATGAAAGTTGGGAGTAGGGATTTAGTAGCTGGTTTTAGTTCTTGCTGCTTCATTTTGTTATATAATAGTTGGTGTTTGTTATGCAGTAGTTGATTGGCGAGTGTGGTGGATGGTTTTTCCTTGTAAGTTTATGTACGATATAACAGAGATCAAAAGAAATTTAAATTTTGCAGGCTTGCTTCCTGGAGTAGATGTATGTACTGAAAACACTCCAGTTTGCAGTTTTGTAGGATTTGGCACTCCTGTGCATCTCACAGAAACAAAACAAAATTTTATGCAATTTACACATTAATGTCGTGACCAAACTCTGTGACATACAGTTTGTTTCCATGTTATTGCCAATTTGGCACATCATGATTAATTTTTTTGGTTGTCAAAATTTAATCCATCCCACTTTCCCTTTGCCTCTTCAAAGTCTCTTTCTATTTTTTTGATTTTCGGAAAATGTATGATGCACGGGGACTTGATTCCTCGGAACTAATTTCATGGTTATTTATCCCACCCTAAGGGCATGGAAGGGGGGCTCCTTAAATATCTCAACGGGTGCTACAGAGAAAATTTAGGAGTATTTTAACAATTTTACAGTCCCATGATTTTATATTAGTTTCCTCAACAATACCCACTGAGATATTATAGGATCCCATTGGATATTTATGGTTATTTGTAGGAAAATAAAATCATATTTCTCATTGGTGTTTGGACACTCTTACATGCTAATGTTCCACTTACTCATTCACTTGATATTTTGTTTCATCCGTGTGTTCTTTCTTCTACATAATGTTTCCTCCTCTACCATTTTGGGCCAACGGTGAGACTCCATGCTCTATATTTTTAGGTGACTTAGCATACAAATCAAAGCAAATGTCTCTGGGGAAAGCACATGCTTCGGTGAATAGATCTTATATGGAACCAATGTTTTAGTTTTAAGATTGGTTGTGATTAGATGCTTTTGAATCCTCTCTATCTATCTCCAATTGGTTTTGACATGTTGCCCCAAACCTCATACTCACTTTGAGCATCACCGAGGTTGAATCCTCTCTATCTATCTCCATTTGGTTCCAACATGTTACCCCAAACTTTATACTCATTGAGCATCACCGGGTTACAAGCAACCCAAACATGGGCCTCTTGGTTTTCCAATCCCATAATTTTGCATTCTTACATTTGTTTTGTAACAAGTATAAAACCTTCTTAATCCCCTTGTATTATTTTTGTCCTACACATCTCCCATCTAAGTTTTTTATGGAAATTAAGACCAAGGTACTTATATTCATCCACCACTTGCACAGGGCTTACTTCAAATTTGAAGTTCATATGCTTCTTTTTTTCTTTGTAAGGTAAAGATCGTGACCTTGATTTTGCTTGTGTTCGCTTGCATTCCTACCTCTTGGCAAACCATTTCTAGAGCTCCCAAGTGTTCTCTTAGGCTATGTGTTGTTTTTGCCTTTAAGATAAGGTCATCTACATATAGAAGCAACTTTACCACATAAATGCTAAGAGGAAATGCCACATCCATGTTCGATTACACACTCCTCTAATCGGTTTATGTATAGCCCAAATAAAAAGGGGGTAGCAGAGATCCCTACTTGACAACTATGTCACTCTCGAAGCATTTTGATAATCCTTTACTTGATCTCATTTTAGCTCGAACTTGATTGTGAACCAGTGAATTGTTGCTATTTACAACTTTAGAATTCCCGACTTGTCCATTGTGCTCCGAGTTTGCCTCTAGGTACAATGTTGAATGCTTTCTTCAAATCAACAAGTTACCCAAAAATTCTTCCTCTTGTTTATCACATACCTTCTCAATCAAATGTCTAGGAGTGTTGTTATGATCAAATGTGGAGTGTTTTGGATTGAAGCTCGTTTTCCCTTTCGCTTTCTTCCCTTCCTTTTTTACCCAATTGCAATTTATTTTCTCTACCATACTCCTAAAAAGTTTTCAAAAAAGAGGATTAATTATTATAGTTTGATAGTTTGATGGGTTGTTGACATCTCCAGGTTTTGAAGAGAGGGATGATGATGTTGGTCATCCAATTTGCCGAAAAACCATTATGAATGGCCCCATTTAATCTGCTTTTGATGTGTGATGTGAGGGCTTTCAAAGAGCTTGAAGAATTGAGGTTGAACATGATGGCCCATAAACACTTTTTTTTTAATTCATTATTATATATTAGTGGATATGCAATTTTATTTATACAAGAAAACAATAAATATATGAGACAATTAAAGTTTCTCAAACCACTCCAACTCACTAATGAGCCCAAGACTCCGTGTAAGATTGTTGGCCTAAAGAGAGACACAATTGATGCAACTATCTTGCCGATACATTGTGATTTCAACATCATTCGATTTAAATACATGGAAACATATTCAACATTCACGCGCACGAGTGTAGAGTGATCGGTAAGGCATTTGACTCTTGATTAGGGAATCGTAGGTTCAAGTTTTACCTCTTCAACTATAGAACATACCAAAAGTGCAATGGCATTCCACAATACCATGTAAAGTGGTAACACCTTCCTTGGCCTTGCTTTCAAGTAAACTACATATTTGTTTGATGATGCTCTATTTTGCTCCCTTTGGAATGCTAAAAACAATTATTTCCTGAAAATAGACAAACTAGCCACCTTTCTTTTAGCGGAGGTGAGACTAGATAAAACAAGATTTTGTTTGATCATTGATCAATAGTAGATCCAAAACAAAAAGAGAATGGACATCTCACAAGACTAATTGGGCAGCCCTTATGTCAAGTGATGTTTTTAACACATGACACTTGTTATTGCAAACATTATTAAAATCTTCCATTTCATTTCATATAATATTAGTTTTTTTAATCATCATCTTTCATAAAGGGTATGGAGCCGCTATTGGAAAATAATGGATCATGTATTAACTTACCTTATAAGTTTGTTGTGTGAGCTTTTTTGTACTAAATATATTTATTATTTATTATTTCCTTTTCTCTCTCTTTTATTTACTTTTTATTTCGAAATGAATTGAATTAAATCAAATAGGTTTAATTATGTCTATTAGACAACAATTGATGGGATCATAAATTGTTACAATTGTTTCAACATTTAAAGATGTTGAAATTGTTGGTCGAGTTATTTTTAAGAAGATTGCCCTTATTATGAATGAATTAAGGTATAAACAATATAACACTTTTATCCTCATTTCTTCAAATAACACCAACATAAAACTCTCTCACATAGACCACACTCTTAACTTTAGGGATGGAAAGGTTTTGTTAATTCATGCTTCACCACCCAACATTTAGATGCAAAAAAACAAAGCAAAGGTTTTTTGCTCGATTTCTTCATCATAATGGAAACAAGGAAACAATTTCTTCACATCGATTGCATCATTAACCTCTTGTATAAATTATTGTTACAACTTATTATCTATTTTCTCTATTTATATAGGTTAGGATAATATGTCTAGACCTTCACTTTTTAATGTTAAGTTTGTCACTTCTATTTTCACCATATAATATTGAACTTTTTAGGTTTTTAAAAATAATTTCATTAGTTTATTTTTGAGTAACAAATTACAACAGAAAAACTATATGAATAAAAAAAGATTTTCAAATTGAAAATCCCCCTTATAATCTTCACATAGATGATGGGTGGAAACTCAATCACTCCTGAAACCACTAGTACATAGACTTCTCACTCTAATTCTTATCATTCATTCTAACATTGACTTCATCTAGTTACCAATAAATAATTTAATTAATCATGTTATTAGGTGACTCATTATTAGAAGTTAAACATATCATAGCAAGTCTTTTAGTCATTTGATAGATATATTTTTATTCATGACCCCCATTGCTTGCTCAACCTTGCCTTTTCCTTCTTTGTAGCTTTAAAAATCCCCATTCAGTTGAGTTTGATAAATGCCTTATACACCAAGTTGGATATGTCTCTTTAGAGTATCTTAGAATAGTTTTGTATAACTGTAAATTTTCTTATTGTATTAAAAATGCAATCTCGCATTGGTTGGTTGCATTGGTTGGTTAGCTTGGTCCTTGTAAACAAATCAACCATAAAATATCATGACCCTTATGTCAATGGGGTGATGCTACAATGGAAGTGGGAGCTCCTACTAACATAATGGTTGATTGATTGCGGGATTAGTATATTTTCTTGCTTGGCCTTCCACACTCTTCCTTACTACCCCAATTCGGATATACCTCTTCATTGTATCTAAAAATTATTTATATGACTAAAAATCCTTATTCTATAAAAATTAAATCCCACATTGGCTGGTTGGATTGGTTTGTGATAATAGATAAACCTCAATATATCATGATCCTTATGTTTATGGAGGTGGCGCCATAATGGAAGTGGGCCTCCTATTGACATAATGTTTGATTAGTTGCATAATGGTTGATTGGTTGTGGGATATGTATGTTATCTTGTCCGGTCTTCCTCTCTCCTTCTTTATGGCTTCATAAGACAACAAATAAAAATCCCATCCAATAGTCTTTAATACATGTATTACTACATTGCATCTTATAATTGTTTCTATGATTGAAAATTTGTAATGTCCTTTTCTATAGTTAAAACTGAAAATAAGGGTTGGCCACAACCCCAAATGAATCAAATCTGAAAATACATCATCAACCAATGAGAACCAATTTTGAAAATGATTGGAAACATACTTTAACCCTATTCAAGTAATCATGTCAGTCTTTTATGACAATGAACTATATAGGCACTTCAAATCACCATACAACCATGCAATAATAGCTAAAAATACTCCTGAATAATTATTTCAAACAAAGGAACATTTATCCATCCAAATTACATAAAAATAATGAATAAAATAAGAGATTACACCCAACTTCAATTAATTTTATGATAGCATCAGGGAAACCACAAACAAGGGCTAAAAATGATAAATAAACCTTTCTAAAAATCACCAAATTGTAGATTCCATCCTTATAAATTATGATAAATCTGAATATCAAATAATAATGAAGTTTCGTGCCCTAGAAGGCACTCAATGCTCTCTAACCCTAGTCACTCCCTAGGAGAGGGGCTCCAAACAATGTCAAAACCTTTGAAATGACTCCTCCTTGATGCCCTAGTTGCAAACGAGCAAGATGGCCTTCAATAAGTTCCTTCACACCACCAACTTGGAGATTTTTGTTCTCTAATATGCCACAAGGAAGTGTTTCATCCTCCTTGGGTGCCACACTAATGGATTGTCACCCCTTAGTGGAATGGAATTAGAGAAATCATCCCTAGAACCAAGTATAAAAGTGTATATGCCAAAATTGTTGATCCAAATGAGCCTATGGGACTCTTCATACACCCCTTTGGTGGCACCAAAGCTCAAAGGGGTGAATTACCCCTAGAATGACCTCTTAAGGTCTTGATCTATATTCTATTTGTATGTCGGAACTCTCCAACCCAATCAACCTCTTGAGGAGCTTCTTTTATCTTCTAATTTCATGTTGGGAGCTCTATAATGGTGTCTCCAGATTTCACCCTGAAATCTAGGACTACCCATTTGAAAAAAATCGTTCTTTTAAAATAACGGGGTTTTTTATGTTTTTATTGCCAGAAGATGGTTGTATTGTGTTAGGATATTCCTAGTGAATCATATGAGCCAATTTCGACAAATACCTAGATGCCGAAACTCATTTTATCCCTCTCCAAGTTTTGTCTGCGGGAAATTTTTATTTAATTATTTATTGAATAAATAATGCCCCATTTGAAGTAAATTGTGCTTTTGAATCTGTTGAAGTTTTGCATGCTAATATTCACTCATCTCAATAGGGTTTTCACCAGGAATGAATTCAGGGCATTGTCTGCAACTTTTGGCAACGTTTTTCTTTTATTTATTTCTTTTGCATTTTTCTCTGGTTTTCTTGCAGTTTCTCTGTGAAATTCCCCTAGGTCTGTTCCTTGTCCAATATAGTCTATTTAATTGCCTAAAGCATCTGGAGATCATCTACTAACGCAACACCAAAAGGAATCAACCTCAAAATGTAAACTTCTAACCAAAAAAGATGAAGTCATGCACAAAAAGCCTCTCCTAGGCAAGTCGCATTTTTTGGAATTAATGAGTGTAAGTTGCAATGAGATTTTTGGTAGTGGTAGCGACAAGAATTTTTACCTGCCTTGCAGGGTACTTTTTCCCATGAAGTCAAAGTCACTTAAGTTGTGATGGGAAAATTAGAGGCGACAGGCATGCGGGAATTTCTTACTTGCCTTGCAGGGTACTTTTTCCCATGAAGTCAAAGTCACTTAAGTTGCCATGGGAAAATTAAAGGTGTAGGCATGTGGGAATTTCTTACCTACCTTGCGGTACTTTTTCCCATGAAGTCAAAATCACTTAAGTTGTAATGAGAATATTAGAAGTGACAGGTAGGTGGGAATTTTTTACCTGCCTTGTAAGGTAAAAATTCTCATTATGAAAGTCAAACAACTTAAGTGAAAGAGGGGATTTTTGGAGTTGCAGTGCAGGGTAGAAATTCCCATCAAAGTTGACTTCCTATTTTTGGAAATTACCCTTGCTAAAAAATGCGACCCACCTTGGGTGAATAACAATGCATTTAATAATATTTATTAATGGTTTATTCACCCAATTTTGGCGCCATAAATAGAAGGAAAGTCAATGCAAGTGGAAGAGCTAAAGAGAAGTCAAGGATGCATGCTAAAAATAAATAAAATAATTTATTTAAAAGCAACCAACAACATGCATAATTGGGCGCCCAATTTGGGTGAATAAACATGATTGTTTATTAATTAAATTGCCAGAAATAGGAAGGGAAAATTATTAAAAATAGTATGCTGAGGATTATATAAGCATGGGCTGCCATAATAAAGAAACAATTAATTCTTTTTGATGAGGATTGCAGCCCAAACAGGTTTTGGCGCCAAAAGAAGGAGGATTTTGCATTAAAGTTTATTTTCCACTACCGGAAGCTTCTAGTTTTGGCACCTAGGGTTGGAATAGCCTAATTTTGGTCATTCTAAGCATCTACATGTTGGTATATGTGCCTCAGGTGAATTAAATAATATTTTTTCTTCTTTGCATGCAAGCAAAACCTCAAATTTTAGGGCAGCAGACTTTATATGCAGATTTTGGTGATAAAAATCAAGTATTCATGCCATGGACTCCATCTTTGTCTAAATAAATTGTAGGTATTCATCACATGTGCTCAAATCAATGTTAGGTACATTAAATATATATTCTGAATCTGAAGAAATTTCTAGATCTACACAAATTGATCCAATTACAAGGGATTCTAGCAGAATTAAAAGAAAAAGAGCTCAGATAAAGATTGTTCCAGCCATGATGAAGCATGATGAAAGAAGGATCAACAAAATCATGCATAGCTTCCAGATTTGTTGAAGTCAATGATATAGACATAGGCCCTGAACCTATCACCGATTTAATTGACATATCCAGATCTCATAATTGCAAAGGCTTCCGACAAAAATTCATCCTCTTGTTTCTATCATAGCCCGTGTGGAAGTCAGTGCATGGAAAATTCCTTTCAATAGCTTGTGCATGTGCTCCCAATCTTCTAGTAGAAGCCTTCATTGAATTTACTTGTACTTTCCTTCACCCAGAGTGCTTTCCATAATTTTTAATTGCTCATATGCAATTAAAAATAAAAATGATGAGTTTTGTCTAAATTATTTATGGCAAATATTGCATTGGTGCATGACTTGGAGAAGAATGCAAAAACTTCAAGGATAAGAGGAAAGACAAGTCAAAGGTAATACCCGCAAGTAAATCATAATCAATCGCTTCCGATCCAATTTGG
Organism: Taxus wallichiana var. yunnanensis; assembly: GCA_018340775.1. NCBI lineage: Eukaryota > Viridiplantae > Streptophyta > Pinopsida > Cupressales > Taxaceae > Taxus > Taxus wallichiana. The sequence goes on from CM031241.1 coordinate 634,916,515, forward strand.
TGAGAATCAAAGGCAAAAGAGTCAACCGCATGCAGAATATGGAAAAAGAACAAGACTGGAAGTGTTGCAACTTTCTTCTATTTTCTTTTCCTCTTTCTTCTTTTTTCTCTTATTTTCTCCGAAAAGTAATTGATCGATCAATTAAATTAGAAAACTTAAGTGATTGGTTTAAAATCCGTTACTTGAAGAAGACAATTACTTGAAATAGGTGGCGGACATATGTAAAATAAAAGTTCTATTTTTCAATTATAAATCATGCATGTCATGCAAAGAGGAATTCCAAGAGGAAGATTGCATTGTTTCCCTTTTCATAGCTTCCACATGTGGGACTTCATTTAATGCTTCCTATTTGTAATTTCCTTTGTACACTTTAAATAGAGGAATAACCTACGGGTTAAAAAATCGGAATTTGTAATCAGCATTCTTGTGTTCTCGACTTTAAGTTGAAACCCCTAATAGCTTTCTGCAGAGAGAGGAATAGAGAAGAGATTTCCGAGAAATTTGTGTCTACTGCATCTCTTCTTATTATTTATTCTAGATCTATTCATAAACTTTGTGTTATTCTAGATCTAGATTTGAAACTTTCCTTTTCTTTGAATTCTATATTTCATGGTCTATTTGTTTTAATCTATGTGCATGCGATCAACTCGGTAAAATATTGATTGGGTTGCACATCTTCTCTCCTTTCTTCCCGTTTCCTATTATTTTCCTCTTCTTCAAATATTTCCTTTCTCTTACAACTGCTTACTTGCTGCAAAACTGTCTAGTTATGGTTCATGAGCAACATAGTTAAAGTAAAAGCAAAAAATAGATATTAGAAATATAAATGATAAAATATTATGAGGGAGCTTCACCAAGTAAATGAGGGAGATTTATCTCATGAGTGCTTAGGTTTTTCAGTGTGTGTGAAAATCTAGCCAACAAATTTTGGTAACTCCACTTAAAATAACTATCTTTAAAATCATAGCCTATCTTTGCATATCAAAGTGTTTCCCATTCAACTCTCAACTTGCTAGAAAATCCATTCAATCCACGATCTATCCATGGGCATAAGAAAGGACTAATCATTTTAAAGTGCGTCCCAGAAATTCAAAACTCACCCATCATCATCAAGTTAGAAGTCGCAGATCTAGTCTTTCACCAGAAGAATAGTACATCACTTGGATCCCAAAAATATTGTGATCATCTTCAACATAATTTGGCAGGTGAATTATTCACCAAGTCTATTCTCAAAGAAGATTACAAAAACTCCATTCATCATGATGAAGAATCATACCATTGCCCTTGGAATCATGTTCCATGGGGTGTAGCACTTAGGTACCTCTGAAAATATTACACTCCTCCAAACATGTGTACCTAACATAAGAAAGAATTTTCTGAAATTCTTTGGAGATGGAAATGCAAAATCTAGATGACCACTTGGCTACATTTTTCATATCCTGTGGAGGTATATCCCATTAACATGAAGATGTATGTGAGACTCTTCATTCGACTCTGCATGAATTATTAGAATGGTTCTACCTAGAAATAACTAAGGACCACTCCATATGAAATAACTTATGGACCATAACCAATCGGTGGCCACTATGAGAGATGCATTCTTCCAATCGAAAATATTCAAGCCATCTCGAGGATTCCATTACATTGATAAAAATATTTATTTATTTGGGCTTGAAGAAGGAGCCACAAGAGCATGCGGGATTTTATTCCTAAAATTCAAAAATTACTTTATAAAATTTTGGAATCTTATTCTCTAAATGATGAGAATCAAAAGGTATTCTTCATCAATTCTTTACTTCATAATCTATCACCTCTTGAAGATACATCCTGTAAGATGAGTTTCTCAAAACATTTTAAGAGTTGAAATTGAAAATGACCTCATCATTTTTGAAAGATAAAAGCAACATTCTAAGCTGAAATTTCATCTTCTACTACTACATTCAATTCACTATCTAGCAAATAAGTTAGCAAATGAGATGTCATAGGGTTTATGAAGAAACAAATGGATCAAGGAAACAATATTACCCTAGCTAGAAATTTCAACAACAACAACAACTGAACTGCGCATTGCTGGTTCCCAAGATTAGCAATTTTTGTTACTCCCAAAGTAACGTGGAGATGAATGAAGAAGACCAAGAAGTTGCATTGATCGGTTTGAGAATGATGATTTTGTAGGCCATATTCACCAAATCCAACATTAATTACCTAAACTACAAATTTTAACATGACGATGATAAGCTTTTAAGATGATCATTTATCATTACATATGCGATAAAGTTCATTTAACAAACTAGATTGAGCTAAAATTGGCATTTAGCTTATAACAAAGAAAGGGCACCCCATTATTACCTTATTCTTTCTCCAAGAGATAAGAATGTGATTTCTTCATCTCAATCACCCGCAAAATGGCTTTTATATGAATCTATTCCTTCCTTTGACATTATTGGTTCACGTTAAGAAATTCCGTAGTTCAATGTCATTCTTCTACTTGAGATCCTTTCCCCGGCCTAGGGTTTTGAAATAGGCTATCAAATATGTACAATCACTAATATGATCCGATACATCAAAGCTCAGGTATTTTTCCTAAATCCAAAGATAATCCTCCCCCAACACTACAGTTGTTAAATCCTCACCATCTATATGAAAAGAGTAGAAAAATATATGTCTCCTTATTGCTTAATGGTTTGCACTTTAAGAAATGCATTCTAAATTGAGCCACGTGCTTGAAAGTTATGCCACATTTTAGTTGTAAATGCTCTTTGTTTTACTTGACAAAGACCATAAAAAGGAAAGTTATCCATGGAGAGACAAATCCCTTTAATTAGACAAATCAAATCCATTTCACAAGTTGTTTAGTAGATTTTCTTGACAAAATATTAAAGATGACAATCTTAATTGCATATATTCATCTCTTTTTGGACGGAAGATGTTGCTAAGTGGAAACTTCTATAAAGAACTAGGAGGAGAAGTAAAGATGGATCGCCTAACAGTGCTACTTATTTGTATCAAAGGAATAAATCACTTAAGATGTCAATGGGAATTTTGGAGGTGGCAGAAGTCCACCATGATCTGTAAACTTCTACTTTGGAACTCTACGAATCACACAATTATGTTGTCCTACTTTCGACTTTGGAAAGTGACATTTTTGCTTGAAAAATTAGAACTTAGTGAGTGATTATCTAGTGCTATAGAAAGGAAATTGCAGAGTAGGAAAGAATTCAAACTTCAAACACCAACAATTTTATCCTGGAAACCTCCAATGGAGGAAAACCAGTCGGGAAGGGAAAATGCTCTTTCTTCCCACTTTTATTGGTCTAATATAGACAATTACATATTACAATAATTATGGAAAAGAAGCAAAATGTAAACCTTCTCTCCAATTACTTGCTTTCTCTGTTTCTACACCTTGCTCCTACAATTCCATTCCAACACTCAAGATCTTGCTCACTTCTCCCATTATACTTTGATTCTTGATCTCTCTCGATCTCTCGAATGTTATTCTCTTGCTCCTTTCATGCATTTATAGACCTTCCCATGTCCTCCCATGCACTGGAGGATGTGAATGGGCATGGAAGGGAAGAGACACGACTGGGCGTTTCAAATTCGTGTCCATTCATGCTTCATTTTTTTTTCTGTCCTAGGACCGTGACAGACCTCAGATCACCACCCTACGTTTTAGGACCGCGGCCTCCCAGGGGGTGGTTCTAAAATCGCCACTCTACACGGTGGTTCTTTCTAGAACCTCCGTTTACCTTGTTTTGTTCACTTTTCTGTTTCTTCTTCTTGGTGCTGATGTAATTGATGAAGTGGTGTGTTTTTCTAGGATCCCTATGGATCATACCTCCCATACTTGAGAGGCTTTTGGTCCCACAAAAGCTTAGTGGGGGAGTGGTAGAGGAATCAACTCCCTCTCGTACTCACCTGAGTACCACCGGGTCTACCTTGGTGTCTTCTCTCGTCCAACCTACCAAGGTTCCTATGGATCTCTAGTTTGTTTCTCCAGTGCTACATCCTCCTCTGAATTGCCTCGAGTATAATACTCCTTGGAAGGTAACTTCGTATCTTTCTTCTTTATTATGCATAGATGGCGTTAGTGGATGCGAGCTCTACAACTCATCGTGTGCATCTCGCATGAGCATGGCCTGAAGGTTTCTTCTCCAACCTGCTCAAGTATGGCGAAGGTCCCATACTTGAAGTGGTTTAGTCCTTCTTTCGTGTCTTTGTTTCATGAGATGGATTGGCCGAATCCTCTCCAAGTGCGTTGTTGTTATAGTCACCATCATTCCTTGTATCTCCTCTTCTTCTTGTTGTCCCACGGTCAGGTCTAGTGAATCCGTAGGTAGATACAGTGACTGCATATCGAAGTTTGTTTGAACAGTTCCTGTGGTGGCTTCTTCTACAAAAACTAACAAGTGCTATCCAAAATATCCATACTCTCTAGTCCATTTTGCTTTTCTTTCAATGAAAGTAAACAAAACCGTTGATTTTCCTGAATAAGTCTTTGGGCTTGGTTGGCACTTACCATAGCTTTCTTTGATTTTCTCTGGTGTGCCCAATGTTAAAAATGACTCCATCCTTGACCCATATGAATCGGTTCTCCCTCCTTTTGAACACAACATCCTGATATACAAGTAAGGACTTCCAAGACAACGTCAAATGCATCAAGTGGAATAATATCAGCCTCTAATACATCTATGTATTGGGTATTTATCCCAAATTGAAACTTACACTTCCTTGTAACTTGTATTTCTACACCCTTCTTCACCCATCCTAGTGGGTATGGATGTGGATGCGCGTAAGTCTCTAGGCCAAGCTGTTCTACAACCGCATTAGAAATCAAATTTGACTGAGAACCAAAATCTACTAAAGCATTTACCTTAGTCTTCTTGATTTGGATTCTGATTTGAAATAGCTTACTCATCTCTTCTTCTTCTTCTTCCCCATACATGTTAGTGGCCATGCATCCCAACCTCTCGTCTACATCCGAATCATCCTCAATCTCCACCTCTCTTTCTGTCTTCACAGTGGCCATGGATTTCTTGGAATCCTTGGTTCGGTGCCTTGGGTGCAATTCCAGGATGTAACTTCCAACATGTGGCGTCAGTATGTCCATTTACATCACAATTCTTACAAAATTTTAGGATCTTTACAAGTATGCAAAGTAGTAGCGGCATGTTTACCTTTCCATTTACCTTTGCTACTTGTCTTCCCTTGTTCTTTGTCCTATTGTTCTATTGATTGGTCTCCCTTTGGCTCTATTTCTCCTTGCTTCTTCTCATCATCAATGTAGTATGCTTGTACACAAGCTTCATTAATATCCTTGGGCTTCATGGAGATTACCTTCCTCCGAAGGTGAGTGTGAAGTCCTCCCAAATACTTGGTTAGAATGTCCTCATCCTCCAAGTCCATATTAAGCAACATGGCTTATCTCCAAAATTCCATAGTGTAGTCTTGCACGCTTTGACCACTGCTATCTGTCTAAAGTATTGCCACTTAATCATCATGTCAGTCTTATGGCCAATAGGATAGAATTTAGCTCTAATCAATTCTTTAAAACCTTTCCAAGTACTGATAATAGGATGTTTCTTCTTCTCACAAGTGGCTAGATGGGTTTCCCACCAAACCAGAGCATGACCTTCCATTTTGAGACGTGCAAAGGTGATCCTTTATGCCTCAGTAACATTATGCACACTAAAATAGACTTCCAACTATTTTAGCCATTTATCCAATAATTTTGCATCTACTTGTCCTTCAAAATTCTTAATTTCCACTTTTTTTTCAACTTTAAAAGGTGTATGTGCAGATTTTACCTTCTCGCTTATGCAATTGGTGTCTCTTCATGCTCTTCCCATTTTTCCTCTTCGTGGCTCTTTCCAATACTGAATTTTTTTGGCTAGTGCTCAAACCACTGAGTCCATGGAATCTTGCTTATCCAAAGCCATCTTTTGTAGATCTAAAATCTCTTCTTGTTTTCTATACAATCTATCCATCATGGTCTCTAGCATCTCAACTCTACGGACCAAGTTCTCTTCCTCCATTTGAGCTCAAATTCTTTGTTTCCACTTCTTCGTAGAAATATCTGCTCACAAGGTAAAAATTCTTCACCTTTGGACCTTGTCACTGTCATACAAAATCACAAAAAAGATTCAAATACCATAGTCCTAGATATTTAATCAGCTCTGATACCAAAATGATCCATAAACTTCTACTTTGGAACTCTACGAATCACACAATTATGTTGTCCTACTTTCAACTTTGGAAAGTGACAGTTTTTCTTGAAAAATTAGAACTTAGTGAGTGATTATCTAGTGCTATAGAAAGGAAATTACAGAGTAGGAAAGAATTCAAACTGAAACACCAACAATTTTATCCTGAAACCTCCAATGGAGGAAAACCAGGATGGGAAGGGAAAATGCTCTTTCTTCCCACTTTTATTGGTCTAATATAGACAATTACAGATTACAATAAGTATGGAAAGAAGAAACAATGTAAACCTTCTCTCCAATTACTTGCTTTCTCTGTTTCTACACCTTGCTCCTACAATTCCAGTCTAGCACTGAAGATCTTGCTCACTACTCCCATTATACTTTGATTCTTGATCTCTCTCAATCTCTCGAATGTTATTCTCTTGCTCCTTTCATGCATTTATAGACCTTCCCATGTCCTCCTGTGCATTGGAGGATGTGAATGGGCATGGAAGGGAAGAGACGCGACTGGCGTTTCAAATTCACGTCCATTCGCGCTTCATTTTTGTTTTATGTCTAGAAGTGACAGACCACCACCTGAAGCAGATCGGGTGGTCCCGTGACCACCACCTTAGCTGGACGGTTCTTTCCAGAACCTCCATTTACCTTGTTTGTTCACTTTTCCTGTTTCTTCTTCTTGGTGCTGATGTAAATGATGAAGAGGTGTATTTTTTTGGATCCCTATGGATCATCTGAGTACATGGTTACAAAATCTAAGGATCCTAGATCTCGTATTATTTTTTAGGAATATGACCGTGGGGTCTATTTCTTGTAAATGGATAAAGGCGTTCCCGAGACAAAACTTCAACCGATCCAACACAAGAAGAGGAAAAAGTTTGGCCGTTGGAGTTTAAAGGCAACTGTTGTTCTTTTGGATTAGGAGCCGATGTTCTACTAATATCTCCAGATCATGAGATATCTTGTACTCCCACAGTCGATGTTCGAGAACACCAACACTACAATAGAGTATGGAGCATTGCTGTTAGAAATGGAGAAAGCTAAAAAGAAAGGAGTAAAACTCTTCAAAGCCCAAGGAGATGTTGAACTTCTAGTAAAGAAAGTTCAAGGGTAAAATCAAGTCAAAGGAGATAAGATGAAGCATTACAGAGATAGAGTGCTTTATGCCACATTCGATTTTGCAACCTTCTCTATCGAATTCATTCCAACAAATCAGAATTCCAAGGCAGACTCTTTGGCAATCACGACTATACTATTGAATCCGGATATACCACCATCCATATTCAAACAAGGAAAATATAAATTAGAGATGGTATACCACCCCAAAGTCCCTGATATTGTTGAACAAGGGCATACTTTCAATGATGACAAACAAACATCTGCATGTTTGTATGTTGAAGGGAATAAATCACCACCACGATGAATAATCACACGCAAAAATGATCTGGGTTATGATGACCATAGTGGAATAATCCAACCAAAAGGTAACAAAATCCCCAAGGGTTTAGTTTTGTTAGTGGGGACTTTCAACAAGCGTGACCAATACCTGAAGAAGAACAAAGAATATGGTGATAGTTCTTCCTCATAAATGCAACAAGTAAATCTGGGAACAAAAGAAGTTAATGCAGACTTATCCACCACAAAGAGAAGAAAGGATGAGCCACCACCAGATGAAGTTGATAAGGACTTGCCCAAGGTATTTGACAAGAAGGCCAGAGAAAGGAAGTTCGAGATCGGAGACTAGGTACTCTTGTGGGACAAGAGACATGAACCGAAGGGCATGCACAACAAATCTGATTCACTTTGGAAAGGGCCCTTCATGATCAAAAGAGCTTCCAGAATGGACACTTTCTTCCTTTCCTACTAGGATGGAATTGAGTTACCAATTCCTTTCAACGAAAAACATCTGAAGTTGTTCAAAATTCAAGATACAGGTAAAACTTGTTTGTATATAAATAAAACTTTTGTTGTTTTATTTTATTTTATTTTTCTTTTGTTTTGTTTTTGTGGCCTAACCCCGAGCCCAATGGACAAGATATGAAACCAAAGATGTTGGGATCTCATCTTTACTCCTGTAATTTTTATAGAGGCAAATATGTCCACAAATGGAGCCGACTGGTGTCCCCAGATTTCACCCTGAAATATGGGACTACCCATTTGAAAAAATTTCATTCTTTTTTAAAATAACGGGTCTTTTTGTGTTTTTATTGCCAGAAGATGTCTGTATTATGTTAGGATATTCCTAGTGAATCATATGAGCCAATTTCGACAAATACCCAGATGTTGAAACTCATTTTATCCCTCCGCCAAGTTTTGTCTATGGGAAATTTTTATTTAATTATTTATTGAATAAATAATGCCCCGTTTGAAGTAAATTGTGCGGGAGGTTGAATTGTTGAAGTTTTGCATGTTAGTATTCACTCATCTCAATAGGGTTTTCACCAGGAATGAATTCAGGGCATTGTCTGCAACTTTTGGCAACGTTTTTTTCTTTTATTTATTTCTTTTGTATTTTTCTCAAATTTTCTCCTCGCCTCGGTGAAATTCCCTAGGTCTGCTTCCTTTTCCAAGATAGTTTGCTTAATTGCCTAAAACATCTCAAGATCATCTACCGACGCAACACCGTGAAGGAATCAACCTCAAAATGCAAACTTCATGAAAAAGATGAAGTCATGCACAAAAAGCCTCTCCCAAGAAAGTCACATTTTTTTGAATTAATGAGTGTAAGCTGCAATGAGATTTTTGGTAGTGGCAGGAAGGCGGGAATTTCTTACCTGCCTTGCAGGATATTTTTTCACATGAATTCAAAGTCACTTAAGCTGCAATGAGAAAATTAGAGGTGACAGAGGCGGTAAGAATTTCTTACCCGCCTTGCAGGTACTTTTTCCATGAAGTTAAAGTCACTTAAGCTGCGATGTGAAAATTAGAGGCGACAGGCAGACGATAATTTCTTACCTGCCTTGCAAGGTATTTTTTCTCATGAAGTCAAAGTCACTAAAGTTGCAATGGGAATATTAGAGGTGGCAGGCATGTGGGAATTTCTTACCTGCCTTGCAGGGTAAAAATTCCCATTATTAAAGTCAAACCATTTAAGTGAAAGAGGGGATTTTTGGAGTTGCAGTGTAGGGTGGAAATTTCCCTCAAAGTTGACTTCCTATTTTTGGAAATTACCCTTACTAAAAATGCGACCCACCTTGGGTGAATAACAATGCATTTAATAATATTTATTAATGGTTTATTCACCCAATTTTGGCGCCATAAATAGAAGCAAAAACAATGTAAGTGGAAGAGCTAAAGAGAAGTCAAGGATGCACGCTATAAATAAATAAAATAATTTATTTAAAAGCAATCAACAACATGCATAATTGGGCGCCCAATTTGGGTGAATAAACATGATTGTTTATTAATTAAATTGCTAGAAATAGGAAGGGAAATTATTAAAAATAGTATGATGAGGATTATATAAGCATGGGCTGCCATAATAAAGAAACAATTAATTATTTTTGATGAGGATTGTAGCCCAGACAGGTTTTGGCACCAAAAGAAGGAGGATTTTGCATTAAAGTTTATTTTCCACTCGGGAAGCTTCTAGTTTTGGTGCCTAGGGTTGGAATAGCCTAATTTTGGTCATTCTAAGCATCTGCATGTTGGTATATGTGCCTAGGTGAATTAAATAATATTTTTTCTTGCTTTGCATGCAAGCAAAACCTCAAATTTTAGGGCAGCAGACTTTATATGTAGATTTTGGTGATAAAAATCAAGTATTCATGCCATGGACTCCATATTTTTCTAAATAAATTTTAGGTATTCATCACAGGTGCTCAAATTAATGTCAGGTACATTGAATATATCTTCTGAATTTGAAGAAATTGCTAGATCTGCACAAATTGATCCAATTGCAAGGGATTTCAGCATAATTAAAAGAAAAAGAGCTCAAACAAAGATTGTTCCAGCCATGATGAAGCATGATGAAAGAAAGGGATCAACAGAATCATGCATAGCTTCCAGATTTGCTGAAGTCAATGATATAGACAGAGGCCCTGAACCTATCACTGATTTAATTGACATATCCAGATCTCATAATTGCAAAGGCTTCCGAAAAAATTCATCCTCTTGTTTCTATCGCAGCCCGTGTGGAAGTCAGTGCATGGAAAATTCCTTTCAAGAGCTTGTGCATGTGCTCCCAAGCTTCCAGTTGAAGCCTTCATTGAATTTACTTGTACTTTCCTTCACCCGGAGTGCTTTCCAGAATTTTTAATTGCTCATATGCAATTAAAAATAAAAATGATGAGTTTTGTCTGAATTATTTCCGGTAAATATTGCACTTTGGTGCATTATCGCAGAAACTGTAAAAACTTCAAGGATAAGAGGAAAGACAAGTCGAAGGTAATACCCACAAGCAAATCCTAGTCAACTGCTTCCAGATCCAGTTTGGTGAGAATCAAAGGCAAAAGAGTCAACCGCATGCAGAATATGGAAAAAGAACAAGACTAGAAGTGTTGCAACTTTATTCTAATTTCTTTTCCTCTTTCTTATTTTTTCTCTTATTTTCTTTGACAAAGTAATTGATCGATTAATTAAATTAGAAAACTTAAGTGATTGGTTTAAAATCCGTTACTTCAAGAAGTCAATTACTTGGAAATAGGTGGCAAACATGCAAAATAGAAGGTTCTATTTTTTAGTTATAAATCATGCATGTCATGCAAATAGGAATTCCAAGAGGAAGATTGTCAGTTGTTTCCCTTTTCATAGCTTTTGCATGCAAGAATTCATTTAATGCTTCCTATTTGTAATTGCCCTTTGTACACTATAAATAAAAGAAGAACCCACAAGTTAAAGAATCGAATTTGTAGTCAACGTTCTTATGTTCCGAATTTGCGTTGAAACCTCTAATAACTTTCTACAAACAGAGGAATAGAGAAGAGATTTCCGGAGAACTTTGTGTCAACGGTGCATTCGTCTCTTATTTATTTTTAGATCTATTCATAAACTTTGTGTTATTCTAGATCTAGATCTGAAACTTTCCTTTGCTTTGAATTATGTATTTCATGGTCTATTTGTTTTAATCTATGTGCATGCGATCAACTCTGTAAACTATTGATTGGGTTGCACATCTTCTCTCCTTTCTTCCCGTTTCCTATTATTTTCCTCTTCTGCAGATATTTCCTTTCTCTTATAGTCAAGCTACTTATTGCAAAACTATCTAGCTATGGTTCATGAGCTATATAGTTAAATTAAAACCAACAAATAGATACTAGGAAACACAATCGATAAAATTTTACATGGGAGCCTCATAGGTAAATGAGGGAAATTTATCTCATGATCGCCTAGGTTTTCGCCAGCGTAAAAATCTAGCCAATAATAACTCAAACAACCTACCTTAGGAGGAAAAATACAAAATAAAAGCTTAAATATGAATAAAGAAAACTGAAATATAGCTCAAGTTCTTCCCTTGTTCAACTTCTTCTTGCCCACGGAAAGGAAGATGAGCAAGAAGCCTTCAATTTATATTATTTTGAAAAAGGGGACATTACAGACTCCTTTCCTAGATTTGCTTTCCCTCAAGCAAAATGCAAGCTCTTGATCCCAAATAATTCTATGTGGCTCCTTCTTTGATGTACCTACACATGAAGCAAACATATCAAAGAAAACAAGTGTTTAACAACACTTTTACAATCTCTTCATCATGTCGTAGGGACATGATAGCTAGCTCCCTTCCTTTTCTTGCCATCATCTCATAATTTCCATTCAAATGATAGATTCCCCAAACTTCAGTAATGTTGCCCCAAAACAATTGTAACCTTGCATTTTTCTCTCAAAAATCATAATGTTAGTGGCTAGAACATACCTTAAATAAGCCACAAATTTTTTTATAGTTAAACACACATTAAATCAGCCTCAAACATTTTTTTATAGTTAAAAAATTTTGACCGAGCTATGAATCGGGGTTCTAAGGTCCCCTCCTTAACACTCGCGATATTCCTTATACAAGATATTACAATTAATCCATCACAAGCACAAACCGCGACCACTAAGCCCATACTAACGATGTAATTTTTCTGCCACCATCATTTTTAGAGCCACTAGCTACCGCGAACGCTAATGCAAATAATTTTAAGTCCACCACCACTGAGAAGAACCACCACCAAAGAACCACCACCGGTGATGTGACATCCGCTACCAATGATAAACCACCCCAAATGGATCACGACTAGTGGGATTTGAACTTGGGTGGATCCTAACACAATCATCCATCTTAATCAATCCACCCAAACCCCATTGGCTATCAACCACAAATATTACAAAGTTAGTAGTAGTTTGGAATTTCTTCAACCTTATAATTGGAGGCTTTTTTTTTGGTGTCTCATAAGTATGAAAGTGGTTGTAAAAGTCGTGAAAAATAGTTGAAACGAGGGTATAATAGATGTAATCATGACCTCTCTTCAAAATATTCCACACTATTAATGACATGGAGGTTACTAACACCCCAACATTGATGTAATGTAGAGATATAAATATTAAGAGAGCCCCCTATCTATATCGAGATGGCCCCTCCTCTCTATATATAGAGATAGGCCCCCCTATAGATATAGAAAGAAGACCTCCCCTAGAGATATAGAGATAGGCCCCTTCCTCTATATATAGAGAAACCCCACCTCTAGATCTAGAGAGGGCCCTCCTCTATCGTGCCCCCTCCATCCACATCTAGAGGCCCTCCCCAGATATATATCTAAAATCCCGCCATATAGAGTATCTCGGGGGCCATATCTAGGCGGAGAGGCCCCTGACTCTCCATGTAGAGGAGAGAATACATATAGAGGGTAGGACATATCTCATATCTAGGGCGGAGGAGGCCCCCATATCTATAGAGGGGCGGTCGATCCGAGTTCCCTGATGATCGTCCTGTTACAGAAGTACATGTAATAGTACTACCATTTACTAACTCCAATGATTGAATCTACTTGTATGACATCAAATATAAAAATAACATGGCTTACCCACTTCCCATATCAAGCATCTTGCTGCCCCGGTTATGGTGACTATCCTACCATCACTATTTTCCCAATGAGCTGATATATGAAAAAGAGAACAATAAGGAAATTCCCCTTGCTTGGCTACCATGAATCCCTCCTTCAACATGCCTTGGATTCTCATTTCTTTGTCTTCAATCCAAAATTCCAAATTTTTTTGGGCAATTGAGGGTGAGTTCCCCCAAAACTGAATCCATTGCATTCCAAGAACAAATTCTATCTCAGCTGAAACAAGAAATTCAATGCAAAGTTCGTACCTATCCATGAGAAAAGTGAGAGTTGTCCCCTTGGTTATGGTGATCATGGAGCCTTTGTAACCAACCGTACTCAGCCCCATCCTTCTTGCAAATTTCCCTTCAATGAAATTATGTATGGTACCATGAGTTGCAAGCATGGTGGCTTCTTGGCCACGAAGAAGACCCTTCACCTTGATTGGTTAATAAGTATGTATGTCACACACCAAAATAAGAATGCAACCCTTTCCCCGTTACTCCCCTTTTCTTTTTCTCAAGCATGGAACCATGTGTCAACCCACCGTCAATAAGAAAATAACTGCGATCCTTCTTTAGATGATCCCAATGTAACAATGTCTTATCAAAAGAGGGCTGCAAGGAGTATTTATTAGGAATATAACTACTAGGCTTAGTAACTTGTATGTATACAAAGTGAGACCTTGTCGTGGCTGATTTGACTAATGGCATCAACACTAAATCTGAAATTCTGAGCTATAGTTCTCCAAAGTACACTTCCCTCACCACCACTAACGAGCCATATACTTTGTTGGTGAATTTTTTTGCACGGATACCCAACCATGATTATGTTGCACTACTTTGACATTATACTTGGTTGTAATTAAAGACTTCCAATCTTGAATGATTACTTTCTTTCCCTTATCTATGAAACTTAACTCCATACTTTGGTAGTTAAGAGTGAGCTCTCCCAATGGATGTAACCATTGATCTCGAAGAACTTTTTTTATATCAGCTATGCCAATCATATTAAAATCATCACATACCTCATGCTCTCCCAATGTGAAAAGGAGTAAGATGACCATGGTTAACCAAATTGGCGAGGTATAAGGATCAATTGGAGCCCAGTTCCTAGCCATCCATAACATCAATATTTTATCTAAATTTTGGTGCCTTAATTGATTTCTTACTTGTTCTTCTCAAAGAATAATACGTTCTTGATCCTTTTGCAAGTTTTCTCCTTGTTCTAATGGTCCATGACTGGACAAGATGAGAGGGTGGTAGGGAAGGTTGCCAAGACCATCATTTTGAAGAGGATTTTTCATCAAATAGTTCACGTGCATTGTGATTACCTCCATATTTGCAACCAAAAAGACAAAAGACAAAATTCCAAGCCATCCTTTTATTGGGTACAAGTAATTTGTACAACAAAAGATAGTCTTCGTATTAATCCGCTGCTATATTTTTACAATGCAAGGAAGGCTAATATATAGCCATACAAATAGGAAAACTACTTCCTATAAAATAGGAAGTCATCTAAACAACTTACCCATTTAAATGTTTTACGGGTGTAACAATATAACCACTAAACTATAAAAATATATTGTTTGTAACAATATATTTAATCAACTAACCTACTAATCATTTACCCCACCATAATTTATAATCTGGTAAATACCCATGTAAATACTAAATTTTTAAAATTACCCCCTTAGTGTTTACATGGTCGAAAAACATTCACACTTTATATGTAGTGTGATACCCATGTTTTCTCATGATCTTGGCACACACGTGAACTTAAGGTAAAAGAAGGAACACATCAACTTCTTATCAACCATACACTATCGGGAACACATCTGACCAAACTAGTGTGGGAACATATACATGAACCATCTATTTATCAACCAATTATTGTAGGGAACACATTTGACCTAATCAGTGTGGGAACTCAAGCAGGAACCATCTACACAACCTTCAATAGTTTTACAAAGGTTTACCACAAACCTATGTATGAACAGGAACACGCCTAAAAGTTCAAATCTTCAAGTATCATGATGATGCATTTCAATGTGTTATCTACTCTTTACTATGTTAGTATATCGGGAATTATGTGGGAATAACCACATACACATGTGAACATGAATGAAACTTTGTTCTTATTTTACACACCACACAAATGAAAAAATAAGTCACCATACCAAAATTGTGGCCTTGTCGTTGAAAACTCAACAAATGTGATCATGTCATACATTTGTTTCCACATTGAACTTATTCTTGTCTTCCCTCCCACAATGTGAAAAACTTTATTTTTTAGATATCGGGTAACACCGAAAATGCATCTAGCTAAAAGTGAGGCATTTTTGATTTTTTCAGACTTTTGACTACAATGACAAATGATGACTCTATGAAATTTAACACTTTTAAAAAAACAAGGACTTGAATAAAAATTCAAAAAGTTATAAAATGACACTTCTTTTAAATGAAAATGGCTTTGACAATGAAAATACCATTAAAAAGGTTTCGACTCTTTTACATGACCTTGATTGTGTTAACGATGAATCACAAAGGCTATTTGTCAACATGAAATGACATTATAAGTAAGCCGATCACAAGATATGAAATAGATACTAATATTATACAAATGACTCTTGACAAAAGTTAAAACAACTTATTTACAACCTACGTGAATGAAACCTCACACATTTAAATTTTTGTGACTAACTTTACAATGACAAAGAGAATAATAAAAATTGAAAATACTAGATATGTAATATGGACTAATCACAAACTTATTGACACACGTTAATACTTTAAAAAGTAATTTAATTGAAAGTGAGAGTTGAAATACTAATATTATTTTTAAAGATAAAACTATAAACTAAACTCTACTATTGACCAACTTTAACATTGGAACACAAATACTTGACTCACTTCAAACCATAAGAGAAATAGTGGTAGTTTGTAATTTATTCAACCTTATAATTGGAGGCTCTTTTTTGGTGTCTCATAAGTATGAAAGTGGTTGTAAAAGTCGTGAAAAATAGTTGAAAAGAGGGTATAATAGATGTAATCATGACCTCTCTTCAAAATATTCCACACTATTAATGACATGGAGGTTGGAAACACCCCAACATTGATGTAATGTAGAGATATAAATATTAAGAGAGCCCCTAGCTATATCGAGATGTCCCCTCCTATGTATATATAGAGATAGGCCCCCTATAGATATAGAAAGAATACCTCCCCTAGAGATATAGAGATAGGCCCCTTCCTCTATATATAGAAAAACCCCACCTCTAGATCTAGAGAGAGGCCCTCCTCTATCGTGCCCCCCTCCATCCACATGTAGAGGCCATCCCCAGATATATATCTAAAAGCCCCCATATAGAGTATCCGGGGGCCGTATCTAGGCGGGGGAAGCCCCGACTCTCTATATAGAGGAGAGAATAGATATAGAAGGTAGGCCATATCTCATATCTGGGGCGGGGGAGGCCCCCATATCTATAGAGGGGCGGTTGATCCGAGTTACTGGTCTTGGTTTTGTTATAGGTACAGGTAATAGTACTACCATTTATTAATTCCAATGATTGAATCTACTTGTATGACATCAAACTTAAAAGTTACATGGCTTACCCACTTCCCATATCAAGCATCTCATTTCCATGGTTATAATGACTATCCTACCATCACTATTTTCCTAATGAGAAGACATATGAAAAAGAGAACAATAAGGAAATTCCCCTTGCTTGGCTACCATGAATCCCTCCTTCAACATTCCTTGGATTCTCATTTCTTTGTTTTTAATCCAAAATTCCAATATTGTTTTTGTGCAACCGAGGGTGAGTTCCCCTAAAATGAAATATGTTGCATTCCAAGAACAATTTATTTATCAACTAAAACAAGAAATTCAATGCAAAGTTCGTACCTATCCATCAAGAAAGTGAGAGATGTCCAATTGGTTTCGGTGATCATGGATCCTTTCGCAACCAACTGTACTTAGCCCCATCCTTCTTGCAAATTTCCCTTCAATGAAATTATGTATGGTACCATGAGTTGCAAGCATGGTGGCTTCTTGGCCACGAAGAATCAACTTGATTGGTTAATAAGTATGTATGTCACACACCAAAATAAGAATGTAACCTTTTTCTCTTACTTCCCTTTTATTTTTCTCAAGCATGGAACCATGTGTCAACCCACTGTCTATAAGAAAATAACTGTGATCCTTCTTTAGATAATCCCAATGTTATAATGTCTTATCAAAAGAGGCCTGCAAGGAGTATTTTTTAGGAATAGAAGTACTAGGTTTAGCAACTTGTATGTATACTAGTGAGACCTTGTGGTGGCTGATTTGACTAATGACATCAACACTAAATCTGAAATTTTGAGCTATAGTTCTCCAAAGTACACTCCCCTTGTCACCACTAACCACCCACATACTTTGTTGGTGAATTTTTGCATGGATACCCAACCATGAAGCAACTCTACCATGATTATGTTGCACTACTCTGACATTATACTTGGTTGTAATTAAAGACTTCTAATCTTGAATGATTACTTTCTTTCCCGTATCTATGAAACTTAACTCCATACTTAGGTAGTTAACAAAGTGAGCTCTCCCAATGGATGTAACCATTGATCCCGAAGAACAAAATTTATATCAGCTATGCCAATCATATTAAAATCATCACAAACCTCATGCTCTCCCAATGTGAAAAGGAGTAAGATGACCATGGTTAACCAAATTGGCGAGGTATAAGGATCAATCGAAGCCCAATTCCTGGCCATCCATAACATCAAGATCTTATCTAAATTTTTGGTGCCTTAATTGATTTCTCACTTGTTCTTCTCAAAGAATAATACATCCTTGATCCTTTTGCAAGTTTTCTCCTTGTTCTAATGGTCCATGATTGGAAAAGATGAGAGGGTGGTAGGGAAGGTTGCAAGACCATCATTTTGAAGAGGCTTTTTCACAAATAGTTCACGTGCATTGTGATTACCTCCATATTTGCAACAAAAACACAAAACAAAAAATTCCAAGCCATCCTTTTATTTGGTACGAGTAATTTGCACAACAAAATATAGTCTTCGTATAAATCTGCTGCTATACTTTTACAATGCAAGGAATTCTAATATATAGCCATACAATTAAGAAAACTACTTTACGTAAAATAGGAAGTCATCCAAACAACTTACCTGTTTAAATATTTTACTGGTGTAACAATATAACCACTAAACTATATAAATATAATGTTTATAACAACATATTTAATCAACTAACCTACTAATCATTTACCCCACCATAATTTACAATATGGTAAATACCCATGTAAATACTAAATTTCTAAAATTCCCCCCTTAGTGTTTACATGGTCAAAAAACATTCATACTTTATCTGTAGTGTGCTACCCATGTTTTCTCATGATCTTGGCACACACTCGAACTTAAGGTAAAAGAAGGAACACATCAACTTCTTATCAACCATACACTGTCAGGAACACATCTGACCAAACTAGTGTGGGAACATATGCATGAACCATCAATTTATCAACCAAGCATTGTAGGGAACACATCTGACCTGATCAATGTGGGAACTCAAGCATGAACCATCTACACAACCTTCAATAGTTTTACAAAGGTTTACCACAAACCTATGTATGAACAGGAACACGTCTAAAAGTTCAACCTCTTCAAGTATCATGATGATGCATTTCACTGTGTTATTTTCTCTTTAATATGTTAGTACATTAGGGAATTATGTGGGAATAACCACATACACATGTGAACATGAATGAAACTTTTCTCTTATTTTACACACCACACAACTGAAAAAATAAGTCACCATACCAAAAGTGTGGCCTTGTCATCGCAAGAATCGACAAGAGGTCACTGATCGACCTCCAACCTCCAATGCCTCCATCCTCCAGTGAAAGATGTTGCCTACTCAACAAACGTGATCATGTCATACATTTGTTTCCACACTGAACTTATTCTTGTCTTCCCTCCCACAATGTGAAACACTTTATTTTTTAGATATCGGGTAACACCAAAATGCATCTAGCTAAAAGTGAGGCATTTTTTTTATTTTTCGATTTTTGACTACAAAGTGACAAATGATGACTCTATGAAATTTAACACTTTAAAAAAACAAAGACTTGAATAAAAATTTAAAAAGTTATAAAATGATACTTATTTTAAATGAAAATGGCTTTGACAATGAAAATACCATTAAAAATGTTTCGACTCTTTTTTATGACCTTGATTGTGTTAACGATGAATCACAAAGGATATTTGTCAACACGAAATGACATTATAAGTAAGACAATCGAGGATATGAAATAGATACTAATATTATACAAATGACTGTTGACAAAAGTTAAACCAACTTAATAACAACCTACGTGAATGACACCTCACACATTTAAATTTTTGTGACTAACTTTACAATGACAAAGACAATAATAAAAATTGAAAATACTAGATATGTAATATGGACTAATCAAAAATAATTGACACACGTTAATACTTTAAAAATTAATTTAATATTGGTTGTAATTAAAGACTTCTAATCTTGAATGATTACTTTCTTTCCCGTATCTATGAAACTTAACTCCATACTTAGGTAGTTAACGGTGAGCTCTCCCAATGGATGTAACCATTGATCCCGAAGAACAAAATTTATATCAGCTATGCCAATCATATTAAAATCATCACAAACCTCATGCTCTCCCAATGTGAAAAGGAGTAAGATGACCATGGTTAACCAAATTGGCGAGGTATAAGGATCAATCGAAGCCCAATTCCTGGCCATCCATAACATCAAGATCTTATCTAAATTTTTGGTGCCTTAATTGATTTCTCACTTGTTCTTCTCAAAGAATAATACATCCTTGATCCTTTTGCAAGTTTTCTCCTTGTTCTAATGGTCCATGATTGGAAAAGATGAGAGGGTGGTAGGGAAGGTTGCACAAGACCATCATTTTGAAGAGGCTTTTTCACAAATAGTTCACGTGCATTGTGATTACCTCCATATTTGCAACGAAAAACACAAAACAAAAAATTCCAAGCCATCCTTTTATTTGGTACGAGTAATTTGCACAACAAAAATATAGTCTTCGTATAAATCCCTTTGCTATACTTTTACAATGCAAGGAATTCTAATATATAGCCATACAATTAAGAAAACTACTTTACGTAAAATAGGAAGTCATCCAAACAACTTACTGTTTAAATATTTTACCTGGTGTAACAATATAACCACTAAACTATATAAATATATTGTTTATAACAATATATTTAATCAACTAACCTACTAATCATTTACCACACCATAATTTACTATTTGGTAAATACCCATGTAAATACTAAATTCCTAACATTCCCCCTTAGTGTTTACATGGTCAAAAACATTCATACTTTATCTCGTAGTGTGCTACCCATGTTTTCTCATGATCTTGGCACACACTCGAACTAAAGGTAGAAGAAGGAACACATCAACTTCTTATCAACCATACACTGTCAGAACACATCTCGACCAAACTAGTGTGGGAACACATACATGAACCATCTATTTATCAACCAATCATTGTAGGGAACACATCTGACCTACTCAATGTGGGAACTCAAGCAGGAACCATCTGCACAACCTTCAATGGTTTTACAAAGGTTTACCACAAACCTAGGTATGAACAGAACACGTCTAAAGTTCAACCTCTTCAAGTATCATGATGATGATGCATTTCACCGTGTTATTTTCTCTTTAATATGTTATTACATCAGGGAATTATGTAGGAATAACCACATACACATGTGAACATGAATGAAACTTTTCTCTTATTTTACACACCACACAACCAAAAAAATAAGTCACCATACCAGAAGTGTGGCCTCGTCATTGTGTAACCGACAAGAGGTCACCGATCGACCTCCAACCTCCAATGCCTCCATCCTCCAAAGGTGAAAGATGTTGCCTACTCAACAAACGTGATCATGTCATACATTTGTTTCCACACGGAACTTATTCTTGTCTTCCCTCCCACAATGTGAAACACTTTATTTTTTAGATATCGGGTAACACCAAAAATGCATCTAGCTAAAAGTGAGGCAATTTTTTTTATTTTTCAGATTTTTGACTACAAAGATGACAAATGATGACTCTATGAAATTTAACACTTTAAAAAAACAAAGACTTGAATAAAAATTTAAAAAGTTATAAAATGATACTTATTTTAAATAAAAATGGCTTTGACAATGACAATACCATTAAAAAATGTTTCACTCTTTTTTATGACCTTGATTGTGTTAACGATAAATCACAAAGGCTATTTGTCAACACGAAATGACATTATAAGTAAGACAATAAGAGGATATGAAATAGATACTAATATCATACAAATGACTGTTGACAAAAGTTAAACCAACTTAATAACAACCTACGTGAATGACACCTCACACATTTAAATTTTTGTGACTAACTTTACAATGACAAAGACAATAATAAAAATTGAAAATACTAGATATGTAATATGGACTAATCACAAACTTATTGACACACGTTAATACTTTAAAAATTAATTTAATTGAAAGTGAGAGTTGAAATACTAATATGATTTTTAAAGATAAAACTATAAACTTAACTCTACTATTGACCAACTTTAACATTGGAACACACATACTGACTCACTTCAAACCAAAAGAGAAATATTGGAAGTGGATGTCGCACGTTAGAAAGAATGTGTCTTTAGTAGATGTTGCACGTTATAGAGAACGTGTCTTTTGCTGCATGGGTTGAGGTAAATCTGTCACCTATCACCCTCCACTAAATATATGTGGAGGTTGGGTGCAAGTCGAAGACCAATTTTTTTTTAGAAAATATGTCACCCTTTTTTTTTTAGAGGCATTAGTTGTCACAAATATGAATACTATGAGGAACAATTCATGTTATGGAGAATTGAATAGATTTACTTTGATGCATTCGGCTAGTGGAATTCCTATCACTAGATGTAAAATGTTCTTGCAATATTCTATAAGTATGACATCGAATCTTCGCTACTCGTGATAAAATGTTGTATCCACCTTGGATTGTGAAATGTAGATTATGGATTGTTGTATGTCACAAATATGTTTGTCGTTGGATTCTCAAACTAATGTAGAAAGACAAATCTGATTGAAAGAGAAGGTTCTGCGGTTGTAAAATGGACTGCTATTAAACTCAACACGTTATCTTTCTATAATACAAAGCAACACTCACCAAACAAACATACTAGATGCAAAGAGGTCCTATTAACAAAATATTAGTACACTAATCTTCTAAACTTATTTAATTTGAATTCCTCACAAGAATAATTTATATATCCATACACGTGGACAAACATGCACATACAATACTATTGCCTACTTAAAAAATTAATATTCCATTATTTGAAGGCCTCCTCGATACCAAATATCGAGTACGTGTAATTTACACAACAAAAATATATTCTTCGTATAAATTCGATGTTGTAATTTTACAATATAAAGGAGGCTAATATATAACCATACAAATATGAAAACTACTAAGAAGTCATCCAAACAACTTACCCATTTTATGAGTATAACAATATAACCACTAAACTATATAAATATATTGTTTATAACAATATATTTGACTAATTAACCTACTAATCATTTACCACACCATAATTTACAATCTGGTAAATACTAAATTTCTAGCACCTTTTTCAAACCCATTCTCACAACAAAACACCAAAGGTGCTAGAAGGAAAGTGAAAATTGTTTATGGAGCCAAGCTTAACTCTTGTCAAACACATTCTATTTGAGACTTTCCAAGGTGTTTTCAACAAATCCATATTGTGTGCATCTAACAGATTATAATTGTTTATAAAACCACATATCATTGGTGCATTTCTCTCGAGCCATTTTGTCAAACAATTCATGAGCCTTGTCCATGCTTCCACATTTTTAACATTGTAATAAAATCATACAATACCTATGCCATCCAATACCACTCCCAATTTCATAGCATAAGACAAAAATTCACTTCTTATTTTGTTTAATGGAAGTCTCGTAGTCTATTATAAAGCTTCATATTAGGCACAAGCTAGGGGTTGATGGAAGGGTTACGCTAATAAATTTGTAAAGAGGCCTACAATTTTAATGAGGCGTAGCACAATCTACTAAAAAAACCAACAAATGTCTCCCACGTTTCTTCAACAATTACAAACCAGTCGGACCAAGAAAGTTGCATTTCTTGAAGACATTTTGTCAAACAGTTTACATGCCTTGCACAAGGGTCATGCTGATATTTTCCATATCGTTCCAAATTTATCCCAAACAATCCACGTGACCACATTTCTTTGGGTGCCAAAAACATAGTCCACGCATGCAAGAATCAATTATATTGCATGAATATTTAGATACACTTTTACTATAAGGAAAAGACAATCATAGAATAACCCAATGACTCACAAAAAAATAGCCACTATAAATCATAATTCCCACCCTCCAATTACATGCCCACCTAGCTCAATAAAGAGAGAAGGAAAAATTATAATCTCTTAGTTCCCATGGCACTTGATATGAGCATGTTGGAACTATTGTGGCATCCAAGTTTACACCTAGATCTCTACATTTTCTAACAATAAACACATTTCAATTTGAACATACCTATTATCTTGTCATTTCTTTCTATTGTTGTTGTTCTTAGTGCAAGCATGAGGTCTTCCTCCCTTTTGTAAAACAATCTACCAAAGGCAAGAGAAGTTGCAAAAGAAAAAAAATTAAGAGGAAAATAATACATCTCACCTCTCGTTTGATGGAATAATTAAATAGAAACAAAAACTTCATCATTCTCCTTTGGAATACACACATGCCAAGAAATTGAATAAAAACATTCTCACAAACACTACAAAAAATTTCATTAATTCTTCCTTGAAAGAGGTTGGCCCAAGCCCCGAGAATTTGGAGGCCTTTAAGAATATTAATGCATTATCTATATTTATATGAACTCCATTCTATTATGTTAATTTCATGATTTATTTTATTATTTTAAAATTTATTTGAACCAAACCTTTGTTGGGAATAGACGCACTGTGGAAATGGAAACAATTCCCCAAAATCTATAGCAATGGAAGTGTAAACTAGATAAATCCAAATCAAAACAAAGTACACACACATAACACAACATGTACCATGGTTCACCCAATGTGGGATACATCCACCAAAGATAGAGATCTCAATATATATAATAAACAAGAGTACAAATCAACTCTTCCCATAAGAGTACAATGCATCTCTCCAAGAGTATCTCCTCCTCCAGATCTCTAAATGGATCTACATGAGTGCACTACAACCATGCCTCCAAACCACCAACAAATATCACATAACCAGAACTACTGCATCTCTGAACTGCAACCAAGCTCTCATGTGAATCTGCAAATAAGACCTCTCAAATGGGTCTACCAATGTGCAACCATAACTGTGCACCAAGAAGTAAGTCTCTCCTCCATCATTGCATCAACTTGTGCAAACAAGAAGACAACCTCCTCTACAATATCTGGATACTATCATGTACCCACAAGCTATCCAATGAGCTACAATACTAGATCTCTATGGACCAACAATACAACATGGTCTCATGGATCTACAATACAAGATCTCACAACATGTGGATCTACAAGAAGAATCTACTATACAAGATCTCACAAAAACATGTAGATCTACAAGAAGAATCTATATGTGCTTTGGATCCTATACAAGCCATTACAATGAGACAAGACAATGCAAAGGAAATACAATAGAAGATATTACCCTCTTCTCACCATTCAAATATCTTGCTATTTCCTTTTGTCCATCTTCTCTCCATGGAAGCTCTATCTTCATGTAACCTTTTTCTTCTTTCTCTTCTTCTTCATCCTCTCAACCAAGGATTACTCAATTACTCTTCTAACCTTAGCTTTCTAGCTTATATAAGCTTATACAAACTTAGGTCAACTTAGCTATGTATTTATAACCTTTAAATCACATTTATATCAAATGTTTGATCTAATTCCCGTGAGTTAAACAAAAGTAATCATGCACAGGAAACTGATGTCGGTTCCCTGACCGATGTCGGTTCCTCCTTTCCTAACCAATGTCTGTCCCAAGGTGACCAACGTTGGTTACCCAACCGATGTTGATTACTATGTATTCCAGCAACCTATAAAGCATGTTATCTGTGAAGTAATTCAGCTCCACAACTCAACAATCTCCCACTTGGAGATAAATTATTGATCCATGCACTGCACTGTACATCACCATCCTGTTGGCTAGATTTTTTGCATAGTTGAAAACCTAGGCAGTCATGAGATAAATCTCTCTCATTTACCGGTGAGGCTCCCGTGTATGATTTGTAAATAAAATATGCTAGTATCTATTTTGGGGTTTTACTTTAACCATGTAGCTCATGAACCATAGTTGTATAGTTTTGCAACAAGTAAGCAGCTGTTAAAGAAAGGAAATATCTAATGAAGAAAGAAATAATAAAAACACAGGAAAGAAAGAGAGAAGATGTGCAACCCAATCAATAGATTACAAAGTTGATTGCATGCACATAGACATAACCAATAGATATTAACACATACTGAATTATAAGTAAAGGAAGATTTCAGATCTAGATCTAAAATAAAAAAGTTTATAAGTATATCTAAGACAAAAAGCTAGAAACAAAATGCACCGTGACACAAAGTTCTCCGGAAATCTACTCCTTTCTATTCCTTTGCTTCAAATAGCTATCGGGATTTCAGCACAAAGTCTGGAACACAAGAATGCTACTTACAAATTCCGATCCTTAACCCGAAGGTTCTTCTTCTACTTATAGAATGTAGAAGGGAAATGACAAATGGGAAACTCAATTGAACTAGAACATAAACAAGAAGTAAACATAACATCTGGCAATCATCTTCCTCTAATTCCTCTTCAAGTGACATGCATCCGGATCCATACTCAAAATTATACACATCTGTCACTTAACTAATAGAATCGTTCCACATAACTTAAAGTAATGGTTTCAAAACCAATAACTTTAAAGTTTTACAATTATATCCGGAACGTGAAAATAGAAGAAGAAAGAGTAGAAGAAAGATTTCCAATAACATCTACATCTTCTTTTTGTTTTGATACTGAATATACTTGTCAAACATGTAATTCAACAACTTCCCATCTGTCTTAGCCACAACTTCCTTTTTTCCTGAATTGCAGCAAGCCTTCATTCAATACCCCGATGCACGCTTCCACATCCTCCAAGCTAGGCCCGAACTTCTCAATATCCGACTACAACATTACCAGCTTACTGATGGAATCCATCATGAAAGGCCTAACAACTCCATCAATTCTCCCTTGCACCATCAGAAGAGATCCCTCCAAGGAATCAGGCACTTTGCTAGGAATGGTCCTTGTGTATGAAGAAACGTTCCCGACCACTTCCTCGTTAGTGAAAGCAATGACATTGTCTGGTAAAGATGATGCCATACTCTCAAGTGCCTGCATTCTTTTCAACATGATTTTGAAGATCTCCAAGTGGAAAGATACTGCAAACTCAAGTTGCTTCCCCTTCTCAACTGATCCATCGGGCACAATCCGTTCCACAATCAACACCTCCCTCGGAAGCTTATTAATTTTGACCAAAGTACTTAGGTTACTTTCAACAACTGTGCTCATGTCTATCGTGCTCGTCACCAGTTGCTTCAGCTGAACTGATGCATCCTTCATAACCTTTAGATGGGCTGGTACCTCTCTCGAGTTGTACAGAAGCTTGGTGAATGATTAGACTTTTCCATTCATTGATAGCTTTAACTGGTTATTTACCTGCATCTTCCACTTCCTGCATCAGATGATCACTCACTTGCTTATGTGCTGAAATGGGCTGAGCGGAAGATTTGGCAACTTTGGCAATAATCTCGCACAACTGAGACACCTACTTCTGAAGTTCAACTTTCTCTACCTTTTCTTTGTCAAGCCTAAGGAATAAAGCATCTATCAATGTCTGTGTGTCTTGCTTCAATCCTTCTGTGGTGGCTTGACCTAGGGGTACTCTAGTCACTATTATATCTTCTGCCGTGAGCTCATCCTTCTTCTTCCCTTCTGCTGGAACTGACATCTCAACTGAACTTCTGCCCCGACTCCTCAATAATAAACCTTGAAGTCACCTTAGCAACTTTAGGTTTTATCTTTTCCACCCAAACTTAAGAGCAGCTGCAAGTCATGTTCCTCCAAGTTGATCTCCTCTCTAGCCTCTGGAACCAACTGTGAAGCCAACCATTCTGAGAAATTACTTCTGAGAATGAGAAGTTGCCGAATGTACCACTATCTCGCGCTCTGATTCCTCTCCATCTGAAACTGCTACAGTGTTGTGGCTACCGTCCTCTGAATTATCCAAAGACAAAGCTCTTTCAAATTCTGCCATCTGCAACTTCAACGTTTCTTCAAGAAGAGGTGTTGAATGGAGTGGCTGAGGAGAAAAGATGAATGTTGCTGGATTCAACGGAGGAATGGCAATATCTTGCTGAGGTGCAACAGTTGGTGAAGTACTTGATGTTGGAGAAGCCGGAACTAACACCATAGCCGTGGAAGTGATCCTTTCCTTTGAATGAGACCTTCTGTGCACTTTAATCTTTTCAGGCCTTCTGCTGCTTTCTCCTTCGTGCTTCCTTTTGAGGGAATCTCCTATGCCGAAGTTTCCTGTGATTTGATTCATCAATGCCTCATCAAGGCAATATCCCTTCATCAGCAACCTAGTTTGAAGTATTGACCAGAATGGTGACAGACCTTTCCTCGATCATATGGCAGCCACCTATGCTCTCCTGAAGTACAACTCTATCTCCTCCCATCTGATGGTATGCGTCAAGTAACACATGCCCATCATCTTTAAGATCCATAGGTATCCGTGCTAAACCAAAGTCAAACACTTGCCGTGTTGATAACCTGCTGAAATCTTTCTTTCTAACTTCGTACTCACTTCTGCACTTCATCCAGAAATCTTCCAATGAAGGCACATGCGCGTACTCCTGGGAGATTTTCTTCCTTGCCACTCCAAATGGATTAAAGTTCAGCCATGCTGGGAAGAACTCTTGCTCGTACTCAGAGAACATCTCCACTTCAATTCCTTGGGCTTTATGAATACTCTGAGCAGCTGTAATAGCCCATTGTGATCGAGGAAGAAGCCTATAGACTTGTGCCTTTTTTTCTGTAGGTCATGCATCTCCACGAGTTGTCTGCTCAACTCCATGATGACCAATCTGTCACTCGGATATTTGGGTAACTTAACTGGTTCTCCTGAAAAGCCGGTGACCCTGAGGTATGTAAAGTCCGCAAACTAGATGAAGATACTGCCAATCTTGGACACAACTTCCCAAGCTTCATTGCTTACCCTGTTGGCCTTTAGATCGCCGTTCAGCCTGCAAATGAATCCGTAGAAGAATCCATCGTTGACCACCTTGTAATCTTTATTACATGCGGGCACAGTAAGCTATAGATAGCACTCAAAAATAGGATCCTTGAAAGCACACCACGTCTATCCAGCTTGGAGAAGACACCTGTGAAGCTGCTGCATATACCAAATACGAAGTCATTTTGAAGCTGTAAGTACGCCTCACATTCCGGAGTTGCTCACCGATGTTGTCACTAATGATTTCCGACCAATTGATTATTGAATCTGCTTTGTTGATTTCAATGGTCCTGATGAAAGCATACATCCATGAGCGGAAGTTGTGAGCATTAGCTTTGCCATTTATCCTGCATAACAATTTGGTAATGTCATCCACCTCTTGTACCAGATTGGATCGTGGAAGAGTTCTCGGGAACTTGGATGGAGATTTGGGCTTCTTCATGTATCTGCTGTTCATTATGCCCACACAATCAACTTTATGCTTTTCCCATCTGTTGCTGGCATCCAATATGCTAATAGTAGTCACCACCTGTCGTGCTGGAATCTTCAGACAATAATTGATGAATTATGTCCCAACCGGATTATTGTCTTCCCCACAACATCTCGGACTAATCTAGATAGTGGGTGGTAAGACCTAGCACACTCCATGATGAATTCTGGCAACTGAGCTGTGGATGGGAATGTTGAAGCTCGAATGATTCCATTGTTTTTTACTGCACGCATGAGGGAAGTCTTTCCAGCTCTGGATCTGTCAATCAATTCAAAAAGAGGTTCTGGACCTAGATTTGTATCTCCAATGTCAGCAAACTTGGAAGTAATGCATGACTCTTGAGCTTTCTTTTTCATCCCGCTTTGCCATGGCCATATCTATCTTTTTCTGAGTAATTCTTTTTCTCTTTATTCGACCGAATTCTTTACAACCGGTGCAGATCTGGAGATTTCTTTAGATTCAGAGGATATGTTCAATGTATTGGACATTGATTTAATATCCCTTTCTCTTATATAAGCACATGTAATGAATACCTGCAATTAATTCAGACAAAGATGGTAACTAGAACATGAACACTTGATTTTAATTATAAAAATCTGCATATATCAAGCCTGCTGCCCCAAAATTTGAGGTTTTGTTTGCATGCAAAGCAAACATGAATTTTTCAACTTCACCTGAGCACCTGCACCACTATGCAGACAATTAATCAAACTTAATTCAAGCTCCTTCAAACCTAGGCACCAAACTTTGAAGCTTTCCGGCAGTGAAAACACCTTCCTTTGAGCAAAATTCCTCCTTAATTGGGCGCCAAAATTGTCTGGGCTGCACTTCTTTGCTAAAGAATTAATTAATTCATCATTATGGCAGCCCCTTCTTATATAACCTTCACCATTCTATAATTAATAATTGCATCTCTTATTCTTGGCAATTAATTAATTAATAAACATGCTTTTCTCTTCAATTTGGGCGCCTATTTTGTGCATGCTCATGGCTGCCATTAAATAAATTAAATCTATTTAATTTTAGCTTTCTACTTCTAGTCCACTTTGACTTCACAGTGTGCTTTGACTTCATGCACCAAAAATAGGAATTAATTCCACCAATTAATACTTTAAAAAGTATTATTTCTCCTCAATATGGGTCACACTTTTTGACATGAGAGGGGGCTGCATTAAATAAATTACATTTATTTAATTTTAGAATTCTATTTCTAATTTCCTTTATCCTCTTCTTCCTTGTTGACTTTTCCTCATGCTTGGGTGCCAAATTTGGAAATAGAATTAATTAATAAATGCATTTAAAGTTGTCCTTCTATTCCAAAAGGGGTCGCACTTTTTGACATAG
>CM031241.1:634951969-635205957 GCA_018340775.1 Taxus wallichiana var. yunnanensis
ATCTACAATACAAGATCTCACAACATGTGGATCTACAAGAAGAATCTACTATAGAAGATGTCACAAAAACATGTGGATCTAAAAGAAAAATCTATAGGTGTTTTGCATACTATGTAAGTCATTACAAAGAGACAAGACAATATAAAAGAAATAAAATAGAAGATATTACCCTCTTCTCACCATTTAGATATACATGTTATTTCCTTTTGTCTAGCTTCTCTCCATGAAAGCTTTGTCTTCATGTAACCTTTTTCTTCTTTTGCTTCTTCATCCTCTCAACCAAGGATTACTCAATTACCCTTATAACCCTATCTTTCTAGCTTATATAAGCTTATACAAACTTAGGTCAACTTAGATATGCATTTAAAACCTTTAGATCACCTTTATATTAAAGGTTAGATCTAATTCTCGTGAGTTAAAAAAATTAATCGAGGCAGAAACCGATGCGGTTCCACGACCAATGTCGGTTCCTCCTTTCTCAACCGATGCTGGTCCCAAGGTGACCGAATCTGGTTACCCAACCGACGCCGATTCTTGTGTATTTCGAAACTCAGAAAGCATGCTATCTATGAATCAATTCATCTCCACAACTCAACAACCTTCAACACTCCCCAATATGACACTTCTTTTATAACGTAATTATTTTCATTAAATTTAATAAAGATAATTGATATAACAAAAATGAAGTTGCTACTTGTGAATGCACTTCGTGTCTAAGGTCTCGAGGCTCGTATATTAGTGCTTTCTTCAATATAGATAAATTTTCTCTTGACCTAATATGAATGATGAGATATCATAGATCAAGGTAATACTATTTTTCTTATGTTGTATATTATTGTTTCAACTTCCGAATTATCCATATCATAAGCACAACCCCTAGAAATATAACTCAACCATACCATGGGGCCAAATTGACCTCATGTAACTAAACTCAAAATTTGGTAAGAGGGGCATTACATCTCTCTCCTCTTATAAGAGCATCACCGTCAATGCGACATAACACTAGGGTAACAAGAGGAATAATAAAAAAGGAGAATCAACAACGATAATTTTGTTTAGCGAAAAGGGCTATGTTACTTTAGACGCAACGACCAAAAAGTTAAACATATTTTAAATTTTTCTCAATTTCTTAATGTTCTGAGAAGATTGACATTACTCCTTATTTTATTACTCAATTAATATTTTCCTTAATACCTTTTCTTAGTTTCAAAGCTCATAAGACTTCATTATTCAATAGTTCAAATATAAATTTTGACATTTTTTTGAAACACATTTGCATGTGTTTTCTCATAAGGGTATTCACCATTTATTATTCAAAATGATTGCACAATTTACTTATTCAATGTTCATAATGTTATCACTTGTTAAGGATTTCAATTTCTATCTTCTAGTAGGTTTCCCAAAAAAGTTGACATCACAATGTCACACAAGGTCCAAAGCACAATACTAACAACCCACAAAACACATTTTCATGACTGTATCACATCACAAGACCTCTAACCCAACCATGGGAAGAAACATGTAGTCCACATAACATAGAATTCTCAACACATATGCCCCAAGCATAGATCCAACACACCCACGTGCCTAACATACAATAAGGCATCACACTAGTACATATGTAATATGTATCACATGACTCAAATCCATTATTGTACCTGCAAAGTTTCAAGATAAGATCCAATAGAACATGTCAACAAAGAGGATCATCAAGCCTCAAACATCACAATACATAACAAGACTCACATGAGTAACTCATGAATCATACATACCAACTCCATATGTCTCTCAAATATCCATAAGCCTCCCAAAACAACTCCATATGCCTCCCAATAGAGAAAATAATCATAGTGCCAAAACTAGGATGGGTCACTCACCATATAACCCCACCACCTTAGCTCTCTAGGCTAGGTTACTCACCAAATATTCGTGTCGCCTTATTTCTCCATGTCGGGTCGCTCACCAAAGAGTCTCGTCACCTTATCTCTCCATTCAATGAGGTTGGTTCATCTTATGTCCATAAGCACATAGAATTTTGTGACTTCCACCCATGTGGTATAGTAACATGTAGCTCAATGCTACACAGTCCCATGACCCCCTTTGGGTGTACCCCTATACAATGAAGTAGATCCATAGGTCCAACCACTCTATGGTGAATCCCATAATCCTATTCCATCACATCACAACGTTATAACCAAAATATCAATCAATTTCAAATGCCAATTGACAACAATCCCAAGCATTAGGTTAGGATAGAAAAACATTAAGCTCAAAAGCTATTTTCAAATTAAGTGAAATAAATGGGTAAATAATCGTAGTAATGTAAAGGCCTCTTTTTAGTGTAGACACCTATTTTTGGTACCTTAGATTACCTATCCACACTCCTCACATTTTCACTCAAAAACACTAAAACCTATCCTATTATCCCATAAATCATATTTTATCCCCATACAATCACATTTTACCCTTATTAAATACCTATTCTACCCATCCTAATTTACCTAAACCTCCCTAACCACCTTAAAATCATCCTAGGGTTCATTTTAGGGAGAATATTAAGATTTTTGAAATTTGAAATTGGGGAATTTTTTTACTACCGTACATGCAGCGTGTTCGCCAAAATTTTATGGGTCCTAAATAAATTTGAACATCATTTCACCTTAGTGTTTCCACTAAGGGCCAACCAATGTTAGTATATTCACCTTCATGTTATAATATACCATTACATATAAGATTAATTTTCCATATATAGTAATGTAATATAATTTCAAAATTTTGTAATGTTGAGATCTGCGATTGAAGCTGAAGGTAAAAGAGAATAATCCTATGAAAAATTTGTAAGTATATGGAAAAATTCAAAGGAATAAGAGAAACATCTAAGTGATTTTTTTGAACTATCATCCTATCAAGGTTTTTTTAGAATTGTTACGTGATGACAATCTAAATACATGATGTCCTTCGGTAAGGTCAATAGGAATTTTCATATGGTAGCAATATATGTTGTTGGATGATAACATAAATTTGTGTTTTCGGATGACAACATAAATTTTGTTGTCATTCTCAGATGCAAGAAAGTATGTAGTTGTGTGGTGATGTGATGCGTGTTTGCATAACCTTGTTCGGCAGCCTCACCCATGTCACCATGTTATCATGTAGCATGATCTTTATTTTTCACAATGTATTGCATTTTTTTATAGATCTTATTTGAAACTTCTATATTTTGTCCCATGTGCAAACTTTAAAATCACCCATATGATGGCCCTATTGCAAATGAGAAAATAACTCAAGGAAAAATAAAACGTGACATGGGAATTTAAAAACATTTCAGTCATCCCACAGTAACACCAGTGCCAAGATGTAATTTTGACAATTATTATGTTAATGTTAATTTATATTTTGATTTACTTAAGGATACAGTAAGCAACCTAGTTTATTTCAAATGTAAAAAACCCTAACAATGACCATGCTCCAGATGAAATTCCCAATCAATAGAGTAATTCAATTCACATTGATAGTACTGATAATCCCAATTGTCATTCAAATCAAACTTGATATAAACATTCCAAAACACAACAAAAACATAAAAGTGAGAAGTGGACTTTAGGAAGGACTTATCAATTTGAATGGTTAGCCAAATATCCATTCATTGAACCTGTTGAACTAGAAAATAGTATTGATACTCCTAAAAAATGCAAATGTACTATATGTAGTTAGAAACTAGGCAAAGACCACAAAATGCAATTGAAGTTGGATACAATATAGAAGCATTGTGGGAAAGTATATGAGTCTAAAAGGAAAGATGATGGAAAATTAATAAAAACAACTAGATGGAAAACCAAGGAAGATTATTTACATATGAGATATGCAATAAAATATGATAATCATCATAAACATCTTCAAGACATTGTTAAGAAAGGTGGAACAATAAAGGCTAAATTTACAAAAGATACTGATGCAAGTCCTCAGAAAAAAATTATAAAATTGAGAAGAATATTTCACATTTAAAAAAAAGGCAGACCAATTTTAGATCTCATTGATTATAAGATATTATTTCAATGTAATGGGTTTCCAAACATTCCAATAACACCTTTGGTGATATACAAGTGTATGGGAAATGACAAAGTATATGGTAGAAATTGAAATCACTGATTTGAGAGAGAAGGTAAAAATGTGAATTTTATTGCATTATCAATTGATGAGGTCACAACAATAGAAAATACATTGTGGGTTTGTATGCATGTCTACACTTTCAATTTCAATAACCATTGAGGAAAATCATCTACTAGCTATGCACAAAATGATGGAGAATTGTAATTCGGTGAACCTTTGTAAACTAGTTATTAAAAATTTGAAATAAATAACTGGTATGGATGATCATTCAATATCTACAAAGCTAATTTGTGTAGGAGCTAATGGGGAAGTTGTCATGTAAGGTCACAAATTTGGGATTTGTATTCTCTTTCAAACAATTGTTGCCCCGTATATGATACCTATACACTACTTGGTGTTATGTTGTGGAGCCTATTTTTCATGTATGGAAGTGTTAAAGAATGTACACTAAAATTAAGGTACACCATCCATATTTTTCTCGTCAAGGTTCAGGGGCCATGCCAAACTCCAAACAAGGGTGCGGGGATGATAGTCCTCACTAGTAGGGGTTTGGGTCACAACCCTTGAGAATTTTTCTCGGCCTTGAAAAATGTGTATGATATCTCAGGAAATGTGCTCTTCTCATATGAGAAAGATTTTTGACCCATAGTTTTATGGAATGGTTTTGGCCCATGGTTTTGATACCCACGGTATTGTAAAATTGCTTAAGAAGTTGCCTATTTATGTTCTTTTGTGCATATGGTAAGGTTGATGTAAAATTGTAGATGCGTGCGAGTTTAGGTGTGAATTCATGAGAGTTTTTTTAACATAGATTTAAACAGATATGGGTATTGTATTGAGAGAAAGAGGTGACTTGTAATAAAATATGAGCAAGTGATTCATGGTGGGAGTAACCCAAATTGGGTGAACCATGTTAAATATTGTTAAATATTGTCTCTGTGTTTTGTTCTTTTATTTTCCACAATTTCATTTCAGATTTGTAATATTTTACGTATATTAGTTTCCACTATTGCAATTCTCGTGTGAGATTGTTCTATATTTTATCCCTTACTTCCTAACACGTGACTCACATAATGAATATTTATTACAATATTGTAAGTAATTTTGAAAATGTTGCTAAATTGGAAGAACTTATAAGGGATTTGAATTCATACATGTCAAACATTCTTAAAATATTTTTGGAGTTTCAGATATTTTCTGTTGGAATAACAAATGGTAAAAAATTGCTGAAAGATGTTGACACAAGATGGATATCATTGTATGATCCAACTTGCAGATTTTTTTAGGAATACAAGTCATTAGCAGGGTATATGTTCAAGAATCATAGAGAAGTTGACAAGGCTAAAGATTTTTTGTATTGCTTGACATATTTAGAGACATTATTAAATTTATGTGGTATTTTTCCAATGCTGAAAGAAATAAACAACTTGGTGAAGTAAGCTCATGAAAGATTTATATACATTGTTGATTTTATAAAATTAAGGAAACAATTATGTATGATTTTCGATAACTTATATTCCATCTGGAAGCCTAGTTTTAGAAGCCACTTTTCAATAGTTGGAAGGTTTTGACAAATAAAAAAGATCCCAAGAGCAACTTGAAATTCAATATCAATGGTCATTTTTATATTTTAGTTGATGGAAAAATATTCCAATGCACACTTTCCACAAAGATCCTTATGTAATAGGTTTTAAAATTGAGGAAGTACTAGTCACAAGCCTTCTTTTTGATGTTGTAGTTTCTGATACACAAAAAAATTGATGAAGATATGTGAAACATTATCTTCGATATTAGAGATTTTTTTAAAATAGTGATATGCTTAAGGCCATGGGAGTTGTAAATCCCAATTTATGGAATCCAATGATTGGTGAAGGAAAAAGAGATGAACTCTTTGAGAAATATATGACTACACTTAAGGATCGGTTTTACAAATATTCGAGATGTTAATGGAGGGGAATTGAATGGTATATTGGATAGAAATTTTTTCATATCTTAGTCACAAAATTTTGCAATGACAATGAGTGATCAATATCATACTCTTGCTGAACTAATAAAAATGGGAGCTATCACACTATTGTGAAGAAAGATGTATCAGAGTAACATTCTAAGAGATAGTATATGTGAATACTTCAAAATTTCTGAACTCATACAGATTTATTCTTGGGCCTATTGAAGATGAAAAGGTATTTAGCCCACTAACATTTGTGAAATCAAAACTTTGCAACATATTGGAATTTTTTTGGAAACTTTGTTGAGACTTTATGTTTCAAGATATAGAGTAAATACATTTCCATATGAAAGAGCATTAACTACACTGGAAATCACTTGCATAACGGAGATATGTTAATCGATATAGCAACAAATGGTGTCTTAAATTATGGTGAAATGACTTGGACTCTAGTGGAGGAGAAACTGAAATAGACAAAATAAGTGATGAAGGACCATTTAGGATAGGGTTGTTTCAACTACCAGAAAATTGAACGTATTCATTTTCTAAAATATATATTGTGACTCATCATATATTTTTTTTCATTTACATATATTGTGTATATAATGTTTGGAAATTTTAAATCGCTTCTATGTTTTTATAATGTTTGGAAATAACAAATAGTAGATAGTTGTGCAAACTACAAACTGGATGATGTAATAAAATTTAATTTCATTACTAGGAAAGTATGTTCAATATTTGATTTCTCAATATCAAATCCACAAGCACACATGTTCACAAAGATATTATAATCCATATATCCCATCATGATTATTAGGATTAATAAAAACATAACAATTTGATGTAGAGATAATGTTTTCTGTAATTATAATCTATCTATACATGATGAATCAACTATCAAGATTCAACAACAAAATGTACATCCAAGTTTTCAATATTGAGTGCATACATGTTTGAAACTAAATTGTACAATGTAAATCCAGATTCCATAATCCATGTATTACTATTCATCAATTGTACAAGCTTGAAAAAAGATAATGTTTTCATTTAACAATAGG
The DNA here is from genome assembly GCA_018340775.1 of Taxus wallichiana var. yunnanensis. Taxonomy (NCBI): domain Eukaryota; kingdom Viridiplantae; phylum Streptophyta; class Pinopsida; order Cupressales; family Taxaceae; genus Taxus; species Taxus wallichiana. Next base: position 634,959,086 of record CM031241.1, read on the forward strand.
CATGAGAGAAATAAAACAATTGAAAATTTGACATAAAGATAATGTTTTCAAATTTCATTTGACAAATAAAATGATTTACATCAATAGTTTTCATCATTTGGATCCTTGTTCTTTAGGAGCTTCTATAACATCAACATTTGAACTATCTTTTATCACACCAGACTGGACTAATTCTTTTGCAATTGCATTAATATTTTCAATATTTTGTCTATCCTCATTAGCTGCATCTCCTACTTTGAAAGGAGAGAAGGATCCTCATCAGTTTTTTTCTTCAAAAAAATATCTAGATCCAGTCCATGTTGCTTTATAATCCTATGTAATGTAATGTTCTTCTCTTTTAACAAGACACATTTTTCTTTGAAGGCAATTACATCGTGTACACTTTCTCTCACTTTTTTCAAGTGCTCATATAACACATGTACATCCATATTTAATGTATGTTATTTGGACTGTATGATTAAAAATCCCATAATTATAAGAAGATAAATGATAACCATATAAATTATAATCTACAAAAATTAAGTACTTACCACGACCAAGTATTTCTCTGCATTTGCAATAGTGACAAGTTTCTTGTCTCTATTCCACTTACTGTAGTAAGATTGCGCCTTGAAAATTCAAATTAGCCAATCTATTAAGCATTATAGTAAAAACATTATCATTATTGTAAATATTGTTGGTGACTGAATTACCATATTGTGCTTGAGCAAGTAAAGCATCAATCGTCACCGGTTCATTTTTAATCAATAAAAAAAGTTTTTCCTAGTGTTCTAAATTATGATATCTTTAATTAATTTCTTTGATCATAGCTTTCTCTATGATCTCTCATACCTTCATCTCTTTAATGTCGGAATAATATTCTATAGCATTATCAACCATAAGAATGTCTACTTTGAAAATTTAGTTTTCGCATCATCATCTTAATTTTCCTCCCCCAATTAGGGAAGGAGGATTTGAAGAGGATGGTTGTTGTGGTCCGACACCTCCTTATGTGCATACTTGAGTAATATATTTGTTATGTTTCCCTACTAATGCAATTTTATAAATGATATCAAAACCGAGATACTCCTCATCCATATCAATATTATTTAAAACAAAAGTGCATCGACACTATGCATGCCACCAATTGAAAAGTTAAGGGACTCGATGCTATAAAATTATGCACCCCCTGCACATTTTAGGGAACACCACCCTCTTTCCCCTACCATAATATGGAAGGATAGGTCGGTGTGTTATACTCATTAAGTGTTGAGTAGTGGGAATGGCTACAAGCTGTTTGAATATGAGATTAAGGTTGCAAAATTTCTATGAGCATCAATAATTTAACAATATCAATATGATGAATTTACGAAGTCAAACAATAGAACAATAAGAACTTAAAAAGAATGAAATCAATTTTTTTTCTTACACTAAGAATGTTGTTTTCCATAATCAATAGACTGTGGCACTAGGTGGAAGGGGGATGGTGACATTGCAAAACATGAATTTAATGAAAAAAGTAAAATAGAATGATAAATTCCTAAAAGAAAGACTAATATAAATAAAATTTAAATCACTATTTATTAATACCAGAACTTGAAGGGAAAATAACTGGTACAAAATGAGTCTCTTCTTGCTCAAGTATGTATGTAGTGTCGTAGACACCATGTGTCTCGAGTAGGTGATGTGCCAAACAAGGTTGCACATTAGGAAAATGAAATATGTCATTGTCAAGACTCAAATTATCATTAGTCTATAATTTTTTTTAATAAAAATAAAATGATTATACATTATGGATTAATTAAAACCTGGATTGGCCTCAGTATGCATTTTGTCCTGGTTGTGGGATGATTCCATAGAATCACACATCATCATTTTGTTACCGTATTACTTCTATGCTATTGGCTGCTAGTGATAGCCATAGAGTCATTGGTCGTGGTGACATCAATTGGAATGTTGTCACCAAACCCCTCAGGCCCAACTAGGTTTTGTATGAGAACTCCCACTTTACACTTTGAGCCATTATTTCTCTTGCTTTGACATGTTGAAAATAGAGTTATAAATTATATATTTTTAAGAATTGATTTAAAAATGATTTTGTTTTTAAAAAGAATCAAGATAGAATGCTTTAAAAAACTCACCAACTGTCGGTCTAGAGGAATTCCATGTTTATCCATCTTCTCGTGTAGAGAAGTTGGAATAGTTGTTGATTTGAGTTCGTGAAAACCCTCACAATAGAAAACAAGAATAAAAGAAGAAGAAATAACTACACTAGGATTCACAATGGATTTTTCAAGGTCAGAATGAATCCTTGTTGAAAGAAATGTACACCAATTAAATCTAACATTGGAAATGGTTTGGAGGAGGTAATACATTTCCCACTAAGGAAAGTCATTGTATCTTCCCTGTAACACGATGCAGGTATCAAAATATTCCACCATGGTCAGGAGAAAGGGGCCTTTGAGTGATTGTGTGTTAATCCTACTTTTGGAAGGATTATTAACCTCAAAATCAACAAAAATATCATAATAAGACTCTAAAATTTTCTTTTTCTCATCGGGAAGAACGAGTTTTATGGATACAAGCATAGCGTTTTGATGGGGTACGCTTTGTTACACGATGAATATCATAAGGTGTTATTCTGATGACAAATTGGTGGGATGGTAATGCAACAATGAAAGAGCCATTAAAACTATTATACATTTACATTAAATTATTTAACAACTTGTATTATGTCTCATATTGATGCATGTAAATAAGTCCATGGAACTCTGAATTATCAATCCAATTAGATTGAATGATTATTTTTGGTCTTCTAGTCTTCTAGTAGTTGTAGTAACTACAGATACAATATGTTTCGAAAACATAGGAAGGAGTGTTAATACACTTTTTTCTTGGTGCCATGATTCTTGAACCTTGACCTTTTGATTCTTTGAAAAAAAGAGGTGTTGGTAGATACCTGTATACAAGGATTGTAGAAAAATTGTGTGGCTAACACTAGACGTAGACAAGTATCATATAAAAAACTATTTGTAACAGTGGTAGAAGCTCTAAAAAACTCTACCTTGAAGAAACTTGAAAGTGAAACTAGGAAAAAATGACCGGGGATGGGTATATATATAAAAGGCTAGGGATGGGGCATGTAGGTTGAGGCAAAGAACGCATGGTGGCATGGGAATGTTACTAGGTAACAAAATAAAGATATTATAGTGTGGAAATATAAATAATGATATAGGCTAAGATTTCCGGTGACACAAAGAAACTCCTATGTAACCAAACCTCATGATATGGCCAAGCGAAACCACGTGTTTCATTGACGTATGGGAATGCATTGTCATTCCCAGTGACAAGTGAAATGTCTTATCGGGGCACGACAAGAACAAACCTCATGATACCACCGGTAACAAAATCATGTGTTTAGCTGAAATTTGGAAACGTGTTTATAGTGTCGGATGGAAAGTGAAATGTGTTCTTGGATGATGACAACATGTTGGTAGTGTCAGACGACAAGTGATATGTGTTACCGTATGAAAACAACCACAAATTGACGCATGTCAACATTTTTAGTTAACCTTTGATAATGTTTCATACTTTTCATATGACAAAAAAATGTGGACATCAATGTCGGGTCACTTGAAAATACCTCCATTTTCTGCCATCATGAAACCCTCCTTTCCTACATTTTCCAATAATGTGAATTGCATTTTTGGAAGATTCGCCACCCATTTTACAATAATTTTTTTGGAGGGGGTCTTAAAATGAACCTTGGAGCCTTTTTCAACATTGTTCAACTCCCAAAGTTAAGTTTTACATTGAGAAGAACACATTTGGAAAATTTAGAACTAGATCAAGAGTTGGCTATAAACATTGAAGATGATCAAATAATGTTGAGAAAACAAAATAAATAAGAAATTCTAAGGCTTCCACCTCGGACCACCAAATTCTGATAAGCTAGTTCAAAAGTTGGATAACAATCTAATTGACATTAAAAATCAACTTTCTCAGAATTTCCCATACAAGGATATTTCTAGAAAGAATTTCCTACCAAAGATCTATTTTCCGTTGTTCAACCTAAAATTTCCATCGAAGATCCTCCTATGAAGTTTCCATTGAATGAAACATGTGAGGTAGAAGAAGTAGAAGACAAGGTTATAACAGAATAAATTGAATAAGTTGAAGAAGAACCCAAAGAAGTCCAATAAGAGGTCATGACTCTTAGATCACTTACATTGTATATGAATCCAATGAGAAATATTATGTGGAGATAGTGGCCAAAATGAATATTGAATCCTATCTTTGTCATTATCAAGGAACAACTGAGCAAGAAGAAATATATTGTGCATCTAGATTAAAAACAAAAGCTAAAGAATCCTGACATTGTTATCCCGGATGTTCTTTGAGAGGATCACCTATTCCTTAAGCTGCCAAGAAAGTAAGTACCAATGTACCTTATAATACTCATTCTTCTTCATCTCGTGCCTAAAGCAATAAAAACTTCAACACTTGTGTCCAAAATAGCCTCAAATCCTAAAGTTGATACACCTAAATCCCCTGTTGTTTCTAGTCAAGAAACTTCTTCTTCAGGGATCCTTTGATATTACATATCATATCACGAAGACTAAAATTCAGATTTAAGAAGTTGATTTCTATTAGACCCACCCAAAGGCCTTTCCTCAAGTTGTAAAGTTTGTAAATGTTAACCCAAAACAATATTCCCTTCTTTTAAATGTCTCTTGCCTAATCCCAAATCTCCCTCTCCACAAAACTTAATGTCTTCCGCACCCTCTACACCCGAAAAAATTGAACCTTTCTATGTGACTATATTAATAACCGTGCATAAACTAAGTAATTGCAACATTGATTCCAAAGCATTGGATAGGTTAATGCCCACACAAGTTTCTCATGCACTAGGTCTCAAATTAACCTGAACATTCGGTTCTTGCTATTCAATGGAGACTAAGGATGTGCCATTAGTTGGAATGATTAAAGATGTTCAAGTGGCTTTTCGCCTTTCTTGAGAAACGAGCCAAATCCACCATTATTGTTGTTGATATACCTCCATCTTATGGGATAATTTTAAGAAAAAACCTTTGTAGAGATGTAAGAGGGGAAATTCAAATGGATTGGTCCCATTTATTGATCCGAGTCAAAGGAGAAATGAGAATTTTTTTATTGGAGAGGCAAGCTAGATACATAGTCTAGAGGACTAATAATCCTAAGGCAAAAATATTATATGAAGACATTGGGCATGAGAATTATATGGTAATGTCTGGATCTGAATTGAATGTTCCTGAAGTTATTCAAGAATACCCAAATGATGTGTGTACCATTAAGTTTGATGAAAGCTAATCCACAACATGTTCTAGAGAAAGAGTAGTACTTGTGTCTCATACAAACTTTAATTTTCTAATACTAATGACATTTGTTGAGTACGAGGCCTTTTTTTTGGCCTAACAATAACAAAGGAGATGGGAATAAAGAACCTTCGAGCACAAGGAGATACTTGAGCTCATAGTCAAAAAAGTTCGGGGGTCATTTCAAGTAAAGAACAAAAGACTAAAGCATTATCGGAACAAGGTGTGGGATTCAATTGAGCATTTGGATGCTTTTTCAATTGATGTTGTCAAAAGAGATAAAAAATTCTAGAGAGAATTCCTTGGTGGTCTCTAGTTCTTTTCTCATCCCTCATCCAAACTTCAATCAAGACAAGTTTACTGTTGAGATGATATTTAATCCAAATGTTCTAGATAAGGTAGATAACCTGGAAAGTATTCAACGATGATCAATACCCTATTTATTTTCTAGAATTGAATGACAAATTTAACTAGTTTTATTCTGAGGGAAGTGAAGCTAGTTATCATGATTTCACTACCTCTACCTATGAAGGAGTTGAAACAAAGTTAGATCAAGATGGATGCAACAAGATAAAAGGTAATAAAATACCTAGGGGTATCGTGAGTTTGGAAGATGTGTGACAAGCCCGATAGATACATTAAATAGAATATGTCACAAGACACGAATCAACCATCAAAATATGAGAAAATTAACTTAGGAAGTGATGAGGAGCCTAAGTTTGTCAACATAAGAAAGTGTTGTTCTAGAGAAGAAAGGAGAAAGTTTGTTGAGTTGTTGAAAAGATACATTGATGTGCTTGCTTACCCATATGCTGATCTATAGACTCTCAAACCGAGGGAAATGTAGCCCTATATTACTTTGAAACTAGGCATTCAAACTTTCCAACAAAAAATAACACATTACAATCCAAAGATTGTAGGCACTATTCATTAAGAAATTCAAATTTTTACCGAGTGCAAAAATAATATTTCCTATTCATCATTTAGTTTGGATTGCTAACATAGTACATATATGGAAGAAAAATAAAGAGATAAGGATTTGAGTCAACTTCCAAAATCTGAATCAGGGATTCTTTGAAGGATAATTATCCTCTTCCCATGATGGATCAAATTCTACAAGTTGTGACTGGTTCTGAAATGCTATCTATGCTTGATGGGTTTTCGGATACAATCAAATCGACGTGGATGTGCATGATCAACATAATACTACTTTCATAACTTCTTGGGGCACATTCTTACCGGAGGATGTCTTTTGGTATAATCGATGTGGATGTGTCGTTTCAAAGGGCCACAAACTTATCTTTTAGATATTTGAAGAATAAGTACATTGTAGTCTACCCGGATGATTTCACTCTCTTCTCTAAGAATAGGAAAGTTAATTTTAAACACTTGAAGTCAGTTCTTCAATGGTGTAGGGATCATGGTATTTCACTTAATCCTAAAAATCACGTTTTTAAAGTTATACAAGTGAACCACCCTTATCTCACAGCATAAGAAAAAGTGGAAGCTCACACTTGTCATGTGAACTATTCGGCCAGATGCATGGAAGAAATGCATTCACATCGACCGCAAAAATTTCATAAAGGAGGTTTCACAAAGGCCTGGAATTTTTTTAAGAAAAAGGAACTAGGCACATGCAATCCAAGCCTCATAACCTTGCCACCATTATTATTCTTCTATATGCATCTGAATAAAATCTTGGAAACAAGTTTTAGACATTTTCCATTTATTTTGGTTGTAAGCACTCTGTCAGACCTGCAAGCTAAATGTGAACCCATAGGCAAGGGACGTGAACCATTTGACAAAATGCCTTAAGAGATGTTATTTTAGGAATACAATGATCAAAGTGGTGTTTTTAAAAAGAAAACGTGCTTGGAAAGTACGAAACAAATTCTAAACCATTTTCCTGCGTCATTATTGTCTATGCTGAATAGAGAGCTTTGGAACGGAGTATGGACATCCAACTAGCATAAAGGATAAAGGAAGCCTGTGAAATGTATGAAAAAAGTGGAAGCCTGTGAATTGGATAAAGGATGTATGAAAAATGTGTATTGGAGGAGCAAGCCTGTGAAATGTTTGACAAAATGACTGAGAGAAATGTTGGTTTCGTGGTCAACAATAATGGCAGGAAAGGCACACAATATTTTTTTATTTTTTTTGGTAAAAGAACACTATAGCTATGAAATAGATCCATGGACCACCCTTTTTGAAATTCATGTGCTGTGATTTGGTTGTATTGGTGAGGAATCTTCCTTGGCGGACTTGGTGGACACTTGGTCCACTTAGCATGTTCCACGTAGATGGTGAGTTATTTGATGACCGTTTTCCTTGGCATGTGAATTAGTGAGCTGGCCACTTCACTTGGTGGTAGGAGCTGTATGATACTTGCCATGCAATTGTCCTAGCTTGATCATGAGCTCACCCATGCAACCTAAGTTGAAAAGATACTTGGAGAGTAATGATAATGTGGGATGTTTGGTACAAATTAAGTGTTTTTATCATCGGTAGTTTGCCAGTCTTTTTAGGCATGGTTTTCTCCCCATTCTAACATGTATTCGCATTTATAGTTTTTTCATTTTTATCTAGTTAGAAAATTAAAATGAAGAAAAAGTATAGTTTTTATATAAAGTTGGAAATATGTTGTACTTTGAAAACATTGAATTTGTTTTATTGCTTCACATTTAAAGGATTTATATTGAATGTTAATCTCACTTGGTAAAAATTATTGTGACAATACAAAACATACATAATGGGCTAGGATAACAAAAAACCTCTTAAACAGTTAAAAAAATGAACTTGATACTTCATGATAATTGTTGATTGTACTCTTGCAAAATTTAATAAAATACAAATTTTCTTAGACGTGCAAAATAACCTTCCAAATCCCATGATGGGAAATGATTCCTGAAACATGTTAAATGATGATGTGGGATGCCTCATAAACCATTATAATTATTGCATATTTTCGTTTGACAAATTTTCATCACTAATCTAGGACCACATTGGTCAATATTGCAGTATTGGATAACTGCTTGTGACTTAATATTTCTATTTGGTTTTGGCTAACGATTTTTACACCACTTCGAGAAAGAAAGTTTCTTCACTTCATACCCAAGTATTTTTGGAGGAAAATAATATTTAAAATTTAGTTTGGCTAAATCATTTTGGAATCTTGTGTGGTAAGGAGGTTTGTAGACCTCTAGTCGTTCGACTACATGTTGAACTAATGAAATCAAGATGAGTAGCTCCAGGAAAGTGACTTCCATTTGAACCCTAGTCATCGGATCATAGTTACATCAACTTTTTATGCATCCCTATATAGGATAATAGAGGAAAATTTAATCTTGGTGAGTTTGAGTTCGGAAAAATAGTTTCTCAAACCCAATTTTCAGGCCATTTGGGCCAAATATTGGACGCTCCTTTAACTTGTTGAAATATTAGGACACTGTTGCTGATCCTTATCCTAGATGAATAACTATTGGAAAGTCTACTAATACTATTACATGACCCTATCAAACTCCTTTTGTTTGATAAAAATAGCTTAATGGGTAACATGGTGTTCCTCTCTTCCCCCTTTTCTCTCTCTAGTTGATAACAAAAAGGAATTGCTTCTATGAATTCCAATCTATTTTGTTTCGTACAAGTGTTTAAATTTCTTTGTAAATGGAAAATCATATATATGTGAAAAATTGTTAGTTTAATGGGAAACCATGCCATTGTCTTTATCATTGATCGAGTTTACACTAACTTCGCGTTGTTGCAGGTAGTGGAAGCGGGAGAAAAATGTATGTTGGAAATCTAAATTTAATATTTATTATTGAAAAACTTGTAATCAAGATGGAATTAGAATAGTCTTCAAATTTAGCAATAGTACTTGTTGTATTATTAAAGAAAGAAGAGTTCCTTTCATTATGTACATGTGTTAAATAAAGTAATGGTGAAATGTTACTTGTAACCTTACAATTCAAATGTATTTTATAATAGAGTATTTAGTCAACCGCATTGAATTCTCATAAATTTTATGTTGGTATGGTAATGAGCTAAAGCTTTAAAAGTTTTCATCATCATAAGCATGTAAAGAAAAAGGTTGGTCATTGATAGTATAAATTGTGACGGTTCCTTGAAACCTTTTTACACCCTTTTCCACCTTGAATAAGAAATCTGTGTTCCCAACATAATGTAATTAGTACTCTTATCATCTTACATAACATTTTTTAAAGTAATTAGTAAGTAGGAAGGCTAATAATTAATTAATAGATATTGTAATGAAATTTGATATGTAGTTGTCATGGTTGTCTTATAATGCACTCAAATCGTGTTTCCTTGATAAAATAGCTATGGTCAACCCTTCCTCTTCCCAAGGTAAAATATGTTGCCTCTAGGTTATTTGGACATCTAGGTTGTACACGATACAAAAATTTGCATTAGGAAAGTGGTTATTCCATTGAAGGGTGCTATAAATCCATTTGATCGTAAGTGTACATGGATATCTTAGTATTTATTTTAAAAATACCATTCCCTACCCACCATAGTCATGAACAAATCCCAACCTTCATGAAATAAACCATTTTCAACTCTGGAGAAAGATAGTGGTGGGTTATAGGTGTTGTGAGCAAAAAGTGAATATTCATATAAATTTCACCACAAGAAACAATGGGTGAAGAGTTAATCCTAAGGGCCTTTTGTCTCTTCAAATAATTAATAAAGGACAACCATTAGGTGTGAAACTTCATGAGGTTAGAATACCATTTATGCCCTATTGCTTACCATGGAGGGTCATGTTCCTTTTGGATCAAGATGAATTAGTCTCAATACCTCTTAATAAGATTTCAATGGATGAAACCTCGATGTATATTTCCTACCACTTGGAATGGTTCCTAGGGAAACCTTACATCGTTATATGTGGATTTTATTCTCTCTTGTAATATGTCTTCTAATACTTGGGTGGTCAAATATTAATGAAACAAACTTCTTGTGTGGGACTATGCCCTTGGAGCTCCTAAATATCTAAGCAGGAAATTAAATCTTCATCACTTTGCATTCTTCTTTTAAACAATGTTAATGGGTGACTTAACTACACAATGTAAAGGTAGAAAGAATACAAGTTAAAGAGAAGAACCTTGGAAATGTATGGTCTCTTAGAACATAAGCACCCCAAATGTTATCTAGTGAATAAAATGCAAACATGAATGTAATACAAATAAAAGTAAAGGAAATTACTCTTGATAAGCTAACACAAAGATGAGGAAACTCATAAATTGTAAATGATAATGGATGGTTTGATGATTGTTATAAGTGGGACAACATGGTGTGTTAACACAATGAAATCTAATGAAAAATCTAAATCTTGAGACCTATATGAATGATTGTTAAGAACTTGATATCTCTTTCTTGTAGTCATTTTCACTTATATTACACTATGCTTGAATGATTGATTGTGGTTGACAAATCCATCTCGTTCATGGAATGGATGTGCTCATGAGGTTTAGTTATCATTAATCCCATTTATTTACCAATCATTTAGAATAATGAAATGTTATTCGTGTTATAGATGATCTTTTGTGGCTGCCTCTTTTCTTGACTCATTTGGGGTGTCAAACCCTTAGAAAATTCTTGAGTAGATACTCCAAATTGACATAATTTTCCAATCAAAAAAACCAAAAGGGGGTAATAATAGGATTGTAAGGGTATATCATAGTGTTTTTAAATAATTGGAAGAAAGAAAACATTTAAATGTTGTGAAGTTATACTATTTATTATTTTAATACTATGCGTATGATGATACCTCATCATAGAAGAAATTATAAGCATGCATCTAAGAGTTTTTATCCTTTGATAGTCGTGTGTTAATGGGAGCATATGTAATTTTTTTGTTATGTATAGTGTGGAACCCCACCTTAAATATAGGCTTTCTTTAGATGATTAGGTATTTAAACATAGTTATGACTCATGAAGGGACGTGGTTGTCGTAAATTAATATGGGTTTTTTCATAAATGTTTATCATGTAAATTGATAAGTGGAGGCTTAACTTCACAATATGAATGTAGGAAGTGTAATATTAAATGAGTAAATCTCATATATGGTTGTCATGTTAATTGTATGCACACTTGGTGATGTTGTTTCACTCGGAAATGCTTCGTTCCTTATAGAAACAGATAAGGTTAGGGTTAGGAGGAATACCTGTAGAATGTCGAGATGATGTGCGCGTACCGTAGAGAAAGATCAGGCTGACTGCGAAGAACTCCTTTTTGTCTTGGAAGGACTACCTGCAAATAAGAACACAAGACCACAAGATTTTGATTAGATAATAAATGAGGGAACTGCCTTGGGCCCAGGAAGTATGAAACTTCCTTTCGAAGGTGGTCAGTTCCCCTGCTAATATGAATTAACACAAAATACTGTAGAGTACTAATTAAATTGTTTCGTGGAACTGGGTAGGGAAAAGGCTGTTTTTCTTGGTTTTGATCAAAGGAACCGATGCCGGTTATCTATAACCGATGGCGGTCACTGATAACCGATACCGGTTGGTTCTAGGATCTTCTGGGCTGGTTGTGGTGTTTGTAATGGCTGGTTTTTGGATAGTATTGAGAAATGGGATGGTTAGAAGCTAAGGAATGATGGTTAGAGGCAATGGTACGTTAGATAATGGGTTCAGGAACGGATTTGGGAAGATTACAATTCCAAAAGCACAAGAAATGTTATAATGGAGGACATGCAAGATATAACTTACTGGTTTTTTTTTTTGATGAAGGTGCAAGTTGATCTCCTTTCACGCTAACTCTTCTGGTTTCTTTACTCGTCTCTGCTTGGTCAAGTGAAGTTCTGGACTCTGCTGATCGCTTTGGACTCTCCTTTGATTAAAAATCCTTCGACTGATCTCCAAAATGAAATTCCGATCCGTTGTTTTAGTTTGGGGAGCCCATTTACAGGGAACCGATGGCGGTTGCGTAACCACGGCGGTCGAGAGTAGAACCGCATCGGTTAGGAAAAAGTAGGCTATTTTTAGTAAAATAGCCCACCTTCCCTGCTTTTCTCCCGAGAGATCAGTTGCGGGCTTGGTCAGGTGGCTAGAAGGTCGGCTTTGGGTGCGAGTAAGGAGGCATTAGTTATGGATGTGAGTCTAGACCAAGTCATGGGTCCTAATTAGGTTAGTTTTAGGGTTAGGGCTAGGTCATGATGAAGTGGCAAAGTGAGGTGGTAGGTAAGGTGGTGTAGATTTATCAATTACAAGGCAATTAATAAATACTTGTGTAAGGTTTAGGTAATGAGGTTAGGTTGCGAAATGAGATGCGGGTCACAAGGGGTCGTAAGACACAATTTTGGTGTCTACAGATGTCTAGCGGAAAAAATATCTAAAATGTTAGTGTATATGAAATAAAGTAAAAGAGATTTACTCTTGATGTCTTAACACAAGAGAAAAGAGAAAACTCATAACTTGTAAGGATAACATATGGTTTTGGTGAACGTTATAAGTGGGAAGATTCAATGCTTAAAGACAAGGATTTTTTTAAGATCGAAATATTTAAGTCACGAAAACCTATGTTCATCATCATATTAACTCAACCTTTTATTTTTTTATATCCCTTTTATTTTTATAATATTATGCACATTTGAGTGGATGAGGATTGACCTTCTCCTTCCTTTTGTTGGAACGTACGTGCTCAAGGATTGTGGCTATCTTTAACCCCTTCTTCATACCAATGGATTAATTAAATCAAATGTAAATTTTGAACCATGTGTATAGTCATGGTTAAATACATTACTTTCATCTTCTTTTTGGTTATGGTTATAGTCTTATCTTATACTCAACAAGGTTATAATGGGTAGTGTATAGTAAAAATAGGGTCCAAGTAAGGATTGCCAATCCTATGGAACTAATTGTGAATATAGTTTCAAATTTTCAAAACACTTAAGAGGTGTTATTTTTGAGAGGGTTGTTGTACCACTTAGGACATGGTTAGATAATGCAAGTCATAAAAAATTAAAATTATATTAGAATATGATGAAGTCACCATATAAATAAGGGAGAAACTTGGTGACCCTTAGTAGGGAGTTAGTCTCACTTGCGAGCTTATGGAGTTACCTCTCTAGTATTATCTTGTGGATGGTGTAGATGCACCCATCAAGTAATTGAAATCATATTCATATGTGAATACGTGAGTGTTTATTTCCTTAGTGTGCCTTTAGATGGATCAAAGTTATATGTGAAAGGTGCATGGACCTCGTGAAAGGTGTTCTGAGTTATGGTTTCCTTCCTCTGTAAAATTATACCACATGTGGGCTAGACTTCTTGGAAGAATTGAGGTTGGTAAATACCTATTTGGATTAGAATTTGTTTAGTATAAGCATTACTTATTGAACAATGGCTAACATTATTGTGAGCATCACTAAGAGTTGTGCACACTGTGACCCAACGTTTCTTTGTGTGAAGATTTGAAGTTGAGATGTATTTTATGAAACATGTAGTGAGAGAAAATGAACCCATGTTTGAAATGTGGAATGATGTGTCATAAATATTCTCTTTCATGCTCGTGGATAAGTATTAATCCTATTTAATAAAACATAACACATGCAAAAGTAAAATAGTAAATCGTGTGTTTCACTAAATTTATACTACATGTCTTGTGATCGATAATTGCTTTCTCATGTTACATCATATAATATGAAGAAAATCCAATTTTTCAGCTTAATATTTATATGGTAAAATAGTGTTACAATTTCTATTAGAGAGAATGTTCAAACACTTGACCCTTTGAGATTAATCGGTGATGATTCTTGTGTACTTAGTTATATGTGCATATAATGGATTTTAAGTCATTCCATGTTGTCGTGTTATGTAGAGTCATGGTGATGTAACCTGGTCCACTTGTTGTCCTTGGTATGTGGATCCTACTGAGCATGTCCTATAGTGCGTCCTCAAATTCCTTGTTATAGACTTGTACTGTGGAAAAAACAAAAAATGTGGTCATATTATGGTATATTGTTCTCTTAGTGTTGCATTTGGGAAGTAGTAGTATGGCTGATGATTAGAGATTGTTATAGAGGTTAACATGTATTTGATTAGTTTCTCTTGAGTTCTACATCACTAGTGGTTATGACATTTGGAGATAGATTGGTAGTTAGAAGGAGATTGGTTAGTTTCTCTTGAGTTCTACATCATTAGTGGTTGTGGCATTTAGAGATAGATTGGTAGTTAAAACAAGATTTGTTAGTTGCTCTAGAGTTCTAAATCATTAGTGGTAATGACATTTGGGTATGGAAGTTGATAGTGGCGACATATATTGGTAGTTTATGGTGATTTGGAGATGTATTTCCACATGAAAGAGAAGATATCATGATATGTGTGTGTGTGTGTGTGTGTGTGTGTGTGAGAGAGAGAGAGAGATTATATCCATACTATTTATATATACCGAGATGCACACTCGATGATTAGTACCCCTACAAACGGCCCAAAAAGGATGCATAGTAATTTTGATGTGGATTTTTCATATGTGTTATATTCGTAAAATTTTCCTTTTCTTTTCAGGACCAACATTTTATTTAACTAGTTTATTGAAAAGATTCAAGGATCTTCTTGGTTTTTTGTCTTTATTACATGATTTTCATGGTTTCAATGCAATTACTTAGCCATTTCTCTTTGACTACTGATATTTCATGGATTTATCTATTTTTGGTGACTTGGAGCTTTGTTGTTTAAACCACTTTTTGGTACGTTTTCCCATTATGTGTTCACTCCTCTTTTATCACCATTTCACGCATTAATCCCTCCCTTATTATTCAAAACTTCAATTTCCCTCCTAAACGATTATGCCTCTCCTAATTAATGTTTTCATCCTAGCAATATTTATCCCCCTTATATCATTTTAATCATATTTAATTTATCCACCCCATTCCCACCTTAAAATATAAATATTATTGTATTACTCACCCCATATAATATCCTTAAATTTCTCACTTACCCTTATTCATTACCTTTTTTAAATCCCCCTAATTTCTACCCACGCATCCATGTATCCATAAAATATCCCACCACCTCCATTTTATCCATTTTAACACCTTAATCTTTGAAATCAAATCTAACCTAATTTGTAGTACATTCCAGGTTGCCGAGGGGACTCATGCGGGTCACCGACAACTCATGCAATTTTTGTCAACCCTATTTATACAACTCTACCCCTCCTCTCAAATGGATATTTTTTTAGATCTTTGGAATCCTTACATGTTTGTTTCATCTTCCCTACTCCTTGGAGATATTGTCATCAACTAGAATCAATGTTGTCACTCTTTGCATGCTATCATTTGAGCTTTGTATGCCTTAAAGTTTTCTTGGATATCTCTTTTTCTTTGTTTTTTTGTTTTCTAGTTTTTCGTGTTTCCTCGGAGCTCTTCCCATATATTTATATATCTATGAGCCTCTATAGGACCTTTTCTCATCCATCCAAATTGTTAAATCCCAAATCTTGATCTAGTCATCGTTGACCCATCCTGGTCACCATCGACCCAACATGTGTTGACCTTGTTCTTTATCTCCATCCTTATATGATTATATTCCATAGCTCTCCCTTTATCCAAAGAACACTATTTTAGTAACCCATTTTCTTATCAACTATGATTTAGTTTTCCCATCCCTAATTTCCATTGACTCAACTTAATTTCCGTTGACTCGGTTTAGTCACCATCGACCTGTACAACTCCCACATCATATTTGCTACCACTTGCTTCATCTCTGCTCACAATATCTCTACATCATATCAAACACCTCGAATACAATCTATCTATGTTCATGTTCATCCTTCAAATATATCTCAGTCATTATCATTGACCATCTTGGATAGATCCAGTTTTTGTCAACCCACTTAGGTTTGGTTTGTTTTTTAAGTATCTTTCATTATCATATCATCATTTCAGGATCTCTAGCCTATTAAATATATATTTCATATTTTTATCTCGCATCCTTTCATCAATTATCACTTATATATTGTTTTATTGATGTGGGTTGACATCCATCCTAGGAATTTTTCACTCTCTTGAGGTTGATCTTGTTAGGCAACCCACCATCATATTTAACTAATATTTTTCATGTTAGCTTCTCTTTGTTTTGTAGGTTGTCAATATCATAATAGAGAGGTTATTTTGTGCATGTACCTTTATCATCACCACCATCATCAATATCTAGAGGTAACCTTAAACCCTCTCATAGTTTTGAGTTCCTTTATTTCTTGTATCCTTTGCATTAACTTGTCACAAGAGTGGGAAATCACATAGAACATTCTAGCATGCCCGATGGGACCCAACCTTTTTGTTTGGCGATTCTAATATTTTGTTCATTTCATTTCATATTTCACTTTATTTATTTCCACTAACCTTGCATGTCGGAGCTTCACTTTCTCACGTGCGTGGTGGTTTTATTTTCTTGGATCATCAACACACTTGCTAAAATAAAATAAGGAAAATAATGTTTATCCGTGTATTCTTATTTTTTTCCTTATTTTATGCTTCATGCATCTTTTTATTTGTACTCTCATTGAACTCCATATTTTTATTTTTGGGCCTAAAAATAACACCTTCATACTCTCTTGCTCATCTAGTCTAAGTAGTAGGTAGTGTGATGCATCCACTCCTCTCACACACATCCAAAAGCATACATAAAACTTACACATCTAAAACATCTTCTACTAGGTGGAACTATTGGTATTTCATCACCTAATAGGAAATACTCCATGGTGTTCTGACCACATTATATATTTTTTTATTATCGGCATATTGGCCAAATGCCCAACACCCTTATCGCTACAATGTGTGAAGTGTGGGGTAGGCCCCAATATCAAGCCTCGTACCTTTGGGTATATCGATGATGCCATCTAAAACATCATGAAACTAGCCTTATATCGCCATTTCCTAGGTTCCCTTTGAGCCTTTTTGTGGATATTTTTCACATCTTCTAATAAACAAGATAATTAAAACATCGGTTCTTGTTTTTATTTTTGGCGTGTGTATACTAAGTTTTCATTAATGTATAATAACTATTAATGACAAAGTAGGATGTACGAGTGCTTGAGGGAACTTGGAATGAAGTCGGCAAGGAAGAACAAGTCTAAGGCTTGAGAACACTTGTGAAGCATAAAATTCTTGAGTAACTAGTGACAGGTACAAGAAAGGTGATGATGTGAGAACACACCAGGATGATTTTATGTATTGTGTAGAATTTATATGATGTCCAAGTAGGGTCGGAAGGATGATTATAGGGGCATGAGAGTGAAATTGGCCGAGACTATCTCATTCTAAGATGCCTAATTCTTGGGCCTAGTTAGAAATGTGACCTATAATGGTAGAGTTAAGGCAACATGTAGCTGGAGAAGCATGATAAAGGTATAAAAAACATAATAGGACATGGTTAAGAGGCTATAAGGTGAAGAATAATAAATTCATGGTGAGTTGCAGTGTAAACTAGCCCAAATTAGCCTTTTTCAGGCAACTAACATGAGGGTATGAAGAAAAAAGTAATAAAAACTTTTTAGGTATGTGAATTATGTATGGAAGTTTTGAGATTCCTCGGATGAAGTATCGTGTCATAATTCAATAGTTAGAGGCATATTCAGGGTCATTAGTAGGACTCGCCCTTTAGAAATGCAAGTTTCATGCACAAATGAGATTGGAAAAGAAGGTGCAGGTGCATTTATGATAAAGTAGCCATTTGATATCATGGAGGAGTTATTCATGAAGTGGCGGAAAAAATTCAGGACTTGAGGAGGAGTTTTGTGTAAGATATTGCAATTTTACCAAAATCGGGTTAAGTAAGGTATGCTAAACTAGCACTTTGACTTCTTAGCATTCAATAAAATTATGGAGCCTTATTTAGATAAATCATAAGATAAAAAATTGAAGAGAACATGAATAAAAATATGTTGCAAAAGGTATGAGGCAAAATGGATGAGAAATAAGAAAGTTCTATCCATTTTTGTGAAGCTTTCTAAAACCTTCCTCAAACCGAGTTAAATTAGTCTAGAGAAATTTGTTTGGTTGAGCATAAAAATGAAATTTTTTATAGTTTATAAAATTTAGCACTTAGATAATTCATTATATCATCTTTTCATGGTGGTTTGAGCTCTTGAATCATGGTGGACCCCATAAGAAAATATGATTTTTGTGAGAAATTTAGTGTATAGAAAAAGTTTGCAAAGTAACCCATGCTAAATTTTTTTGTGAAGGATGTTGGGGATGTGTAATTGGTATTAATTAATTAATCTATGCCACTCGTTTGGATAAATTTGATGGTATAGGTCTCAGCTTGTGCTCCTACCATTTGAGAATGCAAGACTAACCTTGAAGGTATGAAGAGTATACTTGATGAATTGCATCATGAAGTGATTTTTTTGTCCCTAAAAAGAATTAAGTTATCCCATATGATCTTTGAGTTTTTTGGTTTGTTTTTATTAAGTTTTTTCATGCATATGATTAAGTAATCCAAAACTCGCCTTTTGAGGCCTATTAATTAGGTTGGGGAAATGGAGGTGCAAATGTGTTTTTCTTCATATAACCTATGCAAATGAGTACTTTAAGTTAATTTACAGGTCTAATGTGAAGTTTTCCAATCCTTGGTTCATCATGAAAATTATTTTTGTTATTTGGAAGCCCATTCTACAAGACAAGTTTTTGGAGCTCAAAACTCAATTTGTTGTACCTATGAGATGCACATTTTTCATATTAGGAACCTTGAATTGAAACTTTCTAGTAAGGTTAAAATATGTACAAGGTCAAGATATTTCCAGAAAGGTATGACATGAACCATGATCAGTTGTTTAGACAAATTTATACCTCTTTTAGTTAATACTAGTTTTCTAGGTATGCAATCCTTTGAGAGACCTTATTCACATATGCATGTCATGAATAATATGAATATGGTAGTGATTATAAAATTAAATGGTGGTGTTGTAGACCTCCAGTAGTTTACTCCATGAAGGTTGAAAGGCTTGAAAAGACATGAAAGTTTAGTAGTTTCTCCCAAAATTTGAGACTAGTTTTTAAGAATTAAAACCAGCTATGTTTGAAGTTTAAATGGAGTCTTGTGGGAGAAATGGCGTGAAATGAAGAATTTAAATAAATTTAATAGAAAGAGGGGGAATTAAAATTTTCACAAGTAATTATGAATTTAGTTACATTTTCTCGGATAAGTAGAGGACAAGGAAACTCGCCAAAGCTAGAAGACAAAAAGTCGACCGATTCAAATCAAATTGTCATAATTGTCATAAGATGATCAGGAAAGGACCTTTCATATATGTAGATGAAATAATTGATTTGTAATCTCCTTGTATGATTTCAAATTACCTCATATTCTAATTGAAGTCTTGGGATGTAATGATTCAAGTGGAAAATGAAGTGTAAGGGTCATTTATGAGTGTCCTTCTTGTTATAAAAACTTTTTCCTACATTTAAATGTTGTTGTTCAAGAAATTAGCTATTGATATTGTTGAGAGAGGAGATGATTATGCATGAATATGATGTGAAGAATAAGTGGTGTGTGTTGAGGGGCATGAATATTTTTAACAAGACTAAGTTTGTAGGTGTGAAAAGAGATATCTATGATCTGATAAAAGGTGATTATAAGAGACAAGATAATGTGTGTTAGAAGGAGTGTGTGACAAATATTTTCTGATCATTAAGTGATCGAAAAGAGGGAAAATATGAGATAATAAGTGATCATAATCAATGGTAGAATACAACACAAGAAAGTGATCAAACATTGTGTAGAAGTTTGAGTGGATACTCAATATTTAGGGAGTTGGAGCTTCCTTGTAAGTTGTTACTTACGACGAAGGTTAGTAGGTGTTTGAATGAATTTTGGAGTTGAAGCTTCCATGAAAGTAGAATCTTGCTAAATATCAAGTATATGTTTGGTTAAATTTTGGGAGTTGTAGCTCCATGTTGAGTTGATGCTCAACTATGAAATCATTGTAATCTTTATAGGACATTTTTTCCAAGTTAGTTCTTTGATTTTAGTGGGTTTTTCTCCCATGAAAGTTTTCCCACATTAAAATTTGTGTCTCTCATGTGTTTTCTTTTATTTATAGCTTGTAAATTATTTTTTGATTTCATTGTCTCTAAGTTAAGGAATATGAATTGTGGGTTAAAATTTGTATGAGTATTGATTCACCTCCCCTCTCAATGCCTAGAATTTTCAAAAAAATTATTAGAGTCTGGTACTCTTGAATCAAGTATAATAGCTTTGAGGAGATTCTTCTTGAAACACACGCATGGTTATAGACATAGTCCTTAGAAGCAACTCAAGTGATAGGTGGCTCAAGAAGATGAAACGTTAGATGCAGAGAGGAAGTGAAGTGAATCTTGAAGAAGAATTGATAAGTTCCATGGAGGAATTGAAACAACAAAGGAAAAAGAACCACAAATTTAAGATAATGATGAAAGAGTATGAATATAAAATAAAGCTTCTTGAGGAAATTTAAAAGAAAAATATGAAGATGGATTCAAAGAACTTGAGGCACAATTAGATTTGATCTCATCATCTCTTAAAGACAAAGAGAAATAACATCTCAAAATCAATATAGAACTGAAATCTCAAGTTGAAATAGTGAAAAAATACCTTAATAAAAAGGAAGATAGTTACATGAGACATGAAGAAGAAATTGTATCCTTGACAGCTGAACTATAAGAAGAAAAAGAAAGGTTGTAGATGTATAGAAAGTTGGAGAAGAGCTCTAAAGCTCTAGATGGAATTTTGGATAGTCAAAGAGCGGTAGGAGACAAGACAAGACTAGGATTCAAAGGCGAATCCATGAAGAAGTGTGAGGATGAAAAATATATCTTAAGTAATATGCATAAGACCAAGGAAACAAATTCAAGAAGGCATACATCAATTAGGCAACCAAATTCTTTCAGGTATGAAATAAAATTTAATGGTTATTGATTTTTTTGTCAAAATTTTGGACACAGATCTAAGGAATGAGAAGCATGCCTTTGACAACCATCCATGGAGGGATAGAAGAGATGAGATAACAAATAATATATTGTGTTTCACTTATAAAGAGAAATGAAACATAACTCAATAATTCCTTGAAGAACTAGACAATCAATTTTTGAGAACAAAAGATTCAAGAAGTATGAATAAGATATTTTTCTATGATTGTAACAGGATTGGACATGTTTCTAGTAAGTTTCATACTCATGAGAGTGCTAAGAATAGTTGGAATATTAGTCCATATCTATATAGAATATTGAATCAAGTTGCGTGTTTCAATTTTCATAAACTTGGAAATTTTGCAAAACATTGTAACCAAAACTATATACTTATCAAATTTATTTCAAGGAAATATTTAAATCATTTAGCAAATATGCATCAACGTTTATTTTACCAATACTCTTAAGAGAGGCTCCTCGATATATTAACTTCAAATGCATTAAAGGATGGGGAGAATACTACACCTATGAGAAACATGTGGTAATCCACTACTACACATGAAGGGACACATTTATCTAAGAGGAACAATAGGGGTTCAAACACAACATTTATCAAATTTAATGCATTTAAAATCCTTCATAAGAAATATTTACAATCATCGATAATCATACATCACATGTCCTTTTCCATTAACATCTTGAGAGCTCACTTGATCTACTACATTCATTAGTACTTGGGGGTCACTACACCCTACCATAAGATACAATTAGAGAAATGAAATACCCTTGTCTTGCAAAGCCTTTGTGCCACTTGAGGTATTCCAAGAATACATTTTCTCACTTTCATTTAACACTTAGCTTATAAAGGGTTCCATTAGGTTTGGTTAGTTTATTTGACTGCCCATTAAAATATATCACTCGATTGTTACTTTCAATTATCTTAACATGTACACATTTTAAGTTTTAATTCATAAATGAGAAACTATGTTTTCTCAATCACTTGTTCTCATGTGGATCAATTCACATCCACTTTCACATCATAAGAAGTATTTATAATGTCATGAGTAATCTCTCTGAACTTAATATTATTAGGCCGTCATCACAAGAGTACATTCTCAAACAAGGCCAAGTTGTAAATTTTCTTTTACAATTAAGAACTTAATAGTGCATTAATGCTTAATTAAACTATCCCTATGGTCCTAACCACTATTCATTATATTCCACTTCTAATATTTTTAGTCTCTAAAACATTCAGAGATTTCAATCTCAACATGTCATCTTGTATGCCACTAAAGTGACGTTATGTCTCGCACAAAGGCATATTACACACTTTCATATCCATGTGGATGCTCTCAAATAGGTTCATAGGGAGGAACACATTAAAAAATGGTACCTATAAGTCTCTAGGACTACAAAATATTTTTAGAGCCAACATAACTCAAGGCTTACCGGAGAGGATCATTCCATTCAACAAACGTAAATATTTCGACCAATAAGTTCGTTTTGTCGCTTCCTGCTCAAAATGAAAAAACACACAAATGTAAGTTGATATTTTTGTTTGAGGATTAATTGATTTTCTAGGTCAATGCAACACTCACGGATAGGTAAAAAAGCGATAGTTTAAATTATTTTCCAACAATTTTACTAGCACAATCATATCCAAAATTATGGCGACACTAAACATTTTAAATGACAAGGTTCTAGTTTCATCCTCCTATATTTATTTTGACACTAAAAGAAAGGATTCTTTGACATAGTTTCCAAAGAAACATGATACAATCAACTTCATTTACTTAACATAATATACACAATTACGACTAAGAGTAACATTCGTCAAATAAGAAAAAGTACAACTACGTATGAAATAGTACATTTTCCCAATACACAACACTATCATATACATCATGGAAATAATGAAAATAATACATTCTATTCATAACAATATCAATGAAATATTCTAAAAACTATATTACCTTTAGAACACATGCTAATAAAATTCACAAGTGTCATTTTACTACTCTTATTCTCTGGGTACCTACAACCACCGCAAGGTTAGTCCTAGACCTGGTATGGAAATCCCCTACACTCAAGCATAAATCCAAACATCCATCATTTCAAAAAAATTCAATTAAAGATAAGAGAGAGGGAGAGAGATGAAGACAAAGTTCATTTCTCATGCATTCACACTTTCACATTCATTTGCACTTAATTTTTTAGTACTAGAGAGAGAAAGAGTAAGGATGATAGAGAAAGTTAAGAGACATTTTGTTTTCAATTCAAAATGTCATAACCATTTGAATTTCATGTCCATTTTCATTTCATTCCAAAATAATTTACATTTCCCAATTCATTTAAATTTTCAAATCAATCCAAAGTATCATAGTCATTTCTAAAGAGAGAAGAGGGTGGAGAGAGAAAAAACTCCATAGATTTCAAAATCCATTCATACAAGATAAAAGATAAATAATATTCTCAATAGCATTATGATAGTATTACGAGGTCACTTCTAGCTAAAGTATTACTTTACGTGGGCTAGTAGCAAGTTGAGAAAATTGACCAAAACATCAAAAGTTCTTACAAAACAGGCCTTGAAAACACTTGGTTTAAGTTTGATCACGAAGTTTGATGATTCCTACTTACTTCCACATATATAGAGAATTCATTGTGTTTTAGAAAATTTGATTATGATGAGCAGAGCTCAAGTTAGAAGGAAAATCCAGGCCGATTAACGTAAATATGTCGATGACTTAAGTCGGTGACCATTAAACCCCAAAACCACTTGAAAAACTAGTCTTCGAAGGCATTTTCATTGAAATGAAGGTGGGTTATGATTCTCTTATTGGCATTCTAGAGGTAGTTGGCAGTAGATTTTCATTTTTTTCTCAAACTAAGCAAGTAAATGTAGGCTGAAATTGACAGTGTTTTATTAAATCGAGCACGTCACTACAAGTGATTGATAAGCTAAGTGGGCTTAGAAATTCGACATGAAAGGGCATTAATTAAGTTTTAAAAACTTGGTTAAGTTTCCCCATGGTGTCCCACGTTACCAGGGTCATACAAGGAGTTTTTTGTTTGTGGTACATTTGGGTGTAGCACTCCATGTGCATAACTTTCGGATCGAATTTTTGATGTTTGAAAGTTCCAAATGAGGTAACATCTTATCATTAGTTGGAGTTATATTTTATAATAATTAACATTTAATTTCTAAATGCAAGAAATGATGAAAGAGAAATTTAGTATAGGAGAAAATGGAATGTCCATACTTATTTTACGTAAAACTCGTAATCACCGTGTAATCACCGATGTCCTAAAGGTTGCTTCAATCTCCGAATTTTATCAAACAGTTTGTGTGCCTTGTCTATGCACCCCAACTACACCATGTCCAACATCAAGCACTAAAACATCAAATCTACCACCACCAAGGTCAAAACACGTATGGTCTCATCATTATTTCATGCAAATACATATGCCAATGGAACAACAATAGGTTCATTAATAATCATGTAATGTCCCCTTTTCTATGCCTAAGGCTAAGGGTCAAGTCGAGTCCAAGCCGGGTCATACCCAAGGGGCTGCGGATGTTGGGGGCTACTGAGAAGGGGCCGCATGGTATTAATAGTCGTGTTTGGCATTTAGGGGTCACTTTGGACCTTGGTGACTTAAATGAGAAAAAGTAACTTTAGTTACTTTTAATTTATTGACCCCTTTGTCGAATGAAACGTGACTTGGTCTATTGGGGCTCTTTTGCCTTGGAAAGTATATAAGGAGCCGAGGGAGAAAGAGACGACACTTTTGAACATACATTTTATTGACCCCTTCACGTGCAACTGCTGCTATTGTGCATATACAACTTGTGGAGTCAAATCCCACAGGGACCCTAGCTTCGAGGTGAGAGACCCGTCCCTAGCTAGCAGGAATTCTTCGGTAGTGAGAGATCTACCCTAGTCTGTCATTTTGGAGGTGCTTTCTGAGTCATGTTGCAAAGATATTTTAGAAGGTACAGAGGAAGGGTTTTGAAGAATTTTGGTGGTGCTTGGGGAGAATAATTAGTGGCCTCCAGATCTGAATCCTAGTAGTAGACCAGATCCACGGTAGCCATTTGGGCAGTGCACGGCAGTTTGTTAGAGTCATCTCGTGAAGGATTTCACGGGTTTGGGGGAATTTGGGGAAGACAAGCAGAGGGGCCCAGTTTTGAATCACGGCAGCCATCTAGGCTGGGCGTGACAACACGTGGAAGGTGCCTCCCTCCTTTCCTAACTACATTCCTAACGTGGTGACTACAACCTCTATTTAGGGGTTTTTCTAGTCGGTCGAGTCAGATCTGCAGGTGGCAGTGCTATTCCCTATATCTTCCATTGTTATTTTCAAAGACCCTTATTTTTCTCTTATATTTAGAGGGTCACGGACCTCTAAAGTTGTCTAGCCACCTAGGGCTTTTTGTACCTTGTCGGCAACAATATATTATTCCATAAAATGTCTGAATAGTGTTTATTATTATTATTGTAAGCTTCCCTTGTAATTTCATGCACTTTGTGGGTAAATATTCGTGTGATATCAATTCAATACCATTCACTGTCCCAGCTGGACGTTTTCATTAAAATCAATATTTTACTTTGCTGCAAATTGTCTATATTTTGTGCATTTTTAAGTGGTATCCTACAAGGGATATTTCAGTGGTATCAGAGTAGTTGTTCCTCCAGCCTGTGTTGGTTCAATATGGCAGTTTGGAAAGATCTCAAAGGGGGTTTTATGAAGGAAATGTTCACCAACATGGTGAAATAACAGGAAGCCACTAACCTTTATTTGAGTCAGCTCACTCAGAATGTGAATCAAAGCAGACCTAGGGACACTAAGGAACATGGTGAGAATAGTGATAGAGGGCGGCCAATAGAGGTGATTGATGAGGATTCTTGTTGGAGGAAGTACCAATCTTTGAGTAGGGGTTTCAGAGATAATATGCCATTTCTAGATTATTGCATGATGAAGATTGGTAGCAAGCCCAAACGATGTCATCATATGCCGGTACCTAAATCACAAAGGAACTCGTTTGTAGAAGAAGCTTCTAAACAAAAGGGTATGATTTCCATTGATCAAAATAATTGAATTAGGGAAACTTTTCTTGTTAGAGAGATTATTCCAGCTCAGGAGAAGAAAATTGTTTGTGCAAGTAAGGAGGATGTAATGGAAACTCTTAAAAGTGTGAGGAAGGGAATAACAGAGCTAGAGCTGCTAGGTTGATAGCGACTCAAGCAAGACAACACATACAAGAGTTCAAGGAAACGATGAGGGAAATTGATGCAAGAAAGACTACACCCCCGAAAGAAGACTCTATGGAGTAGCTGGCACATGAGGAGGAGCCTCACATGGACACTGGTGTAAAATTGCAGCCTACTGTAATTTCCAAACCAACAAATTTTGATCATCTTTCAGATACTTTCAATAGGCACTCAAGCAACAATGTTGGGGAAGCTCAACATATGTCTATCTTGAACACACGGAGGACATTGATGGCCTTGAAAGGCACTCAGGAAACAATGTTGGGGGCAGCTCAACATATGTCTATCTTGAACACACAGAGGACATTGATGGCATTGAAAGGTATGAACAAACATGGCTGGTTGGTTGCAAAACTGAAAAAGATATTTCAATCCAAAAGGTACCTATCAATCCTCCAAAGAATAAGTCATTATCATATGGGATGGATTTACCAAGCAGTAATGAGCATAAAATTGTGAAAGGTGTTGATTCTTGTTCCACTTATTCTCCATCTAAAATCATGAATCACAATAGGGATGGTGTTGTTTTGGAGGTTTCTAAAGAAACGATAGAAGGTGAACCTTTTGATAATATTCTTTATGAGGAGATACAAGAGAAGCAAAGATGGCAAACCTTACATGATACAAGGGCTCAGGGGCATTATAAGCTATGGGATCCTGGTAATATGTGACAGTTCTCCAAAACTATCAATTCGATGTTGAAAACCTCGTGAATGATTTCATAAGCCAAAGAAGGAATTAAAATGTGCCTTTTGGGATTACAAATGTTGGAAAGCATGTTTTCTTCATTGGAGACTCGATGTAAGAAGAGAGAGTACCTCTCGAGGTACTAGCAAAGTGGTTTTCTGATTGCAAAAAGGGGTAGGAGAATATTTTTTAATCATCTTCAATCTACCGGACTATGTATAATAATAGCATAATGAGTCATTAGTAATATGGGACAATAGGGGCAAAGAGGTGAGAGTGGAAATTTGGGGCAGCAGCCTCCCCATTCTTCTTCCAGGCCTTTGGGCCTTCATGAACCATTTTTCTTGAAGGATTCAAAAGTTAACCAAGCACAACAACCCGTAGATATGTTAGATGAGGTTTCTTGTTAGGAGATGTACTGGACACTGGAGTGAAGGCCTTCGTAATAACATGCCACCAAGAATATTGTGAAATGAAGTTTGGCATTAGACCCAAGAGAGATCAAGTAGACACAGTACCCGAGATGCAAAGGAGGTTTAGGACAAATTTCTGTCCACATTTCCATGGTTCTAAGAAGTGTACTTGCGTAGTCTTGGGTACGTGAAGTTGAAGACATACTCTGACTCAAATCCTATGCGTGAGGAAGATGCAATTAAGTTTACAAGCTCGCATCTTGAGGGAGACACTCATGATTGGTGGCATCATGGGCTGATTACACAGGGACACATACACATTATGACTCAAGAAAAGTTCATGTAGAGGATGGTGAGTAGATTTGATAGGAGGGACCTTGACAGGTATTTCAGGGAGTGGACTCATTTGAGACAAACCAGTCCCCTGAATTAGTACATCATAGATTGTCAGAGATTACCACTCATGGTACCTAATATCACAGAGAGGAGGTTGATTTCATTGTTCATAGTACATTTGAATGATGATTTTACTGGATTTGTGAAGGCATTTGAACCTTCTTCTTTGCACGGGGCTATTAGGAAAGCTCGGGACTTGGAGTTATCCACTCCAAAATCGAGGGCTCCACCTCGCGTTCAGCAAAGGGAACCTCCATCTGGATTAGATGAATGCTAGCAGAGGGAGCCTCCACCGAGGTAGGAGGTGGTTAAAAATCCAATCATTTCCCGAGAACACAGAGATGAGTTAAGGCGAAAGAAACTATGTTTCGATTGCCACACACCTTGGATTCCAAGACATGATTGCAGAGGTAGAGGGAAGGCTCAATTCATTGAAGTCTTTAAGGAGAGAAAGGGTGACAGAGGTGAGGAGTTAGAGTCTTGTGAGAGGGATGATGGAGATGGGGTTTCATTGGATAATACTGATGCGGGGCAGGAGGAGAAGACTCTTCCTTAGGAGATTATAAGCACATTTCCTAGTACTCATGTACAAGGCATTTAGGATTAGAGGATTTATGCAGGGTCACCATGTTGGGGTACTCATTGATAGTGGAGCAGCCCACAATTGTATTGATGCCTCATTGGTTGAGAGGTGAGGACTACAGACAGAGGATTTTGAGTTCCTCAGTGAGGTTATAGCCAATGGAAATTATTTGAGGTGCACATGGTGGGTTCCCCAAGTGAGCATCACGATGGGTAACTATACAGTTACTAATGATTTCCACATTGTTGGAATGGGAGTGACCAACATAGCACTAGGAGTGTGGTGGCTCCACTCTCTTGGAGCACCAAGGATGGTTACGGCTGAGGGGATGGAGAGGATGATCCGGCATGGTGAGGAGTTTTATTATTGCGGATCGATGTGGAGTATGATAGATGTAGGTGTGGCCAGCAATGTTACACATGAGACTCATATCGAGGTCTAGATTATAGGTTCGATAATCCGAGCTTATCATTAGGATAGTTATCTCAAGTTTCACTAGATTGGAGACCTCATTTGTTTGTTGAGTACTCTAAGAACCGACACATTGGTGAGATTCGGATGGTCACATATAGGATCACAATTAGGGATTTGAGGATGAGATGATCTTCTATTAGGGAAGATTGAGCCTTGTGTTAGATTCATGGTTGAGGATGGAGATATTATGACATGTGCACTATACTTATGTGATTACACATTTGAGCTGCGATGAGACCTACAGGTTCATGCCATAGAGGCTCATATGGCACAAGTTGAGGGAGGATATCCCCAACTTTATACAGCATATACGGTTTGTCACTATGACAAGTCAAAACCTATGGGTTCATCATTTTTTGAATCGACATTGGATAACACTCCTATGTATTTTACTGCTTCTATGCCCGGTGAGCACTTCACCCATGTGTTAGTCAATGGAGAGACGTATTTGACTCATGGTTATTTAGTAGGTTCACATTCAACGTAGGAGGTGGACTATGTGGAGCCGATATTGCTGGTTGACTATCTACTAGAGTCTTGGGACTTTCCCTCCATGGGACACATTGAGATACATTATGAGGAGCCTTACTCTCACACGAGTGTAGGTCATGTGGGAGAGTTAGCACAATTTGCATGCATACAGTGGATTCAAGGGACTCTATGGGACCCAGAATGAACTTTCATACCTAGGAGTCGATTGGAGAGGTAGTGAGTGATCACATGATGATAGCGTTGCATCGGCAGGGATTGGATAGATTGGCACTTTCGGCGTGGGTACCAGGGGAGAGTCGGTGTGGACATCATACTACTTTAAGAGCAACATTGTTCTCCACATGACATGGAGAGCATGATCACTACATGGGGTGTCTTGGTTACTTCGCATCACACCAATCATCAGTTGACTACAAGGTGAGGTGGAGAAACTTGCGGCGTGGTATTCAACCTCTGCAGCATGACAGATAATGCTTGGGGTCAAGCATTTCTCAAGAAGGGAGGAATGTAATTACCCTTTTCTACGCCTAAGGCTAAGGGTCAAGTCGAGTCCAAGTGGGTCATACCTGTGTGGGGACGTTAAGGGCTACCGAAAGGGGCCGCATGGTATTAATAGTCATGTTTGGCATTTAGGGGTCACTTTGGACCTTGGTGACTTAAACAAGAAATTTTTTAATTTATTGACCCCTTCTTGGAATGAAATGTGACTTGGTCTATTGGGGCTCTTTTTCCTTGGAAAGTATATAAGGAGTTGGGGAGAAAGAGATGACACTTTTGAACATACATTTTATTGACCCCTTCATGTGTAGCAGTAGCTCTTATTTGCACATATACAGCTTGTGGAGTTAAATCCCACATGGACCCTAGCTTTGGAGGTGAGAGACTTGTCCCTAGCTAGCAGGGAATTATTCGGTAGTGATAGATCTACCCTAGTATGTCATTTTGGAGCTGCTTTCTGAGTCATGTTGCAAAGATATTTTAGAAGGTACAGAGGAAGGGTTTTGAAGACTTTTGGTGGTGCTTGGAGAGAATAATCAGTGGGCTCCGATCCGAATCCCGGTAATAGACTAGATCCATGACATCCATTTGGGCAGTGCGTGGCAGTTCGTTGGAGTCATCTCATGAAGGATTTCATAGGTTTGGGGGAATTTTGGGAAGACAAGCAGAGGGGCCTAGTTCTGACTCACAACAAATGCCATCTAGGTTGGGCATGACAACACGTGGAAGGTGCCTCCCTCCTTTTCTAACTCCATTCCTAACGTGGTGATTGCAACCTCTATTTGGGGGTTTTTCTAGTTGGTCGAGTCAGATCTGCACGTGGTAGTGCTATTCCCTATATCTGCCATTGTTTTTTTCAAAGACCCTTATTTTGCTCTTTTATTTAGAGGGTCACGGACCTCTAAAGTTGTCTAGCCACCTAGGGTTTTCTGTACCTTGTTAGGAAACAATATATTATTCCATAAAATGTCTGAATAGTGTTTATTATTACTATTGTAAGCTTCCCTTGTAATTTCATGCACTGTGGGAAAATATTCTGTGTGATATCAATTCAATACCATTCGCTGTCCCAGCTAGACATTTTCATTAAAATCAATATTTTACTTTGCTGCAAATTATCTATATTTTGTGCATTTTTAAGTGGTATCATACAAGGATATTTCAAATCCTTGAAAATTCCCACATGAAAATCCATCCCACATCCCTATTTGTATTTCTATTAGAGTCACCGAAATAAGTTGGAACAAAACTAAAACCTAGTTCACCTCATCCATTTTCCACCCAACACAAAATAAGTAAACATTTCCGCCGAAAAACACACAATAACTAGATTCACACTAGCATACCGCTCGTCATTATTTGGAAGTTTCTAAAGCCTTTTCTCTAAAACTATTTGGTTCATACTCTGAACCAAGGCTCCCATTTTGGTGCAGGAAGGGACCATGCTTGTTTTATGCCTAATAATGGGAAAAAAAAGGGTCTCATGCAGGGGGAAGAGTGAAAGATACAAATGTTGTAGGGACATAAGTGGGATGGTAGGAAAGGGCACTTCAAATGTCTTATTCAATACAAAAATTGAAATTAAAGATAAAAAGAAAGGAAACAAAGTGGTAGCAGAGATCCACCCAAGAATGGTGCAAAGAAGGTTACATTGCATGTAACACATGTGCATAAAGAATAGAATAAGCAAAAGTCCATATGACTGGACATTACGTTTTAATGGAGCACCTCCCTATCCTCAATCTTTTTAATCTTCTACATATAATAAACAATACAACAAGTAGTATATACTCTCCTCTCACGGACATATCAACATGCCTTAAATTCATATACTGCACTCCAAATCAATCAATTTGCATATGGTAAAACGAGGAGATTTTGGTGTTACAAATTTATCTCCATGTGTAGGGCTGATTGAACCCACAATGGTACTAATTTTAGGATGTCTTATGCAAGAGCTCCATTTAGCAAAGTTCATTGACACGTTCTATTTATTTAAGTGTGACAAAGAGAACCCTGGTTTATCATTGATGGTAAAACAAAGATTTGAATTTTTTAACTCACTGCAACTATCCAATATTTGGTAAATTACAATGTTAACTCAGGTTTCAACATGGTTAATGCATTTTTGTCTCAAATAAAGTGCCTCGTATTATTTTTATGTAAGAAAAATTACGGTATGTGTTGTCTCCCAAAACTACTTTTCGTTTTCAAAGTTGAATCTGAAATTTTGAGATCTTGCCTTCCTAAAGTATTTAAGCCAAGTTGAAAGTTCAAGAAATAGTAGAATCATGCCCTAGTGTTGTTTAAATCTCTGCTTTGCCCATTTTGAGAAATTCTCCATCTCCCGGTCTCGTGGACGTAATATCCCCTTTACAATCTCCTTTTTGATCAAAATTGTTTGCTTGTTCTATGGCCTTTGTCATCAAATCATTGTTTTGTCTCCATGCCTCCGCTCACGAAGGAAATTAAAAATTGGACTCAAAATGATGAAGTTATCTTCCTCTCATGTATTTTTCCCATAGTCGAACGATGGGCGTTTTCTTCCCCATCAAATTTTGGCCCATCATCCACGGGTACGTGGACATACCTAATTGAAGCGGGTCGGCGGAGAAATTTGTGTTTTTGAGCCTCTTTGTAAAAAAGGTGAAAAGTTAAAAAGTGACCCTAGCCCCGATCAGGCTATAAGGGAAAAATTCAAAGTTGAAGCATGTAGGGAAAAAGTCAAAGTTGAAGCCCGCAGGGAAAAATTCAAAGTTGAAGCCCGTAGGGAAAAAGTCAAAGGTGAAGCCCACCATTGAAAAGTCAAAGTAGATGAGCGGGCCATCGGGGAACTTTTGGAAATTTAACCAAATTCCCAAAAGTGAAGTAAAAGTTCTAGAATGCTCTGTGGCTCCACCAAGGTCTTGGGCCCACCATTGAAAAGTCAAAGTGGGAGAGTGGAACAATGGAGAACTTTGAGTTTTTTAGCCTTTTTCCAAAAAAGGTTAAAATGTTGAGAAAAGGGCTGCGATCCCATTTTCAATCAGAAGATGCCACATGTTAAGAGTTCAATCGGAGCAGTGGAATGATAGAGAACTTTGAGTTTTTGATCCTTTTTCCAAAAAAGGTTAAAATGTTGAGAAAAGGGCCACGACCCCATTTCCAATCAGAAGATGCCACGTGTCAAGAGTTTAATCGAGTAGCGGGTCGGAGAGAATTTGAGTTTTTGAGCCTTTTTCCAAAAAAGGTTAAAATGTTGAGAAAAGGGCCGTGACCCCATTTCCAATGAAAACGTGCCACATGTCTAAGTTAAAAAGTCAAGCGGGGGTGCGGGCCAATTTGTTCCAAATTGCCAAATTTCTTAAAAATTCAAAAACGCAAAGGGCTTTCCCCCGTACCCACTCCAATCTCTTCCTACCACATGGACGACCCATTTCAAAGTTATAAGAGAAAATCAAATGGTCTGTATTCAAACTGGCAAATCAAATGTAACGTTCGTGTTGTAAGATCTAGTTTTTAACCCGCCATGAGCGTTTTCTTCGCAATGGAGGAATTTGAAGAGGTGTAAATGATTTGTAAAGTTGTAACCATTTTGGCATGAGATATAATGGCTCCTCAAAGCCATTCCAAGGGCCGGTGATTGATTTCAAAAAATACCAGAGTGCTCTGTACCTAGAAAAGACAAAAAATGCCATACTTTTTCTATTTTCCCTTCTCCTTAGAATTTCCTTTATTCTCAAAGCTTTGTACAAACTTTGCTTTAGCTTCAATAATAAAAGAAGGAATTTTTCCTTTTTGATTGAGGGATTGATTGGTACCTTCACGATCAATGAATTTTATTCGGTATTGTAGCTTCTCCTATGGATTTGTTTTTCTTCTAACTATAAATGCATGTGAATGAAAATTTTAATTAATGTGTGTGGGCATCTGATATTATACTCACAACATTAGTTTTATCCTACCTCCATTTCCACTCCCCTTCCCCTTTCCAAGACAAAGTTTCTTCTCTAATGAGACATTGCTAGCTTTGCCACAAGGTTAGTGGAGTTCCTCTGTTGGATCTCTAGTCGAAAGGCCACCATTGAAATCCACCTTTTTTTGCATGCACCTATGGAAGATGCACCGTTCAAGTAGAGGGACTTAGATTCCCATAACATTGGCTTGAAACCCACTAATTTGTCCACAAGAAAATTTTCTTGCTAACTTTTTTTGGTGCCCACTGTGGGGCAGATTTTGCAGCATCTGCACCTAAAAACGACCTCAGGGTCATAAAATACAAAATAAGGATATTCTAGAAGAAACATTTCTGGAGAGATTGAATAATCACACAAACTACATGGATGTAAATCATGGCTATTTTGGGAAATCCTCTTGTTGAGAGACCTGATTTACTCTTTCACATCCAAGAAGACATTGCTTCTGATATGAGAGAAGTTATTTGGCATAATAGACAAAGTGTCAATCAATACTTCATTGCCATAAGGATTCTGGACTTGGAAGAGGAACATGCTATTGAATTGGAAAGGCAGAGACAAATTCCAACACCCCAGAGAAGAGCATAAACTTTCAAGTTGGCTGATAGAAGATACACCCAGAAACTGAGGCAAGGAGGAAAAATTGATCCCACATTTGAAGAGCTTGAAAGAGAGGCAAGAGCTGAAGAGGAGATAAGGGCTCAACTTGAAGAAATATAAAGACTCCAAATTGAAGCAAAAGAGAGAGCAGCAACAGAAGTAGCCTTAGAAAGACCGAGGCTAGAAACAAGAATAGAATGGGTGATCATGAGCATGAGGTATGCAGGCCTAACGTACCATGGGGAAGAAATATTGGTCCACTTTCTCTTCCACAACCACTTCATGAGCTCCCA
This sequence comes from Taxus wallichiana var. yunnanensis, assembly GCA_018340775.1. NCBI lineage: Eukaryota > Viridiplantae > Streptophyta > Pinopsida > Cupressales > Taxaceae > Taxus > Taxus wallichiana. The sequence continues at coordinate 634,994,000 of CM031241.1, forward strand.
AGAGGATAAAGAAAAAACTTCCCAAAATTCAAAGTGGATGGTTCTCAGCTCCCATAAGAACATGTAGTAGTATTCATCACTGCATACGGAGTGTTGGGAGTTGAAAATGAAGATGTTTCAGTTAGGATCTTTGTGGATTCACTCCAAGAAAAATATGTTGAATGGTTCTACATGTTGCCCCTAAGATATGTCACATGCTGGGAAGATATAAGAAGTGCATTTGAACATAGGTTCAAGAGCACAAAAGATTGTTAGGATCTGCTGTCCAATTGGTTTAGATGAAGAAGGAGACCTCTGAATCAATGAGATATTTTGTAGCAAGGTATGATAGGTTAACAAGAAGGATCCTAGAAGATGTGGTACCCCTAAAAACAACTTGAAAAGGTTCTTCATCAGTGATTTTCCATCAGAAGTTGGTTTCTTCCTTAGAAGAGCCCAACCAAGAACATTGAGGGAAGCTCAAGACTTTGCAATTGAGACTGATGATGATCTAATTATTTCTGGAAAAGTGAAAGGACCAAATGGGAAGAAAAAAGGTTAGAGTTCAAATTCAATCACCACTGATCCAATGTTCCAAAAATGATAAATGACCTAGTTGATTTGAAGAAGCAACTATCACAAATCACAATGAGGAATGCTCCAAGGAGACCAAATCCTCCTGATAGACCAAGAATTTCTCCACCTCCTCATAGGATTTCTCTTGAAGCACCACTAGTCAATGCCATTTGTGACACTGGGGAATCGAAGAAGGAGCAGACATTGAGGAAACTGAAGAAGAAACATGGATGACTATGAAAAATATCTTGAAATCGAAGAGGTTAACATGCAAATGGCTTGATTGAATACATTAATGATGAGGAGGAAGGTGATGAATAAGCTCCAAGTTTTTCATGTGCTATTTTCACTCGTGCACAATCCAAGAATGGTGTTTCAGCCTCAACAATTGCAATTGAGAGTAGGAAGAACAAAGAAGATAGATCTCCAAAGCCTCCACTAAACAAGATCATCAGTAGGGATCACCATTACCACCTTCCATGGAATCAGCTAGAGAGAAATCAGATTCACCAGTTGTCAAGGATCACATTGTTGTGCCAAGTAAGTTATCTGATTCTTCTCCCAACTCAAAAGTTAAGAGTAATTCTCTTCTAAATGCTGGTTCTGTAAGAACATCTAAATTTCAATCAAAGGCTACACCCCCATCTCCTTCCAAGCCAATTGCTACATTTGAAAAGGATAACCCAACACCAAAAGTAACAACGCATCTGCCATTTAAGTCCTCATCCACTGCTGGAACCTCTTCCTCATCTACCATAACTTCATTTGACTTTGTAGAGCATGCTAGCAAAACCAAAGTCTAACTCTCTGAAATTGAATACCTACAAACACATCCTGCCCCTAATTTGACAGATTCATCAAGGTAGTCCGGGTGGTAACTCTACATCCCCAATCTCTAATTCTAAAGGCTTACTTCCCACACCATCCACACCATCTTCTCAAAACATGCTAGCCCTCAGTGCCTCCACCACTAATAGAGTTGAGCCTTTTTACCTGTCACTTCTCATCAAAGGTTTCCAATTGAACAATTGCATTATAGATTCTGGAGCCTTAGATAATGTGATGCCAACAAAAGTTACAAATGCTCTTGGCCTCACTTTGACCCGGGTAAATGGAACATGCTACTCAATGGAATCCAAACAAGTTCCATTGGTAGGAAGGATTAAGGATGCTCAAGTTACACTAGCTGATTACCCTGACAAGAAGATACTCTTGACCATTTTGGTGGCAGACATCCCAACATCTTTTGGTATGTTTTTGAGTAGAATTTTTTGCAGAGATCTAGGTGGAGAAATAAAAATGGATTGGTCATCTACAACTATCCTAATGAAAGGAGAAATGAAGAAGTTGTTGCCAATTAGAAAAATGAAGTTCACAATAAGGAAGAATGATGATCCAAGAGCTGATATCCTTTTTCAAGATTGTGGGCTTGAAATTACCTCCTTACATCACAGAAGGAAGAGGAATTGCCACTTCTCATGGAGGAAGAAGAAGACCAAATTTGGACAATGGAGTTTGATGGAAGTCATTCCAGAGCAAGTTCAGAGTTGGTGTAGTATTATACTCTCCCTCCAATGAGGTATATCCTTTTGCCTACAAGCTGTAATTTAACAATACAAATAATACAACAAAGTATGAAGCATTACTCTTAGGAATGAATATAGTAGAGGACATGGGAATCAAGAAGTTGAGATGCAAAGGTGATGCAGAGGTTGTGGTAAAGTAAGTCTATCAGCAATATCAGGTGAAAAACCCCATACTCAGGCACTATAGAAATAAAGTGTGGGACTGCATTGAATCCTTTGATGCATTCTCCATTAAATCTATCCCTAGGGAGTAGAATGAAAAGGTTGATTCTCTAGCAGTGTCAGCTTCCTTAGTGACACCTCATCCTTCTTTTGGCAAGGATAAAGTGACCATTGAGATGGTGTTCAAACCCAAAGATACTAGATAATGCAAATCACTCGGGCAGGTCTTCAATGATGACAATCGATCCTAGCCTTCTTAGAACAAAGGGATAACTTCAATAATATTTTTTGAAGGAAGTGAAAACCCACACCGTGAATCAGTCCCCAAAGAAGAGAAGGAAGGAATTAAGGAATTGATGAAGAGGGAGTAATCAAACTCAAAGGAAACAAAATCCCCAAAGGCCTAGTTTCTTTAGAAGACCTCTTTGACAAGCATGACAGTTCATCCAAGAGAAAGAAAAACATTCTTCTCGTGTCCATCTAATTTTGATCAAGAAAACATTGCACTTCATAGAATCCAAGGATGGTTAACATTGGTAAATGCTGCTCACCAGAAGAGAAGAGAAAGTTTGTTGCTCTGCTAAAAAAGTACTCAGATGTCCTGCCTATTCCTATGATGAACTCAAATCTTTTTAGCCAAAGGAAATGCATCACTCCATTCCTTTGAAGCAAGGAGCTAAGCCCTTTAAGAAAAAAAAAGGCCCTACAATCCAAAGATTTCTGATGTTATCAAAGAAGAGGTGACAAAGATGCTCAATGCTAGAATCATCTTCCCCATCCACCATTCAACATGGGTGGCTAACATTGTGCCAGTAAGGAAGAAGAATGGGGAAATAAGGATTTGTGTAGACTTCAAAATCTAAATCAAGCATCTCTCAAGGACAACTACCCTCTTCCAATCATGGATCATATTTTGCAAGTAGTCACTGGATCTGAAATGCTCTCTTTTCTTGATGGATTCTCAGGGTACAACCAAATCAAGGTGGCAGAAGAGGATTGCAACAAAACAACCTTCACAACACCTTGGGGCACTTTTTCCTACAATAGAATGCCTTTTGGCTTGATCAATGCTGGAGCCACTTTCCAGAGAGCAATGGACTTGGCCTTCAAAGATTTGAAACATTGCATTGTCATTTACCTTGATGACCTCAACAATTTTTTTTCAAAGAGGAGGGGAGATCATATCTGTCATTTGAGCAAGTCCTTGCAAGGTGTAGGAAACATGGCATTTCTCTAAATCCAAAGAAGTGCATTTTTAGAGTCACAAAAGGTAAGTTTGCTGGGACACATTGTGAACAAACATGGAGCACACATTGATCCTGAGAGGATCAGAGCTATCCAAGCACTAGCCTTACCAACCAACAAGAAGGGAGTTCATTCATTCTTTGAAAGGTAAACTTCCTTCATCATTTTGTGCCTGAGTTTTCTAAACTGAATAAGCATATAACTTCCATGATGAAGCCTCAAGCAAGTTTCAAGTGGAATAAGGAAGGAAAAATAACATTTGAGGAGATCAAGAAATCCATTGCCAAAGCTCCAACTCTTGTATCTCCAGATTTCAACAAGGAGTTCATCATGTATTGCTATGCATCAGAACATACACTCTCTATTGTCCTTGTTCAGAAAAATGATGAAGGTTTGGAAGCACCCATTGCTTTCATGAGCTTTCCTTTGAAAAATCATGAGCTAAAGTATAGCCAATTAGAGAAACATGCCTACGTAGTGGTCAAAGCTATTAAAAGTTTCAGATTCTACATTCTCAATTCCCATACAATGGTGATGGTCCTAGAAGTGCAATCAAGTCCATTTTGACTCAACAAGATCCTAGGGCTAAGAGAGGAAGTTGGATTGCAAAGACCCAAGAGTATGACTTGGAGATTAGACCCTCTAATCTAGTAAGAGGAAATGGTTTATGCTAGCTGATTGCTGAAGATGAAGCTCTCAAGGCTCAAAGGAGGGAAAAAAGATGGTGTTTTCAACTTATTCAGAGACAATCCACAGCACTCTTTTTCACCACTACTGATGAGTGGTATGCTGACATTTCTTACTACCTCACTTATGGAGAATGCCCTCCTCATCTTGATTACAAACAAAGAAGGAAACTCAAGCTAAAGGTAGCCAAGTTTGTGATCTGGAATCATGCACTTTACAAGAGAGGCCTAGATGGTTGTTTCCTTAGGTGTGTAGATAAGGAGCAACAAGAAAAGTTTCTCAAGGCATATCATGATCAAGCTTGTGGTGGACATTTCTCAACAATGGTCACCACACATAAGATCCTCAGGGAGATATTATTGGCCCTCCATCTTTGTAGACACTCAAGATTGGGTTTCCAAATGCAAAGCATGTCAACAATTTGTTGGAAAGCCACAACTAATTGCATTGCCACTCAGGCCTGTGGTGATTGAAGAACCATTTCAGAATGGGGGCTAGATTTTATTGGTGTTATGAATCCTCATTCTAGTGTAGGGAATACTTATGTACTCACTACAACTGATTACTTCACTAAATGGGTGGAAGCCATCCCAACCAAGCAAGCCAGCTCTGAAACAATTTGTAACTTCATCAAGGAGAATATCATTATTCATTTTGGAATACCACAAAAATTGTTGTAGACAATGCCACCTATTTCTCTTCCAAGGAGCTCACAGAGTTTTTTTATGGCTTTGGAATCTCCCTATCTCACTCTTCTGACTACTACCCATAGGGAAATGGGAAAGCTGAGTCAAGCAACAAGAACATTGTGACCATTATTCGTAAGTTGGTAGATGAGAATCAAAGGAACTGCACAAGAAGTTATATGATGCATTATGGGGCATCGATAGGATCACTCCTAAGAAGGAAATAGGTATGTCACCTTTCCAAATGTTGTATGGAGTTGAGGTAGAGATTCCCTCACAATTGAGATGCCAGCTCTCAAGTTGCTACAAGAAATAGAAGATGGTCAATACAAAGACTCCATTGACAAGAGGATCCTCTTCCTGAGAAGTTGGAGGAAAGAAGATGCCAAGTGGTGGATAGAATTAAAGAACACCAATTGAAAGTGAAGAAGATCTTTGACAAGAGGGAAAAGGAAAGAGAATTCAAGGTTGGAGACTTTTTCCTACTATGGGACAAGAGAAGAGAACCAAAGGGCAGCCATGGAAAGTTTGATTCATTATGGCTCAACCCATTCCAAATTCATGGAGCTTGTGGTGAGAATGTTTTTCTCCTCTCATACTTGGATGGAATGCCATTGGAATTTCCTCAAAGTGGGAAATACTTGAAACTATATCATCAATGAAAGTGGGTTTTCCCCGCCTTGTACCATAGGTGATTTCGTAGGTGTGTTTTTCCTTTTCACAGTGTGTGTTTTGGTTTAGTTTTGTTTGGTTTTTGTTGTGTGTGGTTTGGCTTGTGTGTTTCCTCCTTCTTCCATTCTTTCTCAGAATTGTACATGAATCTGCACAAGGCCCAATGGATAAGGCACTGGTCAACGTTATACAATTTAAAAATTGAGATTCTGGATCCTCATACCATGTCTTCGTCATGCTCAGTCCATGCCATGTCCCCAAGCTAGAGCCAACTGTTGTCTCCTAAAACCACTTTTTTTTTCCAAGTTAAATTTGAAATTTTGAGCTCTCACCCTCCTAAAGTATTTAAGCCAAGTTGAAAGTTTGAAGAAATAGCAAAATCCGTGCCCTAGTGTTGTTTAAATATCTTGTTTTTCTCATTTTGAGAAATTCTCCATCTCCCGGTCTGTGCACATAATATCCTCTTTACAATCTCCTTTTTTGATCAAAATTGTTCACTTGTTCTATGGCCTAGGTCATCAAATCATTGTTTTCCTCCATGCCTCCGGCTCATGAAGGAAATTCAAAAATTGGACTCAAAATGATGAAGTTCTCTTCCTCTATGTATTTTTCCCACAATCAGAACGATGGGCATTTTCTTCCCCATCAAATTTTGGCCCCATCATCCATGGGTATGTGGACATACCTAATTGGAAGTGGGTCAATGGAGAAATTTGTGTTTTTGAGCCTCTTTGTAAAAAAAAGTGAAAAGTTAAAAAGTGACCCATAGCCCCGATCAAAGCTAAAAGGATAAGGGAAAAAGTCAAAGTCAAGCCCACAAATGAAAAAAAGTCAAAGGTGAAGCCAAATCAAAAGTCAAAAGTCAAAGCAAAGTCAAGTTAGCCAAATCAAAGTGGAACTTTTGGAAATTTAACCAAATTCCCAAAAGTGAAGTAAAATTTATAGAATGCTCTATGGCTCCACCAATGTCTGCCCACCGTTGAAAATTCAAAGCAAAGAGCGAAGAGCGCAAAAGAGAAACTTTGAGTTTTTTAGCCTTTTTCCAAAAAAAGGTTAAAATGTTGAGAAAAGGGCCATGACCCCATTTCCAATTAAAGATTCCACGCCAGTTAAGATTTCAATCGAGAATGGGTCGATGGAGGAATTTGAGTTTTTGAGCCTTTTTCCAAAAAGGTTAAAATGTTGAGAAAAGGGTCACGACCCCATTTCCAATCAAAGGATGCCACGTGTCAAGAGTTCAATCAGAGCAGCGGGTCAATGGAGGAATTTGAGTTTTTGAGCCTTTTTCCAAAAAGGTTAAAATGTTGAGAAAAGGGCCGTGACCCCATTTCCAATGAAAATGTGCCACGTGCCTAAGTTAAAAAGTCAAAGTGGGGGTGCAGGCCAATTTGTTCCAAATTTCCAAATCTCTAAAAAAATCACAAAATGCAAAGGGCTTTCCCCATACCCACTCCAATCTCTTCCTACCACGTGGACAACCCGATTTCAAAGTTATAAGAGAAAAAACAAATGGTCTCAGATTCAAACTGGCAAATCAAATGTAACGTTTGTTGCAAGATCTGGTTTTTAACCCGCCATGAGCATTTTCTTCACAATGGAGGAATTTGAAGAGGCGTAAATGATTTGTAAAGTTGTAACCATTTTGGCATGAGATAGATATAATGGCTCCTGAGCCATTCCAAAGGGTCTGGAAAATTGATTTCAAAAAGACCAGAGTGCTTTTGTACTGAAAAGACAAAAATGCCATACTTCTTCTATTTTCCCTTCTCCTTAGAATTTCCTCTATTCTCAAAGCTCTATACAAATTTTACTTTAGCTTCAATAATAAAAGAAGGAATTTTCACCTTTTTGATTGAGGGATTGATTGGTACTTTCACACCAATGAATTTTATTCGGTCTTATAGAGCTTCTCCTCGCGGATTTGTTTTTCTTCTAACTATAAATGCATGTAAATGAAATTTCTAATTAATGTGTGTGGGCATCCGATATTCTACTCACAACATTAGTTTCTCCTACCTACCTCCATTTCCACTCCCCTTCCCTTTCCAAGACAAAATCCACCTTTCTTCTCACCTAGTGAGACATTTAGATTCTAGCTTTTGCCACCAATTTTTCCACAAGGTCAAAGGGAAGTGCCCCATGGAAGGACTAGATCTCTGGGGGTCAGACTAAAGGCCACCATCAAATCCCGACATTCCCTTTTTCATCACACAACTCCATCCACCTCAACATTTAAGCCCTTATGCACCCTTTTCAAGTAGAGGGACTTATAAGGGCATCATCCATGTGACACAATGTCAAGGTTGGAGGGATTAGTAAGCAAACCCACCAATTTTTCCAAAGACCTCTAATTCCACCATGGAAAGAAAATACAAGTAGTCCACATAACAAAGAATTTCTAACAATTATGTCATAGGCATAGATCCAACACACACAAGTGACTAACAAAAATGAATCATCACACTGATACATATGCAATTGGTATCACATGACCTAAAAACCATGACTATACCCACATAGTGCCAAGACAATATCCAATAGTACATACCAACCAAGAGGAGCGTCAAACCTCAATCATAACAATGCCTAACAAGACTCACAAGAGTAACTCATTGATCAACATAAGCACCACAATATGGCATACCAACATTAATAACTTCCCAATAGGATTTGTGATCCAAGAAATATCAATAAATAACATCTCCTAAAGTACTAAGCACAAGCCACCACCTCCCATCAACATGAGTCAACAAAAGTCTCATCTTACACTAACAATAACCAAATACCGTAAGCCAACAAGTTTTCATTGTTTAAACACATAGTTTTCAAGTTTCCAATTGGTTGAAGGGTCAAAGGTGGTAGTTCATTTTGCACATGAGGTGATTAATGTAGCCTAGATTTTACCAAATAACACCCTAGTCGCATTGGCACATCACTCGGCCTTGACTAAGCGGTCACCCGAAGCACGCAAAGGTACTTGGGTTCCCTCTTTAGGGTTGCTGTAGCAGGATGTTAGCATGATGAAGGAAGAAACATATAGATTCATAATCATTCCATCATTCTATAATGCATGCTACCCATAGATCTATGAAAGAACAAGCTTAAACAGTAATCATGATTGAATCAATAACATGCACTACTCAATTACACATAGAATTACACTTGATTCAGCCAATATCTTCCATCTTTATTAAATACAGAAGCTCCTTACAGTATTATCAATCTATACCAATGCGCGTATGGATCTGATATAGTAATTTAGACATATGCGTATATTCTCTGTTACACACACATCCTCACACATTCATACATCTCTCTACTATGTACCTAATCATATATATATATATATATATAGGTGGGGACTTGCTCTTCACCGTTTATCTATTCCAGAAATAGGCCACATGCTATTTATAACCATACGCCATTTACAAGCATAGCCACACATGCAAGTGTGCTATCTAGAGTCCTCTTGTAGTTAACTGAAGTGTCAATTCTATTCTCATCTCGTCTCCATGCAAAACACTTCGATCCACTCCTCCAAAGATAGAAAATGCATGATGCGCATGTCTCGCATTGTTGGTGTGTTCAATGCCATCTTCTAAAAATAGGTCTTCATGCTCAAAATCAGCTAAGTCCTGAAAGCTAAACTTGCCTTCCGCGTGTGGGTCCTTTCTGTCCTTCCGCACCTTTGATCCTGGCCTTCTATCCCATGCAAATTCCTTGCGTGATATTTAACAAGTATTCTTTGATCAACATTACCCCACACTAATCTCATTATCATCCCGACAATGGGTATCTCCAAAATTGAAGTAAAGAATAGAAGAATGGAAAGAATAAGAATGAAATAATGGAAAGGATTCCTATGAGGTTATGAGGCAACCTCCTTTGTATCAGTTTGTAGTATCAGCTCTGGATACTCTTCTTTTATTTCAGCCTCCAAAACCTATCATTCAGTGAGTGGCTGCTCTACTTTTTCCTCGGGATGTCCACGAATGGATTCCAACACATCTCTCACAATATCTCCTTTCTCATTCTGCAGAACTAACAAAACACTAGACATTGATGTCATTCTCCTTCTAAAAGATCCATCTTCTGAGCAATTAGCTTCCCAAGCTCTTCTAGGTGAGTCTTGTGTGGCTCTTATGCTGCTGCAAGGGCCTCACACTTTTGTTTAACCATTGACAATCTTTCTGCGTGGCCCAATGTCTCATCCTTCATCACTTTCTAGACCTCATTGTTCTCTTCTAGGGTCCTTATGTTGATAAGCACCTCTGGAGCTGTGCATATGTTTAAATCATGTTCTTCTTTCTTCAATACTTCATGTAATGCCTGTAATAACCCTTCATAAGATGGAATCTTTCACATCACTGATGCCTTATCTCATTTGGAAAATTGTTCGAGATTTTTGACGCTTGCATGCGTAGAGGTTCATCTTCAAGTACCAAGTTCACCAACTTTCCTACATAGTGTATCACTGAAGGAAATGTCTCGTGGTACCTTGGCCTCCAAGTGTGGCCTTGCTCTGATGACATTGTCCCCAATATCCTCTGCAATGTTGATAAACACCTCGTTTTTCTTTTGTATGAAGTCCCTCTCCTACATTATGCATGCTATCTCTACATCCTTTGTCTTCAGCTCCTTGTACAATGCTCTGATCATGGTAGCTTTGTCCATGTTTCTTCTAGCCACCTCAGTAGAAACTTTCACCAATGCATTGCTGACCTACTCATCTGACATGACAATAGGCTTTACTGTCATGTGTCTAGCTTGAGGTGCCTTCTTTAGTCATCTTGAAATGCATGAATCTTCACACACATCAAAGTCAGGCTCATCCATGTGGGTGTGCATTGACCATGATAGTTGCTTTCGAGTGCACACAATCACCATATCCTCATCCATTAACTCCTAGCCGAATAAATCCTTCTGTGCTATCGTGCTCTGGAAGTGGGCGTGGACAATTTTTCTTACATCCTCTGCATACCCCATGGCTGGTGGAATGTGCTCTCCACTTGTTCTTCTAGACCTTTGCTGCTTAGGAACTTTAGCTTCCAAATTTGGGACTTGTGTCTCCATGTCCTGAACATTCTCTACAACTGTCTCCTCTAGTATTTTCTCATCCTCTTATTTTTCCTTTGATTCCTCACCCTATTCTTCTATGTTCTTTGGAAGTGTAGGATAATTAGGTGCGCTTTCCTCTGACTCTTCCGCCTCCTCATTTAACTTTAGTTTCCTCCTTCTTTGCACGATTACCTCCTTCTGTAGGGAGAGTCTGGGTGATTTGCACATAGTGGTTGGAGTAGCACCTTGGGTCCTTGTTCTCCTAAACACCCTTTTAAACCTATGCTCCCCTTGGAATGCATTCAAGTCCTCATCATCCCCCTCTTGTGGCTAAGGTGGTGTAATGGCGTACTCAACTTCACCCTTATTTGTAGGATGTCTCCTACCTCTATGCTCTAAACCACCACTATCTTCACGCTCCTCCTCCTCATCCTCCACTTCAATTGGCTCTATGGGCTTAGGCGCTGGGATATTCTCCATTGTATGCTTCCCCTTTGGTGGTGCTAGAAGTGTGAACTCACCTTCCACATATTTGTTATTCTCCATCTTTGGCTTCAATTGGAGATACACCAATGTTGCCCCCACATCTTCTACAACCAAACTTATTGGCTTAATATTCAACACCTCCAAAATGATCCTCTCTATATAAGCACTTTTGCCAGGATACACATACTTCTTCCTCAACGTATGGTAATCACAAGATAACTTATCTCGCATTGAAGACCAATTGACACATGTCTCAGAATCTATGAACAAATGCTTGGAAATACCTTGCAGTGAATGCATAAGGAAATTTACACCAAGGGCTCCGTAAATCCATCCTTCATTAGGAAGTGCACGATGTAGAAATGATGATATACAACAAACTGAACTTGTTTCCCTACCACTTTTGCTAAGTCCTTTGGGATGCACCACTCTTCTCCAAATGCCATGCGAGATCTCGCCATACCATTTCTCTCGCCTTTTCTTTATGTCATCTGTCATGGCCCCCTTACATATATACTTTCTTAATCTTTCAGTGGGTGACTTGTTCTCCATGGGGTATTCCCATACTTTCTCCTTTGGTCCATCTAGTACTCCAATCTCCATGAATACCAGTGATAGTAGAACAACCCCAAGCTGATCTTCCCCCCAGTGCGTGCTTCTTTGACTATTTTCTCTACAATATAGCATGCAATGTTGTAGATTGTCCCTTCTAACATCTTACACACCACATGTAACCACATAGTATTTACCTGTGACCACCGCTCTTGATCATTCAACTTGGTAACAAGGTGTGTTCCACTGCACAACCTGGACAGCTTCTTCAATTTGTTTATGTCCATTCCACGCGGACCCTTGAGTAAATTCCCCAAATCTGCTTTGGTATTTAAAATCATGGATTTATCTATGAGATTACCTTTGATGTCCTCTCATGTGGCTTTCGGACACTGTAATCGATGAGACAAGTGCATATGATATTCTAACTCTACGTCCTACAAAGTAGAAGAAGTCTTCGTGCACCCTTCTCATGAGCCATTGATACAAGGGCTCATACTTCCCGAAATAAGGAAAATCATCTAGTTGGTAGACCCCAATTCTCTTCAGGATATTCTCACCTACATCATCATACATTGGCATATCATCCTCCATGTGCTTGTTCATCCTAGCAGTGAGCAAGGAATCAAGCTTCTTCTTGTTCTCCAAAGTCCTGTGATTGTATTCACTTACTTTTCTCTTTCTGATGGGTGAATCCCATTCCTAGCCAAGATGATTCCTTTTGGATATTACATCTCTAAAAATGGATTTTGAGTGCCATCTCTTCCTCCTCGATGACCACCTTCTTCTTTCCTTTTACTGCTACTGCAGATGCCTTCTTAGGTGTCATTTTTACCTTGTAATTATCTCCTCTTTAACTCTGCAACTTTACGAATCAAACCCTAGCTCGATTTAATCATGCCCTAGGTGGAAAATTCATAACCTAACCCTTTTATATCTTCTTTCTTCACTCAAACCCTTCACCACTGGGGATGTAAGATTTTTTTCACACATATCTGGTTATCATACTTGGTTTCACACCCTTCACACCTTAACTCGATCACTTGGCTCTTCGCACTTGGCTCTTTCTTCAAATACTCTTAGTCGCAATGGTAAAAATGAATCCACATCCCATCCTTATATAAATTTTTCAATATTGATGCATTTATTGCTCCTTCACCTACTAAATATCCCATCATTCATTGACCAAATCTGTTTGTTCCGCATGCAACATCTTTGTGCCCCAACTATAACCTTCTAAATGCCTTCCTACCCTCTCGGTAACAAACTTCTCTTCACACACTCTTGCACCCGAGTACCTCATCACTGTACCTTCTCCCAATAGCTATCATGGCCTCTTCTTACCTCGCGTTATACTATTCTTTCATTCATCTCCATCCATGGTCACTTTTGAGAAGTAATCTTCTTTGGACTTAAAGCACACCCCGTAGTAGATTATTCCTTGGATAACGATAACCACCCCACACTAAAGGTATGTGTAGTCCTCTGCGCATAAACATTCTTCACATAGTAATTAGCTTCATGCGCACAAGCGTGCTTATTACACAAAAAAACAACTAAATTAACAAAGCATAACAACAATGAAGGAAATACATTAAGGAAATACAAAATGGAAAACCTAATCTAAATGGAAATACTGCCTTATTACAAACACCAAGAAGACTTATTTATAGTAGGGCTTCAGCCTACTCCCGTTAAAGTAATCGGGTAGTCGTGTTCCATCAATTTCTTCTAATTGGAAAGCACCTAATTCAAGTATAGAAGTGATAACATACGACCCTAACCAATGTAATTTGAGCTTTCTGATGGCACAAGAAATTTAAGTCATAAAGAAGTACTATTTGTCCAATCTTAAACTTCTTATCCCTTATGTTTCGCATACCATGCCTTTTACCCGGCATTTTCCTACTTTTGAATCCATCATGTTATGACTTGTCACTCATCCAGCTTGAATCATATTTTCGATACATTCTTCTAAAGTCTGTTCATCACCTAGACCTCCAACATGTGCAATGTGCAAAGAAGGTAACATAAATTTGATAGGAAGAAAAATTCCATGCCAAACACCAACTAAAATAGTGTGGCTTTGTTCAATCTCTTGTAAGTTGTTCTATATGCCCAAAGAAATGATGACACTTTGTCATCCCAATCCTTTCTTTCGACATTAAATTTTTTTGTCAAAGTCCTGCCCAAAATTTTGTTGTAAGCCTTATCTGGGCCCATTTTCATGAGGATGGTAGGGTGTAGTTTTTGGTGTGTAACCATAAACTCATCTAATAGGATCCTAATTGTCTTGTTCAAAAGTGTGTACCTCTATCACTTGTCAAGCTTAAAGGACATCCATATCTTGTAAGAAAATTCTCCCACACAAACCTAGCTGTTGTAGAATGCTGCATACGCCCTTGGTAGGTGCTGTTTCTACCCACCGTGTGAGATAATCTATGTAGGTAATGATATAGAGTGATCAAATCCTTCACGCGGCTGGTGAAATAGGTCGATAAAATTAATGGCCCATTTCTCAAACATTTTGGCACTAGTAATCAATCTCAAAGGCATCTCATCTATTTTCCTTAGTTTTCCTAGGTGCCGATAATGATCACATGCCTTACAATATTCTTTACAGTCCTATACAATGTCTCCCACCACAATCCAACAAGTAGGATCTTCCAGGAAGTCACATCACCTGTATAATTTCCTCCTGCAATACCACTATGAGCTTCTTCCATGATATCCTTACGCTCATGCTCTAATACACAAAAACGTAATAATTTGTCTTTACCTAGCTTGTAAAGGTCACCACCGATTAACATAAATAGTGTCGCACATATCGCAAGATGCTTCTTTTCTAATTCTTTCATTCCTTCCGTGCCATACTGTTGTAGAAAGAAAGCAATGTCTTCTAATTCCATGGGCGCGTGTTGTAACTTCTATATAATCGTAAGGCCTCGACATTGTTTCTTTAATTGTCTGTGCATCCTCTCCTGAATTGATTCTAGATAAATGGTCTGGTCTAGAATTTCTTTTCCCTGGCTTCACCACAACTGTGAAGTCAAACTCTTGAAATAGGAGCACCCATCTACATATGTGCCCCTGTAAGACGGCTTGTTTACTAAGTACTTTAATGTCATGTGATTTGTATAAAACACAAATGGTGTTGCTAACAAGTACTATCGAAACTTGTACAATGCATAGATCATTGACAAAGCTTCGCGCTCTGTAGTTTTATAATTTCGTTAAGGAGTCAAATTTCTACTAGAATTTTTTTTTGGATGATCTATAATACCTTTACCAGGTTGAGCTAACACAACACCAATGGCCATGCTAGAAGCATCCACATGCACATGAAATGGTTTATCCCATGAGGGAAAGTGTAGAATGGCTGCAGTAGTAAGTTTCTCTTTTAATATCTCAAACGCGCACTACTACAGTTCTCCCCAATAAAATGTACCTTTCCCCTTTAGTAACTCTTCCAAGGGTGCAACAATTCTGGCATACCCTTTGATGAATTTTCTATAATATCCTATATGACCTAAAAATCTGCACACCTCACTTTGAATGGTAGGCGCTTCCAGGCCTAAAATGACTGCAACCTTGGTTGGATCAACTAGAAAACCTTCCTTGCAGATTATATGTCCTAATAGTATCCCAAATGGCATAGAAAATATGCACTTCTT
Source organism: Taxus wallichiana var. yunnanensis (assembly GCA_018340775.1). Classification (NCBI taxonomy): domain Eukaryota; kingdom Viridiplantae; phylum Streptophyta; class Pinopsida; order Cupressales; family Taxaceae; genus Taxus; species Taxus wallichiana. Next base: position 635,009,363 of record CM031241.1, read on the forward strand.
GATGTTCAAAGAGATACTCAATTGTCTGCATCATTCAAACATTAAGTGTAGATTGTCATAATGATCTTTCACAAGCCCATATACTATCCAATCATCTAGGTAGACCTGTAAGAAGTTGTGAATAAAATATTTGAATGCCTGAACAACTATGCGTGAGAATACAACAGGCATGTTTTTTAATCCAAAAGGCATCACAGTATAGGAAAAATTACACCACTCAGTAGTAAATGTTGTCTTTTCTTGATCTTCCCGAGCAATCCTAACTCGATGATACCTAGAAAACGCATCTCGTGAAAGAATATATTTCGCGCCCGCAACTCCTAGTATTTCATCGGTGAATGGCATAGGGAATGGATCTGTGACACATGCAACATTAAACTCTTTGTAATCCACACATATTCTAATTCATCCATCCTTCTTGATATTGATCACCATTGGGCTAACCCATTTTGACTCATCAAGGGGCTTGATAATTCCAGATTTCAACATTTTATCAATCTCTTCTTTTAATTTTTCACACATATTAGGGTTCATTCTCAGTAAGGTCTCTTTCTAACTGACCTTGCACCATCCTTAAGTTTGGTTTTCATTTCCCCAAATGATTCATGTATGCTTTTAAGTTCATGATATCCTCAAGGGAATAAGTCCTGATAATCCCTGAGTAACTCAATGATCTTTTCTACCTCCAAGTCTGACCAGTAGTCTCCAATTATGACCTCCTTAGGCTCATCCTCCGAACCTATATTCACCTTCTTTGTCTTCATGGGTTCATGATAGGCGCGCGTATCCTTTTCTCCACTGCTCCGAGACCTTGCACACCCTTGTGAATGTTCAATATCTAGGCTCTCAACTTCCTCTTCATCCATGATGTAGACCATCTTTCCTTTCTCTTTTTCAAGGTAAGCACATTCAAGTAGTATGGAGTCCATTTCTTCTTCCTTTTCAAAACATGCTCCAAATTTTCCTCACCGAATAATTCCTAAATATGCTCTTATTCTTTTGTACTATCTCCCATATCTAAGTGCTTGAAAATTTTTAATGCCTCTTCTACAGGAGGTTTAGTCGAGAAGCAATCAAAATTCTGGATCATTCCTGCAGTTAAATCTTGCTAGTTTCTAGTTTTTCGATGTAGTTTTACATATACATATCAAACACGTGTGCATCCTTGTAGTGTAGAATACAATATATGCACCCAAAGTGAAGGTGGTAATGCTTCCTATATTGTTGTCTATAGTCTCTCACACTACTGAATGTGATGTTCAATAGGTTGAGTACCATGATAAGTGCAGATTTGTGTAGGTGCATTGTTCCTTATAAACCTAGTAGAAAAAGCTATTCCAATCTCTTCCCAGTGTATAAGATTATCTCTATGGACTACCCACCAAGGTGCAGCTGCTTTGTCCCATGCAAAGATATATACTAACATATCTCTTCTCTTAATTTGATCTATCCATTATGTTTCCATGGCCTTCAAAATGTAGGGATATCTTCTACCCTCGTATATCAATGTACTATGCCGCCTATCCTTCGAACCGAATGAAATCCATTCTTACATGCAACCATGATTTTCACCTCGCGTCCTACTAATTCATATGTACCATGAGCCCAATTATCGCAAGAAATACTCGTAGTATTACTAATAAAATGAGAATCCTCCCACCGAGGATGCCTTCTTTTGATGGCTCATTGACCTCTAGATCCCGAATAGAACGTACATAAACTCTATTTAAGTCCTCCTCACTTAGAGGCTCAACATAGGGTGTAGAATTCCCATTTTTCAAAGGTATCACAACCCTTTCCTCCTTGTTTTCAAAGTTGATATACCCCTTATTGAATCTCAAGTTAGCATTATTTATAGGGCCGGAAAATCATTTGCTTTCGCAAGTGGTAATACCTCAAAATCCCAAAGTGAACTTGGCCCCTTATATAGTTATAGATGCATCTTTCAAGACTCTTATGGGAGTGGCCTTAGTCTAGTTTTCCATAAACAACACATTAGATGATGGATTCACCGAGGCCTCCCCATTTATACCCATGCATCTAATGTAAACACATTTACTTCCGCACCTATATCAATCAATATGTTTCTCAACAACCACCCATCCACAAAAACATTCAGAGTAATTTCTTTGTCATAGTCAATGCTATCAGGGGGAATATTTACATGCAAAATCTATCATCCGGTCTCAAGACTTGTGCGTGGAGTGTTCCCTTTTAACCAACTTCCTAATAGTGGAATAATGTTCTCCTAGTGCAACATTTTACACACCTCTAGCAGATCATCGATATTAGTTTGAACTGTCTCCGATGCTTTCTTTTACTCCTTTAGGTACTATATCTCACCTTGAATATTCCTTAGCACTTCCATGGTATCCTGGTAAACTTCCTTCTGATGAGTAGGATCTGGGTATCTTGCATGAAAAAACTCCTCCTTGGTGATCATAGGCTTCTGGTGTAATGTCTCTCTTACACGCGCAACTTCAGCACATGTAGTAATCTTCACCATCAATGCCTCAAGTCCTTTTTATATCTTGGGAATCCACCGATCTTCTACCGTGCATTGAATTCTAACCATCCCAACATCTTTGTTTTCTTTCTTATGTTGCTTACTCAGATGCTCATATAAATCTGGGCACTCTTTGTAGCTATGGTTCTTTCCGTAGAAAGGACATGTAATATTCTGAGGACATTCACACCTATAGTGGTCAGGATATCCACATGTATAACATGTTCCATGAGATAAATCACCTCTTCCTCCACCACGACCTTGTCCTCTATATCCACCATGATATCCACGTCCCCTTCTATGACCTCCTTCAAAATGCCCCTCATTCCTATCATAGCATGTTTGATTATGATCCCGATCCTGGTGCTCATTCCTACCTTTAGAATTATCTCATTACACTTTACTATCATACCCCAATATCTATAAGTATCCTGGATCTAACCAATTAACCAAAAATCCTTAGTATCATGGGTCGTGGACCTGCAAATCTTGCAAAAGCAAGATACATTCTTCCTTATCACACACTGTAACAAAAGACAGTGACTAACATCATGATTCAAATGGAAAATATCACAATCCAACAGTAATGAGTGTATAGGTATGCGAGGGAAACTATCCTTGGTATGACCTTCCACTTCACAATCTGTACACCAAATTCCTGAGCACGTTTCATAGGCTGAATTTGCTGGTAGCTTCTCTAACTACTTTTCCATAGCTACAATATTTGCCTCTAGAAATGGACTAACACCATTGTTAATGCTCCCAATTGCCTCATCACGTAAAGCTACTTCTAGTGCTTTGCGTATATATCGATGTATGTCTTATGTGCAATATTCATTCTAAAAGGTGTAATCAATCCTCCAAAAACCATTGTGCATGTTGGCTAGCATGAATATCATAAGATAACTTAGATAGAAGTTTCTTAAAATGAGCATCATACTCACGTACACTCTCAGTAGTGCCTTGCTTGATATCCTTGAGGGCACTTATACTCTTTTGCTCAAACTCAAGGATATGGAACTCTATCAAGAAAGCATCCCTCAGTGCTGCATAAACCACACAAGTTTGATTAGGGTCAAACTCCCTATACCACTTGTACACGCACCCCTGTAATGTAGTGGCAAATTGACTTACCTTTCACTCAACAACTCATGATCCCTTTGGCATGCCACAAGATTTCACACATATGCACATGTTCGGCAACATCCTCTATACCTCTATATTCTGAGAGACGAAGAGACATATCCATATAGATATTTTGTAGTTGCTGCGAACCTTGACCACCTGATCTAGAACCCCATGTGTTCCCTCTGCCTCTAGAACCACCATATTTATTGGAACTAGAACCACCTATACCTCCTGATCCTCCACTTGTAGCTAGAGTAGGACCTATAGATTTACTCGCTTGTGCTCCACATAGTAGTACTATAATGAACCCCTATAGTCTATGAGGTAGCTCCACTTCCAGAGGTGAATCCAACATTCTGTGCACTCACATTCTATGTAGATGATGTGCCTAAGAATGCTCCTCCATATAACATTGAAGCTGTATCTGTCCTACCATTGATGTACTTGATCCCTGACTTACTCCTACTCTCCTACTTCCCAAGTTAGCTTGTTGGTTACTTGTCATACTAGATACTGAAAAACCAAGCACAAAGGCTAGGTCACCAGGTGGATTAAGATGTGCACCTACGGTCTAGATAGTCTCTGTTGGCTCACTTATGTGTGAGTTTGAGAAGGGATATCTATCATGCTTTCCAAGATGGGGGAGTTCCTAATGCTTTAGCTCCGTGTCTTCTATGTGAGCAGTAAATCCTTCACGAGCCATCTCTCTCCTCAACGCCTAATTTCTTCAATCAAACACCACTTATCTATATCCGTCTAGTGTGCCTCATTATACTTAAGCCTCCTTTCCTCTCTCTACTTTTCTACCGCTAGGTCTACCATCTTAAACCAAACCTGTTCCTGCCCTCATGCGTGGTGAAGTTTAGTTAGCCATCGGTTTACTTTCTAGGTTCAAAGTTACTATCAAGATCTTGATCGCCAGTGGAATACCTTACAAATATGTTCCTCTTAGATACCTCAAAAATTGGAATTCAGCTATCTCTCGGGAAAGAGTACGTCGAAATTGAATATTTTAGAATATAACTATTTAGAACACCACAAAACCACGTATCCACCACGCGATTCCAGATCATATCAACATCATAAAGGGCCTGAAATTATTCCTATGTCTAGACAAGTGTGTGATACCTCCAATTCTGCTGAGATGCATAGGCAGTAAGCCACTCGTATAATTCTACTAGAAAGATAGCGAAAAATCTCTCATATAAGTTGTCATATAGATTTTGTTCTACCCAAGTGCATGCATTAAAATCAAATCCACTACTGAACCACCATGCATATTCTTCCTCTAGATCATGTATCCATTCCTTAATACTTGCTAGAGTTAACTGGTACATCTTCATCGTGAACCATCCTAAAAATAATTGAAAAAGAGGTCCCGGAAATGGAACCAATGATGCAGCCTAGAATTTACCAGATAACACCCTAGTCGTGTTGACACATCACTCAGCTTAGATTGAGCGCTCACCCAAAGCATGCAAAGGTACCAGGTCCCTCTTTAGGGTTGTTGTAGCAAGATGTTAGCATGATGAAAGAAGAAACATATAGATTCATAATCATTCCATCATTCTATAATGCATGCTACCCATAGATCTATGAAAGAACAAGCTTAAACAATAACCATATTTGAATCAATAACATGCACTACTCAATTACACATAGAATTACACTTTGATTCAACCAACATCTTCCATCTTTATTAAATACTGAAGCTCCTTATAGTATTATCAATCTATACCAATACATGTATGGATCTCGATAAAGTAATTCGGACATCTGTGTATATTATCTATTACACACACATCCTCATACATTCATGCATCTCTCTACTATGTACCTAGTCATCATATATATAGGGTGGGGACTTGCCCTTCACCACTTATCTATTCCAGAAATAGGCTGCATGCTATTGATAGCCACACGCCATTTACAAGCATAGCCACACATGCAAGTGTGCTATCTATAGTCCTCTTGCAGTTAACTGAAGTGTCAATTCTATTCTCATCTCGTCTCCATGAAAAATGCTTTGATCCAATCCTCAAAAGATAGATAATGCATGACATGCACGTCTCTGCATTGTTGGTGTGTTCTGCATGCCATCTTTTAAAAATAGGTCTTTATACTCAAAATGGGCTAAGTCTTTAAAGATGAACTTGCCTTCCACACATGGGTCCTTTTTGTCCTTATGTGCCTTTGATCTTGGCCTTTTATCCCACGCGGACTCTTGTTATCTTTGACAAGTATTCTTCGATCAACAAAGATACACGAAGGAGTGAAAATGGCATAAGAAAGAACTAACATGAAAGAAGTATGATCTATGATTATTTCCAATTGTTTGAACATAACAAGAATATTTCCAACACAAAGTTTTATCTACGGTTTTTCAACTATAAGAGGTTATTTTCATCTTGCAAGACAAGGTTAGAATGATTGGCCACAATAATTTCCTTTTAGGATTTTTTATATAAATTTTTTTCAGATTTTTTTTTTTCTTATGGCGGTAAAGTCCAATGTGAAGGTTATAACAAGTTTCTTCATGTCTCACAATACAAAAATATATTCACTTGATATGCAAGAATGTCAAATGATAATATGTCACAAAGGGAGAATTTATATTTTTACACAAAGAAACATAGTCTCAAGATAGAATAAGACATTTCCACACAACTCCATAAGTATCCCAAAAACCACTCCATATGCCTCCCAAATAGAGAAAAATCATAGTGCCAAAACCAAGCTGGATAACCCACATAGGAAAGAGAAGGGAACTCTAATTTTCATAAGTTGAGCCTAAGATGGTGCACATCCAAAATATACTGAGCAAGCTCGAAGTATACCAATCAGATAGAAATGGGTTTTCTATCTACAAGATACTCCAGTTCCTAACTCGTACTTGGCTTAAGGTTATGGAAACCTAGTTCATGCCTCCTCTCTCCACACATACACTTTTACCGATTGCTTCCCTTAGGGAAGGTTAGTGTAAGGTACAAAAAAATAGCACATAACTACATTACTAACACAATGATGTACACAAACAATAAGCATAACGTCTTATGCTTGGTAAAATCACATGTATATAATAACAATGTTCCACAACATACAATAACATAACATTTCCACACAATGCACCAAAAGTGTAAGTAAAAAAAAATAGGAAACATGTGATCACCATATGCCCCAAATTCATGACACACATGTTATCACATAGCATATGAATACATATATATGATGAATATAGTGATTAATGTCAGTACATATACATAATTACAATACAATTTTCATGACATACATCATGATACATCATAATATGATGGCAACAATATGGTATGATATAAAATATTAGGAACCACCCTTTGGTACACAACACATTGATACACAACCACAACATCACAAGATGAAGAAACACCACCACACTTTCACTATCCACATTAACATTGTTTTTCACCCACAAGGTGGTAACACACATGTAATACATGTTTAATCCATGAGAGAGAGAACTCTAATCACCATACACATCGAAAACATAGATAATGGAAACAAAGTAGAAATAACAATAGGTCCATTCACATGATCACAAATACAAGTTGTCAATTGTTGGAGTTGAATACTTTGATAATAAGCAAATACACAAAACAACTCGAAGCAAGACGGTGCTTGTATATTTTATTAATCTTTAAAAATCAAGCATTACAATAAGAAGAGAGAGCTGCAATATTTATAGATATTGGACAACTTCTATCTCATCCACAATACATGGAAATAGATAAACTAATCTGAGAATAAAATGCAGGATAATATTCACTACCCCTAATTGCCCCTATTTCCCCTCATGAAATCATCCAGGAATAAACAAAATGAGATTGAACAATATCTCACAAAACATGTGATAAGACAACTAAAGACAACTATGAGTTGACTTAATATAATCTAACTAAAGTAATTAAAAAATTACTTTATTATAATATAACATTTAACTCATATGTTGAATTAAGTGTTAGTTTATTTCTAACATCAATGTTATCACCAAATTACACCACCCATCGATTTACTCTCGATGTGTGGGGCAATTGGTCTAATTCCGTTAACATGGGACCATCTCTCAAGCTATGGGACTTGCAAACTTGAGATGGTCCTCTGGAGAAGGCTGAATTCCTCTACCTAATCCTAATGCTAAACTACTCCTAATGTAAAAAAACAACTAACTATACCTATCCTAATAATTTCAAGGGACCAAGGAGAGAGAAAGTGCATCAAAAGGGAAATCCTATGCTAAGGGGGCAAGATAATCACATAAGGGAGAAAGAGAGGGAAAAGGGAGTTGGGAGAGGCCAAATGAATGTGACACAAACCCAATCTACATTCATCACCGAATCTCCATGAAACACAACACCCTGCACCTAAAAATGTGAAATAGATACATAGAACAAAACAATAATAATGGAGAGGCAAGGAGATACAATAAAACATGAGAAAGGGTTGAACAAAAACATGAATTTATTGCTCTATAATATGCATAAACCATTACATTGTTGAATAGAGGCACAAATATGCTTGTAAAAGGCAAGAGAAGGCTTACAACTCATTAGAGTTGAGGAAAAACTTCTAAGAGTTACCCCAACTCCCAGAATGTCTCTCCTACAAATGAGGCAGATTTACATATATATAGAGAAAGGGAACTACTAATCGAAAACTTACATTAATTTCTTGTACGTAGATATGGGAGAACATACCACCACTCTCCAATGGTATTTTTCTTGTATGGTGAATGGTGGTACCATACCTCACTAAACTAGTTGTTGAGCTACCCCGTACGATGCCATTAATGTTTGGTCCATATCTTACATTCCTTCGGCCGACCCGATAAGAACCACCAATTTACACACGACAAGAATGAAATAAATTTTCTGCCAACAAAGGAGGGTCACGGGCATGATAGAAAGGGATGTCACACGACAATGTGAAGGTTGACGCATGTCAAGATGGAATGTTGTTTTATAACAGAAATAGATACTATAGTATGAGAAGGGGGAGGCTGATGCATGGTTAATGCCTCGACAATGAGGGTGGTTGATGTGTGATGTTGATGATTGACGCATGGTTGACGATAATAACGAGGGTGGTTGATGCATGACAGAAAGGGTGGTTGATGCGTGACAAGAATATGGCTCAACCTTCTCTACGGCCCACCACCGCCCCCATAAATTGACTTGCTAGATAACTCATATAATATCAATTCTAACCCGCAAGCCATCTTGATCTTTCTTTCTCTTCTAACATCCGGCTAAATTTCATCACCTCCCGCTTGTCCCATAATTTGAATGGCTAAGTCCATTTATAATGAGTTATCCAAATTAACCCAAGGGGGTGAATTTGGGATAATAGTCACATAACAACATGCTATAACATTACTCTCCTCATCCCCTCCACAACCATGTATAACCATCACAACTCCAATCTGTCCCATAGGTTTAAGAGTATGAACCTCCACTTTAATACCAACTATAATGCACACATTTTCAACACCAAATTACAACAATAAAATTATTTGATTTTTTTCTTTTAATGCTCACTACACAACACCACATGGGCTCTAATAGATGAACTTAACATCACATAAGACACTTACACAAAACCTCGACCCATATATATAACATGATAACACCATATACACATTTATACCACACTTTCCCTAATGAACAAATGCTAGAAATGGACCAACCACAAAAGGGGCCCAAGGATTGGGAAACCCAGAACACATGATTACCATGGTTACATCTTAGTTACAATTAAAATTCTAAGAGCATTTATTATCCAAGGATGAATTCTCCTTTTCCACCTACATATTCTTAAATTCATTTAACATTCAACTTACAATACAAAAACTTAATTTGACTCTTTATCCCTTATGATAATCTCCACAACTTAAATAATTATTTGACATATTTCAAAATGCATACAAAATTCCTAATTCTCTTGTTATTATGTTAAGGTTATGATTCTAAAAACATTTATTCAATGTTAAAATTTTACCCTTGTTAGACAAGGGGAACTAACGTGAAGTCAAGGAAGGAATCTTAGGATTTAAAGGAGATTTAGATTCAAGATACCTCTTCCCATAAACATCCTTCCATTACGGTACCTTTATTTTGTTGTTATAGTTAAATAACTTGTTTGAATCCATTCAACATTTTCACATCATGAAATTTTATTTATATATTTAAGGGCATATGTTTTCTCGAAAGTTTTTTCTCACCAAGAGAAATTCATATTTAATTTTAAAAACATGAAAATGTCTAGTTAAGTTATAAGGACTTCAATTATGACATTATTCCTAACCCAAAATATCGTTAACTCTTATACTCTTTACACTTACATCACACTTTGGTCTCACTATTGGCATTGTTTTAGAACAATTGTAATTCAAATGACACATAATTTACACTTAGGGATTCATGACTACAAGGAGTGGTGACCCTGCACCTAACTACTCATTTCATCGCTCTTAAACACTCAAGTATTAAATGCATATAACAAGACAACCCAACAACTATATACTTCTCAAATTTATTCCAAGGAATTATTCAAATCATTAATAAGTATACATTAGCGTTTCTTTTACCAATACCCTTAAAAGAGGCTCCACGATCTATTAACTTCAAAAACATTCAAGGATGGGGGGAATATTACACCCTATGAGTGACACATGGTAATCCGCTACTACACACCAAGGGACACAATTATATAAGAGGAACAAAGGGATTCAAATGCGAAAGTTATGAAATTTTACGCATTTAAAAGCCATCTAAAGAAATATTTACAATCATCGATAATCATACATCATATGTCCTTATCCATTAACATCCCGAGAGGTTACTTGATCTACTACGTTCATTAGTACTGGGGGTCACTATACCCTACCATAAGACAAAATTAGAGAAACTAAATTTCTCTCGTCTTGCAAATCCTTCGCACGCCACTAGAGGTATTCCAAGACTACATTTTCTCACTTTTGTTTAACACTTAGCTTAAGAAGGGTTCCATTAGGTTTGGTTAGTTTATTTTACCACCCATTAAAATATATCACTCGATTGTTACTTCCAATTATCTTAACATCTACACATTTCAAGTTTTGATTCTTAAATGAGAAACTATGTTTTCTAAATCACTTGTTCTCACGTAGGTCAATTCACATCCACTTTCACATCATAAGAAGGACTTATTAAGTTTCAAGTAATCTCCATGGAGCTTAATATTATTAGGGTGACATCACAAGAGTACATTCCCAAAATGGCCAAGTTGTAAATTTTCCTTTATAATTAAGAACTTAATAGTGAATTAATGCATAGCCTAAATTTCCATGTGGTCCCAACCAATTTTCATTATATTTCAATTCTAATGTTGTTTAGTATCTAAAACATCCAAGATATTTCAATCTCAACATGTCATCTTGTATGCCACTAAAGTAACATTATGTATCGGACCAAGAAATCTTACACACTTTCATATCCACGTGAATGCTCTCAACTAGGTTCCTAGGGAGGAACACACAAACACATACAATACCTCTAAGTATCTAGGACGACGAAAGATGTTTGGAGCTAACATAACTCAAGGACTACCAGAGATGATCATTCCATTCAAAAAGGTAAATATTTCAAGCTATAAGTTTGTTTTGTCGCTTCTCGCTCAAAATGAAAAAAACACACAAGTGTAAGTTGATATTTTCTTTGAAGATTAAGTGATTTCCTAGGTCAATACAACACTTACGTATAGGTAAAAAATGCTAGTTTAAATTATTTTACAACTAGTTTACTCGATACAATCATATCCAAAATTATGATGACACTAAACATTTTAAATGACAATGTTCTAGTTTCATTATTCTATATTTATTTTGACACTAAAAGAAATGATTCTTTGATATAGTTTTCCAAAGAAACATGATACAATCAACTTAATTAACATAACATAATATACATAATTATGACTAAGAGTAATGTGATCATAAAATAATAAAAAGTATAACTACATATGAAATAGTACATTTTCCCAATACACAACACTATCATATACATCATGGAGATAATGAAGATAATACATTCTATTCATAGAAATATCACCAAATATTCTAAACAATTACATTTCCTTCAAAAAGCACGCTAATAAAATGCAAAAGTGTCATTTTACTACTATTCTCTAGGTACCTACAACCACCGTAGAGTTAGTCCTAGAATTGGTATGGAAATCCCCTACACTCAAGCATAAATACACACATTAATCATTTCGAATAATTTTCAATTAGAGAGAAGAGAGAGGGAGAGATAGGGAGAGAGAAGAAGACAAAGTTCATTTCTCACGCATTCAGACTTTCTTTTTTTTACACTTACCATTTTGGTACTAGAGAGAGAGTAAGGATGAGAGAGAAAGATAAGAGGAATTTTATTTTCCATTCACAATGTCATAACCATTTATATTTCATGTCCATTTTCATTTCATTTCAAACCAATTAACATTTCCCAATTCATTTATGTTTTCAAATCAATCCAAAGTATCATAGTCATTTGTAGAGAGAGAGAGGGTGGAGAGAGAAAAAAACCATACATTTAAAAATCCATTCATACAAGATAAAAGATCGAATAATAATTTAAATAACATTATGATATTATTACGAGGTCACACTCGTGGCTAGAAGTCAAACACGACTCTCAGAGAGAAAGATAAGAGGAATTTTATTTTCCATTCACAATGTCATAACCATTTATATTTCATGTCCATTTTCATTTCCCAATTCATTTATGTTTTCAAATCAATCCAAAGTATCATAGTCATTTATAGAGAGAGAAGAGGGAGGAGAGAGAAAAAAACCATACATTTAAAATCCATTCATACAAGATAAAAGATCGAATAATAATTTAAATAACATTATGATATTATAAATAAACACCTTGAACACATTCACCTAACCATGGCCCCTTTCATCCCACTCTAATATTAATTTAATTAATTTAATTAAATTAATTCATTATCCTCACAATATTTATTATTTAAATATCCTAATTAGATAATGCCCACATATCCACCTCACCTATACACCTCATCTAGCCACCTCACCCTAAGACCTATTCTTAGTATGTTGCCATAACTAACTAAGACCTACCTAAACCTAAAAATCAAAGCCTACATTCCCTCTAACCACATTCCCACCCATGTTAGAAAGGAAGCTTCCATTCTAATCTGGGAGAGAAACGAACGAGATCCCGTAGAAAAATCAAGAGGATCTTACCTAGTTTAGTAAACCTAGGAAATCCCGCCCTAACCGATGCTGCACCCTAAACCACCGCCGGCCAACCCAAACCACCGCTTTACCATTTAATCCATAAAACCCTTATTTTGAGGTAACCTTATTTCGAGGTTGGAACATCTTCGAGAGAGAGAGAGAGATGAAACTAGAGCTGCATGCAAGTAGAACCAACATTCGTACACGCATCAGAGCATCCATAGCCAACACCTGAAGCAACCACAAAGCCATTTTCCTTCACAGAGAGCATCCGGGAAGTGCCTACACCACACCAAGTTCCTTTCATTTGATCACCCACCATTACCAACCAGACATCAAGCTCGTGCAACAATAAGTGTTTTATTAACCAACGACTTGTCCATTGCCATTTTTAGTAGATTCTTTTACTTCTGTTATTAGTTTCTACTCCCATTTCCATTTACCCACCATTTACCTCCATGCAAACTTGACCATTCCTTCACCCACACCCTTGAACTACCCATACTTGGATTTTAATCACCCCTGAGTATACCTAAGACCTACATAGACCTTGTCATAGCCCTCTCCATTTCCATTTAGCCTTGGATCTACCTCACCTCAAACTTTTATTGAGTTTCCTTGTACCCCGACCACACCGATGCCGGTTACCCTCAACCATCACCGGTTCACTTAAACCGACATCGGTCCTATCAAAATGACGTCAGTCTCTGTGTTTTTACCATCAGACCAAGAACAAAGCTTAAAACTTCTTACCCAATACCCAAAACAACCCAGAACTTGACCTTGACTAGTACCAGTACCTGAAAAACACCTTGACCCTCAGATTCAATCATAGCTTAGCCTATTGTGAACAAATTTGCTTATTGTAGATGAATGAGATACCTAAATCATTTTAACTACAGTAGGATTTCCTTTATTGTTAGCATTAAGTTGTTTTAAACAATGGATTGACAACCATCTAGGGAGTATCACACTTCCCGGATCTAGCATACGCTAGGCAGTCCACTACATATATTGTTTAACTTTCATTTGGTGGTCTTGTTTTCCATTTCAGGTAGTTCCTCCAAGAAAAAGGAAGCTCTCACGATCATTTGGATCAAGAAGTCATACGCACGTAACAACCTACAACCAAGCATTTCGACAGGTATTCCTCCTAGCCCTTTACCCTTATCTATTTCTTCAACATTCAAAGAAACGATCTAGAATCAGTGAAACATTTTGGCATGCTGGTGGGACCCATTCAGGGTTCTTTGCATTCTTTCATTTCTAGGTGAAAATTTGCATGTTTTTTCCTTTCTAAAAGGTTCTTACATTAAAATTTCTCCCCTGGAATCTTCTCTTCTTCTATTGTCTAAAATCAATCATATTTTGGTGCTTTAAAACAACATTTCTTTCCTTTCATTAGTATCACATTAGTGAAAGAGCATCCCTTCTCCTATTCATCTTTTTGTGTCATCAAATTCAACATTTCGATTTGGGCTTAAAATTAACTGCATTTCATTCTGCTTTACTACATTAGCTCACATTAAATGAGGGCAACCTATACGCTAGAAGTCATGCCTAGCTGATGGTTGATAAACAAATCGTAGAAAAGCACTTTCTTTCTCTTTCTCTCTCTCGAGTCTTACCAAACATCACAAAATTGAAAAAATATATATATACACATTCTTAAACAACATCTCACCTAGAAGAAGTTGTAGGTGATCACATGATCATGGTACAGTGGGCACCCCACTAGTTATCTTTGTCCAGTACCCCATCAGAGGATGGCCCCCCCACCATAACATAACCTGAAACCTCTCCTTATAGATCTCCTTCTTCGTAGGAAGCCATCCTCACCAAAAATTCTATTCTAAAGTTCATGAGTTAGTCCTTAAATAGCATAAGCTAAACAAACATAATAGAAAAATCACTCTTAGGATCATATTTTTCTTAGTGTTTCTACTTGGCTTGTGTTTTGAGGTGAGAGGATTCGTTCTTCATTTTCTTATTTCCTTTGCACGCTCCTCATCATAGTTGGTGTATTCCAACTTCATCTGAGTGTGCCTGGGCCATATTCTCATCATTCTCAGAATTTTGGGTTTGATTCCACATCTAATTTTAACTCACAACCACATGTTCTTCATTACTATTTCAATTTCATAAGAACTTGCATGTGTTGGGTCTAGCGACCATCGCGGTTACCCTCTCGACCATCATCGATTTCACCCAACCGATGTCGGTTTACTGTTCTTTTGGTTAACCTACTCAAAAGGACACCCGCTTCACCTTCTTTTTTGCTATTCAGAGCCTTTCACTCTCGTAGCATATTCACTTTCTAGGTAAATTCCATCAACATCTTGCATACTTGGAAAATTATTGGCCTTTTACCTTGTTTTGACAAACTACCATTTTCCACAGTGACCGACCACGGTTAACTGTGACCGACGTCGGTTTACCCTAACCAACATCGGTTAGCCTATGTAATTCTCCAACTAACATTTTTAACCCCAATCCACCTACCACCACCTGTTTCTCCTATCTCTACTATATTTCTAGGGGCATTTATAGAAAGCAGTCCTACCACATTAGTACTTGTCCACATGGTGCTGACGTAGCCAAGAAAATGCCCTCATATTCCATGCCAGCTGTCAACCACTCCCACCTAGCCCTTTTCCACCTTCTATTTTATCACCCATGGATCCTACCCAACCTATCACTATCACCACAGGGGACAGGAGTTTGCACGACTCCTTGACTGTAACCCTATCGCCTTACGCTTTATCTTTCCCACTCATCCACTCAAGATGCCTTGGGTCATTTGATATATGGCATGCCCGTATCTATCCCCTTAACACTCACTCCTACTTCTACTCCAACCTCCTCTAGCTCCGTGCTACCCACACCTGCCTTGCCCCTAGTCGTTTCACAGCTAGGCCCCATACCTTTATGACCACCGTGTCTACCACATCTATTACACCCGCCACATCCAATATACCTTCGCCAACCACCCATAACATAACCTCATCCATGCCTATTGTTTCACATATACCCGTAGCTACACAACCACCCCCAGTGTCGGTGACCCCTACCCCTTTTCAAAACATTGTTCTTTCTATTCCACAATCCTTAGCCCCCATTGCCACTAGGGTCACCATGACCCTTCCACCTCCATATACGTACTATCAATAGCCTCCCATTTCATCTATCATTCATTCTGGGTACGTACCCCTATTTCACTTCCTCCTTCTCAATCTACCTATACGACATCACCATATACAAGAATGCCACCTCCATCATATGTCCAACACCAACCTCCTTACACTATAGGAGGTACCAACAATCATAACCTACCAATGACCTAATCAAGTTAATGATGGACAAGATGCAGACACTGGAGGCATTGGTTTCTGCACACAATTCTCGTACCTACGATGAGATTTGTAATGAGCCCATCCACCATCCATTCCTATTTTTCCATATCCCATACATTGGGAAATGCCTAAATTTAACCACTTCAACAGTAAGGAGGACCCACAATAGCATTTGTGGTCTTTCAAACATGGGTGTTATCTTATTTCCCATGATGATGCTTTTCTCCTGAGGAATTTTCCCATGTCTCTACTGGGCCCATGTTAGACTGGTATAGTGGGTTTCCTAGACATTCTATCTTCTCATTTAATCAAGTAGCCCAAGCCTTCTTGGATCACTTCTCCATCAATGTTGTTAAGAAGGTTACCATGATTGACCTCTACTCTATGTGTCAATATGACGATGAATCTATCACAAATTTTTTCACTCATTAGTGTAGCTTGATCAATCAACTCATGTTCCAATTACCACAAACCGAACTCATAGAGCTCTTCATGGGGCTTGTGCTAGACATATCTCACTAACCCTACAGGTCTAGACTTTCCAAACCTTTGATGAGGCATTCACCATGGCACGAAAGCTAGAGATTCGGGCCATCAAAGAAAAGAAAATCCAACTACACAATAAAAACTCAACATTTAAGTCAAATGATACCTCTTCTTCTTCAAAACCACAAAATAATTATTCAAAATCCAAGGGAACCACTAACATAGTGGTACTCAAGGCCAGCCTAGCTCATCCCTCAAATCAGCTAACCCCTCATCTAATCTCTCACCCATTCAAGACTTTTCAATTCAGATGAGAACAATGGAAATACACCCCAATTGGGGAACCTTATTCTTCTGTCTTAGAAAAGCTCATTAAAGTTGGGGCCATCACCCTTCCTCCCATAAAGACACACACTGGTTTTGATCCTTCTTGCCCCACACCCACGTGGTACAAAGAGCATGACTTCTGTAACTATCATCGAGTAAAAGGTCATAGTGATGGTAATTGCATTACTTTCAAAAACATTGTCCAAGAAATTCTTGAGAAAGGTGAATTAACCTTGGATAATCCTAACACACCTACCAATCAAAACCTACACATCTTCAAGAAACCCTTTCCTAATCATGTCCCCTTCTGCTGATCAAACCGAGAGACCTCAACTCATGATAGCCATACCTGCGAGGTCCATGCTATTTTCAGTGATACACCCGTTGCTTCCCAATTACCTCATATTCCTTCCATAGAGGAAATTCTATCCCAAAGCCCTCCACCTACACTTGAACCCACTTCACCTGTTTCTCCACCCATAGAGGAACACCCTTCATCTCCTCCCTCACCCATGAAGGAGACTCCTATTAACATTGAAACCATTTCACCTTTGGCTTCTCCACCTAGAGATCTATCACCTGCAGTACCTCTCTAACCCACGGAAGAGGCTTGTTTATCTCCTCCACCCATAGAGGAGCACCCATCATCTCCTCCACCCATACAGAGAGCACCCATCCTCTCCTCCACCTATCAAAAATCCAGTAGAAATGCCTTTACCTCTAGGTGCCCATTCTCCATCAGTTACCCAAGATCATGTGGACTTACTTTCAGCTCTCTTACCCATAGAAGTTGAAGCTAGAAAATTCCCCGTTTCTAAGACACATTTTACAGAATTATCCATTAGATCCTCATCAGCCTCACCTAAATAACACCTTTCTCACATTTATCTGATCACCTAGATTATGTGGATAGAGCCTTACTTTGGGGGCATCTTCTGCTTCCTATCTCCACACAAATGTAGATGTCACTTGCTGATACTTCCACTATATATCCAAAAATATTTTGATGATCAACCAAACACAACCACAACTATCAAAAATTCCACCATGATACCACTCATGGCTCAACTCACACCCCTACCCATAACCCAACATGCATCAAAATCCAAACCTACACCTACATCATCTTCCTCACCTAAACCTATTACTACCTTAGGGGTCATCCTAACCACCAGCCTTACTCATCCACCCATCAAATTAGATTTAGTTACATCCACCAAAGCCAACACAAAGTTCAACACCCAAATAGAAGAACCCATCCCATAGATCTCATACTCTAACCTCACCGATCACACCTTCATCACCTTCACCCCTTTCATCCATCTTAGGACCTTGCTCTTCCGACAGATGGGTAAGAAATCTCTACCCACCGGTACACTAAAAACACAGCAGCCCATTCCTCCCTCACAGACCTCTAACATACCCAAGCACCCAACATGGCTTCCACCCACACCTACAACATCTTTACCATCCATACCTCCAATACCATCGATCACTTCTTCACTACCCACAACACTTCGCCTCTTTCCATCACACTTCCTCCTATATGACCCATGTCATCTACCTTCATAACACCTCAGTTATCCCCATGGGTAACTCACCCTCTTCCACCATCTACCTTTCCCTCTAGATTTCATGTGCCCATATCACCTTTACCCAAGAAGGTGCCACCTAAAGACAAAAAATTTCTACCCTCCAATAAGGTAGTCAAACCAACCACACACTCTCTTTCCAGTTCATCTACCATACCCCTACCCAAACAAACACGACCAACACCTAAGACCACACCAACACCTAAAACCATGGCTCACCTACTCCCCTCATGCAAAGACCCTTCCTCTATAATCACCACACCTACACCCAAACCCACTTTCACTTCCCATTGTGATCCACTAGTGGGATCCTATGCCAAAATCTTAACCAACCTCCTTGAAACCGTTTTCATCACATTACCACCTCTCGACCTGACCTCTCTCAAACCCAAACCAAAGGGGTTTGATGACACCAAAATTTTTACCTACCATCATGTGACTAGGGCACGATGTGGAGAACTACAAGGATTTAAAGACCATTCTTATCCACTTGTATCCTCCTAAAGAAAACTTTGATGATGATGACCTTCTCGATGAGGACCCCATTTCACCAACACCCATCCTCACAATTCTTCCCTCATTTCCTACTCAACAACCAAGACCTCCACCCCACAACTCCCACCCCCAATATTCAAAATTAACATGGTTCACATCGTCAGAAACTCACCAAACCTCCACCTAAATGTCATGTGCCAAACTCATCTTCACAAGGTTCCTTCCCAACCAGGCTTCTTCCCTCTTTTCGCATTATACCTTTCATCCTACCTCACCTTCTCCCCACTCCTCAAATCAACATGATCCATGCATTACCCACATGTGCTTAGAAGGATAAAGGCAAGGAAAAGGCAACCGACCCACCGACTAATCCTATACCCAACATACCATCTACCCACACCTAAAGTCACTATCCGTGGCCCCACATATCCTATTTCTAATGGGGTTACACATCGCGCCATGCTCAAACAACTACATCAATCCCCCTCAAAATGTCCCTATATGACCTCATCCAAACCTTAAATCCATCATCAAGCTCTCATGGAGGTTCTTCAGTCTATTAAGGTCTTACCTAATGACCCTACACCCATGACCTCCCTTATTACACCCCATCATGTAGCCTCTCTCACCAAAATACCACCTTCATCTACACCTCCACCTACTCACCAAGTAGTCGCACTCAACTTCTCAGATGAAGAGATCACACCGCACCAAACCGATGACCTAGATCCTACTCTTTTCATCTCCATCCACATCGATGATATATGTGTATGATGTGTTATGATCGATGGGGGTGCTAGCATTAATATCATCTCTTCCCATGCATTTTCCCAAATGTGCATACCTAAAATTACATGCATAAACATCCATCATGTTGCGTTCATTCAATGACGCTATCACCTCTACACTTGGCACCATCATCCTCCATGTTCGCGTGGGCCCCCACACTATTCCAAATTTATTTTATGTCTTAGAGGGGGAATTTCAATATAACCTGTTGCTTGGTAGACCCTGGATTCATGTTATGGGTTGTGTTCCTTCCACTTTGCATCATTGTGTAAAGTTTGAGCATGAGGACACACCTATACCATTCCAGCTAACCCATCACCTTCAAAACTTGTAACATGCTTTACCGACCCAATGATGTGCTTATACCCATTAAAGCATCTACCTCCACAATCACGATTCTTCACCTACACCTCCACTCACCAGTGCAACCGCTACCTCAACTACACATACCTCCTCCATTCCTACCACTGCCACAACCTCCATGGCTGAACCGTCAGCCTCCTAATCTGTTAACCCCATCTCCATCTAACCTCCGACACATCATCTATTCCAGCTACCCACATACCAACCACCAATCCCTTGGAGGGCATTTTTCAATGCCTCACTCTGGGGGAGTATCGCCTATATAGTGTCAACACATTCCTTACTCCACAAGAGTACGGAATTCTTCACCAGCACCCTCGCTATGATCACCATATAGGAGAGCACCTCCTTTATGGTCCTCCCCACCTTCATACCAGTCTCACTTATGGGGGACTTGATACTACCACTTACACACCTAAACCACCATCACAAACCCACCCATTTTCTACTAACTTCCATTCACTCACCAATCATTTTTTTTCCCACACCTTCCTGCACCGATGTGCATGGAAGGGTTTTGGTTTTGCTTTTATGAGCAATGCCATCCATACTATTATTCCATGTACTACCCACAAACATAATGACCATGGTGGTATCGGATTTGTTGAACCACCTACCAAGAAGGCCCACATTGAACTCATTAAGGACATCAACCCTTCTCCACCTTCTTCACCACCTTCACCACCATCATCGACAGTCGATGGATCCAAAATCCATTCCTCCTAACTTTTTTTTTTCATAAACACCATTTCCTTGGGGCCTCTGACTTATCAACGTGAGGGCAAGGCTCCCTCCTCTCTTCCCTTCCTATATCCTAAAATGATCGACGATGATACACCTTCAATTAATATCATTCAATGTTAGGATGATGAATCTATACTCACCTACCTTGGTGCTGAGGACTCATATATTCATCAGTCGTTACCATCTGAGACCCAAACCATGTTGAATGAATCGACTATCGAAATCAACATCCATACTCCAGATGACCCGTACATTCTAAAGATCAGACAATCTTTAGATACTACTGAACAGGAAGCCATCACTTCTTTTCTCAAAAACCATAATCACGCTTTCACTTGGTCTTACATAGATATGCCTAGTATTGACCCCACCATAGTGGTCCACAATATCATAACCATTCCGATGCCAAACCTATCAAACAAAAGCTGAGGAAAATACACCCTCACATTGCACTTCTGTCAAAGAAGAACTTCATATGCCTTCTTTCCATTTCCTTCATCTTACCCATTGATTATCCCTGATGGATTTCTAACATTGTCCCTGTTACTAAGATGACAAGGGGACTTCATATTTGCATGGATTTACATGACCTCAACCTAGCCTCTCAAAATATGACTTTCCTCTACCCGGTATTGACCAACTGGTTGACCTTACCACTGGTCACAAGATGCTATCACTCATGGATGGTTTCTTGGGTTATAACCAAATCTTTCTTGCCCTAGAGGATCAACACAAAACCGCATTCATCACCCCTTGGGGGACCTTCTACTATCGAGTCATGCCTTTTGGCCTTAAAAATGCTGGTGCCACATATCAGTGGGCTATGACTTACATCTTCCATGACATCATGCATCGTATATTGGAAGATTACGTGGATGATCTCTTGGCCAAATCTAAATGCTGCTCCGAGCACCTCGCCATCCTAAAAACCATCTTTGACCACCTCATCAAGTATTGCATTCACCTTTAGCCCAAGAAGTGTGTCTTTGCACAATCCTCTCAAGAAAAATCCTTGGGATTTATCATCTCCTTATGTGGTATAGAGGTTGACCCTGCTAAATTCAAAGCCATTCTTGAAATGCCTCCACCCACTAACCTTAGGAAACTCCATCTCGCAAGGCAAGTTACAGTCTATTCACCATTTCATTTCGCAATTATCTAATCGGTGTCAACCATTTCATCATCTTCTCAAGAAGGATGTCTCCTTTAAATGGGATGATGACTACCACAAAGATTTTGAGGCCTTAAAAAATACCTTCTCCAACCACCCGTCCTCATTCCACCTAAATACAATCAACCCTTCTACCTATACATCTCAACTACCGATCATTCCTTGGGGGCCATGCTCGCTCATCATGATGAACAACACAGGGAGTAGGTGGTTTATTACATAAGTTGTACTCTTTTGGACTATGAAACCCACTATACCCATGTAGAAAAACTTTTCTTAGCCTTAGTTTTTGTCACCACCAAACTCCGCCATTACCTACTTAATCACAAAACTTATGTTGTGACCAACACCAACCCCTTACACTTCATGTATGCCAAACCTTACCAAAATCAACATGCCGCACATGTTGGCTTATGCTTTTGGCTGACCTCGACCTCAAATTCATCCATCAAAAGTCCATCAAGGGCTAAGCCATCACCAACCAATTGGCCAACACACCTATTTCTAGGGGATCAACCTTCTAATTTTGACTTTCCAGATGAGTCAATTACTTCCTTTTCCTTGACGAGCCCGCATACCAAATGACACTCTTCTTCGATGGTTCCAAGTGTCAGCATGGGGGTGGGGCAGGTTATCCTCATTCCACTTGATGGTGAACCCATGCCTTTGTCTTTCAAACTCGATTTTTATTGTACAAACAATATTATCAAATACAAAGTGCTCATATTAGGTCTCCAAGCTACCTATGCCTTGGATGTCAAATCCATCAACATCTTTGGTGATTCCTAATTGGTCATAAACCAAGTCAATGGTATATACCAATGTCATAATGAGACACTTCAAAAGTATAAACATCATGTGGACATACTTTTGACCACTTTTGACCGTTATGACCTTCAAACCATCCCCCACTCTACCAAAAAATTTACAGATACCATGGCTTGCTTGGCCTCTCAAATACCTTCACCCACCGATTCTAAAATATTTGTCACCATACAAAGACTCCAATCACCCTCTTATTTACCTCATGAAATTTACTCTATCGGAACCGCTGCCCCGACCCGAGTGACCTTTGGTATAAATAATACTCAGACTACCTTTCCCTCTCCATCTTTCCTCCCGACCTCACTCATAATGGACAATGCACTTTTCTTAAAAGGGTCTCTCATTACGTCATCATGGGTGGCCTCCTCTATAAGTGTGGATTTGATGGTATTCTCTTATGATGCCTTATGAGTTCAAAAATTCCTTATACCATTAAGGAAGTTCATGATGGTATATGTGGAGGTCACTTTAGTGGCCTTGTTGTTGCTAAGCGTATTCTTCACCTAGGCTATTATTGGCCGACCCTCAACCATGATTTTTGTGACTATGTTAAGCATTGTGTAAAATTCCAACAACATGCCAACCTTCATCATACACCTATTCATGCCTTACAAGTCACCCGTGACCTTTGGCCCTTCTCAATGGGGTTTGGATCTCACCGAGAGATCAATCCCAATTCTTCACAATGACATCAATGGATCATCACCGCCACCGAATACTACACAAAATGGGTTGAATCCATACCTCTCATCTCCATAAAATCCAAGAAAATATGTGAGTTCATCAACCATCACATTATTTTTCACTTTGTGTTCTCGCCACCTCATCACCGATAATGGCAAAAGCAATTCAAAATAAAACCTTGCAGAAAATTTATGATGCCTTCAACATTCAACTAAGTTTCTTGTCACCTTATTACCCACAAACCAACGACCAAGCTGAATCCACCAATAAAACCTTAAACAAAATTCTCATGAAGGTGGTTAATGATACTGGGAAGGACTAGCATACACACATTCCTTTCACCTTGTGGGCATACTACACTAGTATTCACACTTCCACCGCTGCCACACCTTTTTCTCTAGTCTATGGTACAGAGCTTGTTCTACCTCTCAAAGTCTAGATTCCCTCACTTTGCATTTCTCTCCATGACATGCTCAATGATGAAAACTTTCATCAAGACCGTTTAACACAACTTGAGTTATTGGATGAA
Organism: Taxus wallichiana var. yunnanensis; assembly: GCA_018340775.1. Classification (NCBI taxonomy): domain Eukaryota; kingdom Viridiplantae; phylum Streptophyta; class Pinopsida; order Cupressales; family Taxaceae; genus Taxus; species Taxus wallichiana. The sequence continues at coordinate 635,033,632 of CM031241.1, forward strand.
CATCATCTTAATGCTCTTGACCATCTCAAGTTTACCAAAAACATATCAAACGTGCCTATGAAAAATGCATCCATGAATAAACCTTCCAAGTTGGTGACCTTGTCCTGAAAGAAAATCAACATGTAACCAAAGCAAAAAAAAGTAAATGAGGTAAATTTTCTCCTAATTGGCTTGGACCATACATCATGACTCATACTTATGGATCAAGTGCTTATCATTTATCTTCATTAGATGGTAAACCCAAACCTAAGCCCCTCAATGCCTTGCATCTTCAACCATTCTACTATTGAATTTCAGTCCTACCTCACTTTCTACCTCTTTCATGCTTGTCCCTTGAGTGCTACCCACTTCCTATGCCATCACCAATGATTAAATAAGAATCATGTGTGTACCCATCACCCTTTTATCTTCTCTTAAATATGTGTACCACGACTCGCACATGGCATGATTCTCATGGATACTTTTCATCTACTTTTAGATGAGATCCCATGGTCATTTCACCTTTCTTTCTAAAAAGAATCCAATTCATTACCTTAAGTCTTGTCCTTATGACTTAAAAGCCCCCACGCAGGATCCAACTCCTCGAGTCAAACTTCCAACAAAAAGATGACTCCCTCAAAAGGACATCTTTCTCTACATCGATGCTATAAATAGATTGCTACTCCCTTGAAGGACAACTTATGTAAAGCTCTTTAAAAAAATAGAGAGAGAATGTGAATCTTCCCACATCGATCAATTTCACGAAGACCTCAAGGAGTTAATTTCCTCATCCCATATAGACTTTCCGCATCAATCAGTCTATCTCAAATACAAGTCAAACAAAAAAAAATCATCATGGACTTTCCCATTTTGATCTTGGATCTCTTTCCCAAAAGGCATGCTACCTAGTACCATATAAAAACTAACCACTTTTCACCCTCTCACCATTCGCACTTTCACTTCCTACCACCTCAAGGGACCTCACTTTGAACTATGACATTCGGTGATCATGTGAATTTTCTTCACCTTTAGAATAATCAATCATGTAATGTCTTTAGGGTCTTACATTCATCAGACTATCTAAGGTATGACCTACTCATTATGATCCTTACCAATTAGGTGGCTCCCTCACCTCCTCTTGTCTTTTCCCCTTCTTCATTACATATTGATTACCTTGAATAGGATTAGATCCTCGACACTTATCTTTGGGTAATTTTCCTCTTTTTCGTAACCAACTCAACATCACCCATACCAATGTGCCCACAATTCACCCACACCTAACCAAAACCTAGACTCAAATCATGCCTAAAACCTACCAACTCATACTCATACCTCCTCGCATTCTTCCCTAGCTTATGGGAGAACTACATCAGCTTGAGGTCCCTTTTCCCAAGACTATGTAGGTAGAACTCCGAGGCATGGGGCCCTTGGAGGTTAGCTCGGCCACTCTCTACCCTAACCAATTCACTTTTCATTTTCCTAAATCACAATCTACCCTTGTTAGATTTATTTTTATATCAATAATTGGGAATTAAACCAAACAAACAAAAATTTATTTCTACCTTTATCATCATCAAACATACATTCATTATGTCTACCATTTCTTTACCATTATCATGCATGTTACTATAAACATCTCACACATGACCCATATCATCATTAAATTGCACAAATTAATGAATTACAAACTAAACCACAACATGACTCCATTCATGCCTATAACCTAACTCAATCCATGCCTATGACCTGACTCGATCCATGCCTAGACCAAAACCTAACTCCATCCATGTCTATGAATTGACTCCATCCATGTCTATGACCTAACTTGATCCATGCCTATGACTTGACTCTATCATGCCTACACTACTTGATTTCCATCACATATACACATCAAAATAACAAGATAACCACAACCATGTATACACATAATGACCATAATCATCATCATCTCTATAAATAAAAATATCCAAACATGTGTCTCCATATACATAACTCTCAAATATCTTTAGCACATATGCCAATATATATAAAAAAATATCTCAAAACTCTCATATACAGCCTCACCATCTTCGGCACGTAGGTCGGTATATGATCAAAATAATACCGAACTCTCATACATCCTCACTTCTTCAAAGACCCTACCTGGTATATATCAAAAATGAATCAAATACATCTAAATGGAGGGATGTGCATTAGGCATCACCCTGTTGGACATCCTCCATCTCTGTCTCTCCCATCACCCCCCCACCCCAACCCAACCCTAACCAACCGACCTACCTACCCTAAACCTACCCAACCCAATATCACCTTACCTATTTACACACACCCCACCCCTCACCTACTTCCATTTTGACCCACTCCCTGACCTTACCTATTTTCCCACACATCTATACATTTTTGCCCTAACAACTCCACCCTACCTATTTTTACCCCTTACCTATGTTATGATTTTCACCGAAACCACTTCTCTTACCCCTACCTACCTCACCCACACCTCGGGCCCCTTTTTTCCCATTTTAAGACTTTAGTAACTAGTACCCATAATCGACCCCAGTCCCCCATAAACTAACATCGGTCACCTATTTCATGACCGATACTAGTTCTCTACCACCGACGCGTCTAACCTCAACCACGCCTAGTCACCGCACGTGTTAAAAATTGCCGCACGCCCAAACCCCCTTTTTCCTACAAAATCTCTTTTGATCCTTTCACCCACCCACCCAATCCTACCCAAATCCCCCCCTCTACCCTCATCCCCCTCATTCCTCTATACACTTCACTCCCAAATCAAAATCACTTCCCCAAAACCCATTTTCACCCACCCAACCTCTAATTCAATCTAATAAACAAAGAAAAGAAAAGGGATTGATTCTTACCTCATCATGTACGCTACCACCATCATGGTGGCACATCGGGCCATTGCATCGGTGGTCCACCGATCCCTCTCTTGCCTCTGCCATCACCGAATGACCTCTCACTCTCCAACCAATCAAATCAATCCAACCCAACTCATGGATCCACCTATCGACCAACTATCCCCAGTCACATGGCTCACCAATTCAGTCCTCTCGTCTCACTCTGTCACTTTCCACCTTTTCCTCTCTCTCTTTTCATTTTCCCCAATTTGATAAAAGATAAATGATTTGAAAAATACAGTAATTTTTCTTTTATACCCTGACTACCACCAACAGCGATGGTTTTCCCTTGACCAAAATCAGTCCCATGCCCTGCTTGTTTACCATGGTCCCATCTTGGCTGCATCGTTCCTTCAAAATGTCATCGGTTTACGTGCTTAGTCTTTTTCCTACCCCCTACCCCCAATTTTTGACCTGAATCCTTTTTTACCTCACCCACACCTCACTTGGACACTTCACTTTATCTTCTTGACCTTATCATTTACCCCCTCACCTCATCCTCATTCGGGACTCATTATTTTACCCATACCTCGGCCCTACCCATGTCGTGACCTAGATACTTGGACCTGAACATTACTAGTGACCTGTGACCTCATGTGTTCGCTATACCTTGCGGCACTGTTACCTATGTTGGTGGACATACTACCCTACCTTACCTCTTTCCATGACTATTTATCTTGACCCAACCTTTGGTGTACCGGAACATACCTAAACATTCTTGCACCTGACCTACGTCATGTTTCCTAACCATATCCTATACCTTGGATACCGGAATCACTTCAACCTTGTTTGGATAAACCTATCACCTTATACAATGTAGAGTTTTCCTATTCTTCAACCTAGTACCATGCTGTAGTTTATACGTGTGCGTGCGTTTGACTGTTACTACCTTTGACCCTAACCCATTACCTGGATTACCCGAGTGGACCTTTTTCCCTTTTTACCCCTATCACCCACCTTCTTCCTCCTCACATTCACCTTTTATCAAACCACTCACCGATTCTGCCTTCTGCCTCATCAATTCCTAGTTTGAGGGGATCACCTTCACCCATACATGGGGCAATCACATCTTATTTTTGTCAGCGTCGCTTACCAATACAAGCTACGCAATAAAAATGGGAAAAATGTAGACACCAAAATTGGGTCACACTCCCCTTGGTCCCTTGTCAAATAAACACCTTGAACACATTCACTAAACATGGCCCCTTTCATCCCACTCTAATTTAATTAATTTTAATTAAATTAATTCATTATCCTCACAATATTTATTATTTAAATATCCTAATTGGATAATACCCACATATCCACCTATACACCTCATCTAGCCACCTACCCTAGACCTATTCTTAGTATGTTGCCATAACTAACTAAGACCTATCTAAACCCTAAAAATCAAATCTTACATTCCCCTAACCACATTCCCACCCATTAGAAAGGAAGCTTCCATTCTAATATGTGGGAGCAAATGAATAAGATCCCAGAAAATCAAGAGGATCTGCCTAGCTTAGTAAACCTAAGAAATCCCACCTAACCAATGCCAAGTTACCCTAAACTACTCCCATGCTTCAACCTAAACCACCGTCTTGTTACCATTTAATCCCTAAAACAACCTTATTTTGAGGTTGGGACTTTTCTGAGAGGTTGGCACATCTTCTGAGAGTGAGAGATAAAACTAGAGTTACATGCAAGTAGAACCAACATTCGTACACACATCAGAGCATCCACAACCAACACTTAAAGCAACCATAGAGCCATTTTCCTTCACAGGAGCATCTAGGGAAGCACCTGCACCACACCAAGTTCCTTTCATTTGATCACCCACCATTACCAACCAGACATCAAGCTCATGTAATAGTAAGTGTTTTATTAACCAACACTTGTCCATTGCCATTTTTAGTAGATTATTTTACTTTTGTTATTAGTTTCTGCTCCCATTTCCATTTACCCACCATTTACCTCCATGCAAACTTGACCATTCCTTCACCCACACCCTTGAACTACCCATACTTGGATTTTAATCACCCCTGAGTATACCTAAGACCTACACAGACCCTATCATAGCCCTCTCCATTTCCATTTAGCCTTGGATCTACCCTCACCTCAAACTTTTATTGAGTTTCCTGTACCCCAACCACACCGACGCCGGTTACCCTCAACCGTCACCAATTCACTTAAACTGACATCGGTCCTATCAGAATGATGTCGGTCTCTATGTTTTTACCATCAAACCAAGAACAAAGCCTGAACTCTTTACCCAATACCCAAAAACCCAAAACTTGACCACGACTAGTACACAGACTGAAAAACACCTTGACCCTCGATTCAGGTCATAACTTATCCTATTGTGAATGAAATTTCTTATTCTAGATGAATGAGATACCTAAATCATTTTGACTACAGTAGGATTTCCTTTATTGTTAGCATTAAGTTGTTTTAAACAGTGGATTGACAACCATCTAGGGAGTATCACACTTCCTGGATCTAGCATACACTAGACAATCCACTGCATATACTGTTTAACTTTCATTTGGTGGTCTTGTTTTCCATTTCAGGTAGTTCCTCCAAGAAAAAAGGAAGCTCTCACGATTATTTGTGGATCAAGAAGTCATACGCATGCAAAAACCTACAACCAGCATTTCGACAGGTATTCCTCCTAGCCCTTTACCCCTATTTGTTTCATCAACATTCAAAGAAATGATCTAGAATTAGGTGAAACAAATCAATCTAAAGTATCATAGTCATTTATAGAGAGAGAAGAGGGTGGAGAGAGAAAACACCATACATTTAAAAATCCATTCATACAAGATAAAATATTGAATAATAATTTAAATATCATTATGATATTATTATGAGGTCAAACTCGTGGCTAGAATTCAAACAAGACTCTCGGAAGGAGATTCTAGATAAATTAGCAAGTACAACAAACCGATTAAAACATCAAAAGTGCTTACAAACTGGGTCTTGAAAACACTTGGTTTAAGTTTGATCATGAAGTTTGATGATTCCTACTAACTCCCACATATATAGAGAATTCATCTTGTCTAATGAAATTTGATTACGTCGAGCATATCTCAAGTTATATGGGAAAATCAAAGGCTAGTTAACTTTAATATGTAAATGACTCTTGTCACTTAGTGACCAATGGACCCCAAAAACACTTGTAAAACTAGTCTCCAAAGGAGTTTTCATTAAAATCAAGGGTGGTTACTATTCTCTTATTGATAGTCTAGAGGTAGGTGGTAGTGGTTTTCATTTTCACTCAAACTAAGTGGTAACCATAAGCTAAAACCGATCGTGTTTTATTAAAAAGAGCATGTCACTATAAGTGATTGATAAGCTAAGTGGGCTTAAAAATTTGACATGCAAGGGTGTTAATTAAGTTCAAATGACTTGGTTAAGTTTCCCCATGGTGTCCCACATTACCAGGGGTCATGAAAAGAGTTTCAGTTTTGTGGTACACTTGGGTGTGGCACTCCATTCACATAAATTTAAAGGTCATAATTTTTGATGTTTGATAGTTCCAAATGAAGTAAGGTTTTATCATTGGTTAGAGTTACATTTCCTAATAATTAAAATTTAATTTCCAAATGCAAGAAATGATGAAAGCAGAATTTAACATAGGAGAAAAGGGAAAGTCCATACCTATTTTACTCGAACTAAAATCACCGCAACCACTGATGTCTTAAAGGCCGCTTGACTCTGCAGAACTTTATCAAATAGTTTTTGTGCCTTGTCTCATGCACCCCAAATACACCATCTCCAACATTAAGCACCTAAACATCAAATCTACCACCACTAAGGTCAAAACACATATGGTTTCATCATTCTTTCTTGCAAATCCATATGCACATCTATCAACAAAGAGGTTCATCAATAATCCTTAAAAATTCCCACACAAAAAGTCATCCCATATCCATGGTTGTTATCTCAGAGTCACTGAAATAAACATGAACAAAACTACAACCTAGTTCACCTCATTCATTTTCTTCCCCAAATTAAAAACAAGTAAAAATATTCACCGAAAGCACACAATAATTTGATTCATGCCATCCTATTGCTTTGCATTGTTTGGAAGTTTCTAGATCATTTTCATCTAAACTATTTAGTGTATACCCTGAACCAAGGATCCCATTTTGGCATAGGAAGGGATCATGCTTGAAAAAGTTGTGGATTTTTTTATGCCTAAGAATGGGAAAATAGAGGGTCCGCGTAGGGGAAGAGTGAACAAGAAATATCTTGCAAGGACATAAGTGGGATGGCAGAAAGGGCATTTCCAATTTATTATTCAATACAACAAAAAATTGAAATAAAAGATAAAGAGCAAGATAAAAAAGTGGTAGCAGCAGAAGTCCACCCAAGAATGGTGCAGCTAGGTTACTGATGCATGTAGCACGTGTGCATATAAAATAAATGAAGAAAAAGTGCATATGGTAGGACATTATGTTTTAATGGAGCATCTCGCAATCCTCAATATTTTTATTCTTCTACATACAAAAATAATACATCAGTAGGTAGTAGATTCTCTCCTCTCACGAGATATTGAACACGCCTTAGATGGAGATACGATCTAGATCAATAAATTTGCATATGGTAAAATGAGGATATTTTGGTGTTATAGATTTATCTCCATGCGTAGGGCTGATTGAACCCACAATGGTATTGATTTTAGGACATCTTATTTGAGAGATCCGTTTAGCACAATTCCCTGACACATTCTATTTATTTAATTGTAAGAGTGTAGAACCCTAGTTTACCATTGATGATAAAGTATATATCTAATTTTTTTACTTAGTGAAACCATCCAATATTTGCTAAATCACAAAGTTAACTTGGGTTTTAGCGTGTTTAATTCCTCTAGGTCTCAAATAAAGTGCTTGTATTATTTTTATGTAAGGAAAATGACAGGTCTGCAAAGATGGAAGGATTTCTAGAAAAGGTGGAAGGACTAGATTTGGTGGGGGTGTAGACTATGGCTTGGTGAGGGCGCCCATGCCATGCCATGCCTGACATTCCATTTCCTTCACTCACACACCTCCATCCACCTCAACATTTACTTCCCCACACATTTCCTTTTTTAAAAAAATATTTATTTTGTTTAATTTAGTTGGGCAATACATCTCAGCTTATCTTAATGGGGAGACTTATAATGAAGATGTTGACTAAACCATTGGAAGAGATAGGTTGAGGAATGAGGATATATGTGTGGGAATATTTGAGAGATACATTAAGTTGTATTATAATCTCCATCAAGATTTTTTTCCTATTCTATTCTTAGCACGGTCAAGAAAGATTATTGAGACAGTTTGGTCCTTCAATGATGAAAGGGAAGGTTAAATTATCTTGAGAAGAGGAATATAAGGAAGATGGGAGGTTAACAAGGGTGAGTTCCAATCACTTAGTGAGGGTGATGTGATGAGTGTAGATATGTTCAAATCCTTAACTTAATAGTTCATAGTGATTGTGAGGACAAGAATCCAGGTGTACAATCATGAAGAAAAAAATATTGCAGTCCCAAGTTGAGGGTTTTAGTAGATATTTCCTTCTATTATTGATTTTTTTACATCACCGTATGAGTCTAAGAAGTTGTAGATTTGAAATTAAAGTTATGTAACCCTTGAACTAGGTAAATGGAAAAGCTAAAAGTATAATTGCATGCACAATTTTGGTACATGAAAATTGGGACATTCTTGAAGTTTTGTTGTTAGCAAGTGTCATAAATACCAAGACAATAAAGAACAAGTGGTATTTTTAGTGTGAGGATTTTTCATGAATATTGGAGTTTGAGGAATAAAATAACTTGAAAAATATTATTAAGAAGTTGATTTTAATAGAAAATTCTCGGCATGCAAATTATCACATCCAAGTGTTGGAGTATGAGGTTACATGAATTGCAAACCCTAGAAGACTAGAGATTAAATGAGGTAATGGAATGTTTGTATGGGTAGGTATAGATAATTTTAATGTTGGAAATGTGTGAGAATACCTAGAAAAAAATCATCAATGAAAAACTAAAATTCCCATGCCGTGCATAGTCAAGAGGAAGAAAATAGAGCATGATGACTGTCACAGTCTAACAAGAAAACATAAGGGGATAAGAATGAAATTTGGAATGATTTAAGTGGAAAGAGTGATTGGAAAATAAGAGAAGCTTCAAACATGATGGAAATACATGAATTAATGTGGTTGAGGGTTCAAACCGGGTTAAGTGGAGTGAATATCAAAGATGGGGATAGTTGAGAGATCAAGAACATGTTGTATAGATCTAAACCATAAAATTTGGTAAGTCAAGAATATGAGAGTGGTTATAAGTGAGAAATTACCTTGATCAAGTCCAAATAAAGTGCGTCGAGGTGTCTAAGAGGTTGTAATAGTGAAAGAAAGATGAAACGCTAGCATTTTTGAGTAAATCCTTGTTAGGTCTCAAAAACAAGCTAAAAGAAGGATTTATGTGTTGAGAAGAATGTTGAGAGATTTGGGAGAAGAAAATTCTAAAAACTAAAGAAACCCAAAATACTAAACATCTTCTTGTGAAGGTTTGTGCATAGTTCCTAGTTTTGAGATTTGTCCTACAGAGGGCTAATTGGAACACTAGTGTAAAATTGTAAAAAGAAGCATAAATTTTTAATGGATATGAATTCAAATTAAAAATTTGGTGTTCATACTAATAGGACAAATAGGTATCCAAAATTTTTAATATTTAGGAATGATGATGAAAGTTGAGTGTTTTATGATAGAAAATTAGTTTTTCTTTATTGTGAGTAGGAGGTCTAAAAGGAAAAGAATGTAAATTGATGAGATGGAATTTTTGGATGGCTCAAACATGTTAGATAGGGTGTATTAATCATGTTGAAGTGGAATTTATATTTGTGCATAGTAATTTTCTATATTTTTATCTTTAGAGAAAAAAAAATCCTCTAAGAGAAAAGTGTAAGTTCATGGTTTTGGGGTCTAAAATGAGGTTCTATAGATTTGAAAATGATACACAACACAAGGAAGCTTATTATGATTTTAAAGATAAGTATCTAGGTGTTGAGACATATAAGAATGGAAGAATACATGTAATTTCAATGGGGATCAAGATTTCAAGCATAATCAGTTGAATTGACATTAATAAAGGCAAAGAACTCTAAAGAATTGTTTCAAGACAGTATGGATAAGGTTGAGTCATCGTCCTAACATAAAATCAAGAAATAAAAGGCTTAATATTTCATAGGAAAGTGGATACAAATGATATATCCTTAGGGGAGGTTGAAAGGATAATTTCATGAGACAAATCAACCTCTACAACAAGTCAAAAATGATGAAAAATTCTATGAAAGTTCACTAGAGGGACCCAAGTCCTAATTCTTGTCTACATAACATATGAAGAAATTAAGCCTAAAATTGTGTTATCTGAGATAATATAGACATGTTTATGTGTGATAAGGATGTTTCTCACTCTAATGTTAGATTGTTGGCATGTGTATGTTTCATAAAGGCATTTTATTAGGGGAGATAATGAACTAAATGCATGGAGAGACTAAAAATAGAGCTAAGAAAGAAAAATCCAAGAAGATGATCTTGAATGATGAATTTGGCTGATATTTCCAACCAGTATGGATCCCAAACAAGATGATGCAGGAGTAGAAAATAATCCAAAACCAAGTAATTTGTCATTAATACAAAAGGTGGAGAAAAATCAAGAGGTATTGCCATCAATGACAAAGGGGAGATTGTTATTAGGTGTATACTAAGTTTCCATTGATGTTAAAGGAATATTTATGACAAAGAAAGATGCAAGAGTGTTAGTGGGAACTTGGAATGAACTTGACAATGTAGAACACTCGATGAAGCATAAACTTCTTGATCAACTAGTGACAAGTACAAGAAAGGTGATGATGTGATAACACACTAAAATGATTTTAGACACTATATAACATGTATATGATGTGGAAGAAGGGTCATAAGGATGAATATAGGGTTACAAGGGTGGAATTAGTTAGAGTAGCTCATCCTGAATACCTAATCCTTAGGCCTCATTAGCAAAGTGACCTAGAAAGGTGGAGTTAAGGTATGCGTAATATAGAGAAGCATGATGAAGGTATAAAATACATAATAGGACATGGTTAAGGTGATATAAGGTGAAGAACATGATATTCATGGTGAGTTGTAGTTTACACTAGCCCAAATTAGCTTTGTTTTTAGGCACCTAACATAAGGGTATGAAGTAAAATAAGGAATAAAAGCAAGTGTGAGAATGTATATTTTGTAAGGACATTGTCAAAAGTCCTTAAAGGAAGTATAATTTCATAATTAAATATTTAGAGGCATATTAAGGGTCATTAGTAGGATTTCCCTTCAGAAAATCAAGTTTAACATGAAAAAATGAGATTGGAAAAGAAAGTTCAGGTGCATTTATGACAAAGTAGCCATTGGAGATCATGGAGTAGGTATTCATGAAGGTGTGAAAAAATTTCAAGACATGAGGAGGATTTTGTGTAAGATATTGAAATTTGACCAAAACTGGGTTAAGTAAGGTATGCTAAACTAGAAATCTAACTTCCGAGCATTCAAGAAAAATTGTGGATCCTTCTTCAGATAAATCATAAGATAAAAATTTGAAGAGAATAGGGATAAAAATATTTTTCAAAAGTTCTTAGGAAAAATGGATGAGAAATAAGAAATTTCTATCCATTTTTGTGAAGTTGTCTGAAGCCTTCCTCAAACCCAGGAAAATCAAGGTATAGAGATTTTTTTTTGAGCCTCCAAATGAACTTATTTTTCTTGTTTAGGAACTTAATAATGTAGAGAATTTATTAGATAATATTTTCATGTTGGTTTTATATCTTGACTCATAGTGGAACCTCAATAAAATAAACTTTTTGCGAGAAACTTAGTGTGCAAACAAAGATTGCAAAGTAACCGATGCTAAAGTTTCTTGTCAAGGATTTTGGGGATGTGTAATTGGTGTTAATAAAGTCACCTGGGAAAATAATTTTTGGTAAGTGCACAAATACAGGGGAAAAAACATAAGAAAAAATCCAAATTTGGCCATTTTGGCCATAACGCTCTCACGTTATGGCTTGGTCGCGCTTATAACACGATAAGGGAAAATCGAGGTCATGTTATAATGTGATTGCATTACGGCTCAGATTTACCAAGATGAAATGTGTTCATGCATTATAACGCACTTGAGTTCATGTTTATAATGTGTTATATTATGTTATCCCTCCCAAATGGACATATTCCACATTGGAAACAAGAACGTGAGTGCGTTATAGCGCACTCGCGTTTCATCTTATTTTGTAATTTCACAAACAAGGACGAAAGCATGTATATTTAATTAATGTGAAATCAATCTAATACAATAGTGCAGGCTACAATATTTATACATATTGTATAGCCTGGATACAAACAAATATGGAGTTGCAACTATGCAACAACCAAACTAAAATATAGTAGCTTCCAAAATACATTTGGGAAGCATAAATGAATAATAACATAAAAAGTTTATAACAACATAACAATTATACCCATGAAAATAATAAGACAAATATGGTTAATAAAACCATATAATATTATACAACAATAATTAATTAATAACAATAGTTAAATAATTAATTATACAATGCATAATTAATTATCCTAACATTCCCCCCCTTAATTTTGCATTGTCTCAAGGGATGAGGAGAGGAACTCTCTGAACAAATTGAACTTGTTCCATGTAAGTGACTTCGTGAAGATATATGCTCTTTGTTTAGCTTTTGGACAAAACTGAAGCTGTATATTGTGCTTTAACACATGCTCACATATGAAATGAACCTGTACCTCAATGTGTTTTGTTCTTTCATGAAAAATTAGATTGCAAACAAGTTTGAGAACACCTTCATTGTCAACATACATCATGGTCGGTTTGTCCTATGGTATTCCAAGTCCTTTGAGTATGCAACATAACCAAATTTCTTCACAGATGCCTTCTCCTACGAATGATACTAGACTTATGTGGAATAACAAGAAACAAAGTTTTGTTTCTTGCTTCCCCATGATATTGGTCTAGATCCCATAAATAATACAAATCCTGAAGTGTATTTTATGTCATCAATATTTCCTGCATGATCTGAATCCAAATATCCTGACAAGAAAAAGTTGTCGTTCTTCTTGTATTATAGACTAAGATCCACTGATCCTTTGAGATATCTCAAGATGCACCTTGTTGGAAAAAAACTGAAGCTATATATTGTGCTTCAACACATGCTCACATATGAAATTAACATGTACCTTAATGTGTTTTGCTATTTCATGAAAACTGGATTGCGAACAAGTTTGAGAGCACCTTCATTGTCAACATACATGGTGGTTGATTTGTCATGTGATATTACAAGTCCTTTGAGTATGTGACATAGCCAAATCATTTCACGACAACTTCTCCTATAAAACTATACTTGGCTTCGTGGAAGAAAGAGAAACAAAGTGTTTTTTATTTCTTCCCCATGATATTGGTCCAGATCCCATAAAGAATAAAAATCTTGAAGTAGATTTTTTTCATCAATATTTCCTACATGATCTGAATCTGAATATCCTGACAAGAAGAATTTGTTGTTCTTCTTGTATTCTAGACCAAGATCCACTGATCCTTTGATATATCTCAAGATGCACCTTGCTGTTTTCCAATGAAAAAATTTTGGTTCTTGCATGAACCTAGATAGATAGCTTACTTTGTAAAGATGATATCTAGTCTAGTGTAGGTTAGGTAAATGAGACTCCCAATTAATTGTAGATAGAGAGTGGCATTTACCTTAGGAGATGGATCTAAACAAGATAACTGTAATCTTTTCTCCATAGGTGTAGCAATCAGTGTGTAATCCATCATCCTGAATTTCTTGAGCGTTGTCTTAGTATCTTTCATCCGAGAAACAAAGATGCGATTCTCTTTCTATCATACTTATAATCCAAGATGATAGTGCATTAGCCAAAGATCTGTCATGTTGAATGATCGATTAAGATCTTTCTTCGTTACATCGATCATCCTCACTGAACTTCCAGTGATGACTAGATCGTCGACATAGACAACGACAATCACAATCTCCCCCTTGATTTTTGAGATAAAGATTGGGATCATATGGATTTATAACAAATCCATGTTATATGAGATGCTCATCAATTTTGATGTACCATGCCTAAGGTGCCTATTTGAGGCCATACAAATATTTCCTGAGTCTACATACCTTTGCTTCTTGACCAGGTACAACATATCCCTTAGGTTGAGTCATATAGAATTCTTGTTGTAAATATCCGTTCAGGAAGGCACTTTTTACGTCCATTTAATGGAATTTCCAACCAAACTATGTAGCTAGAGAAAATATAATCTCGACATCTTGATCTTAGCTATGGGATAAAATGTCTCCTCGTAGTCAATGCCTTCTTTTTGTGCATACCCCTTTCTACTAGTCTTGTCTTTGTACTTTTCTACTATCCCATCTACTTTGTACTTTGTTTTGAATATCCATCTCGTATCAATGGTTTTCTTCCCGATGGAAGATTGACAAGCTGCCAAGTGTTATTTTTCATTACTAACTCGATATTCGATTCCATGGCATCTTTCCAATATTTTGACTATAGGGCTTCCTAGACTATAGATGGCTCATCAGACTCGATAACTCTACTCATAAAAGCAAAGTTAACTTCTTCTCTTGCTTTACTACGATTCCATGGTCCAGGGGTGGATGTATCTTGGTGGAGCATCCATTCTTGCATCTCGTAACGTGTTAGTACACCACTTGGGCATATGCTGAATCTGTTTTCGTGGGTCATGGTTCTATCAGATCAACACCATCATCCCCATCATCACTTTCATCATCAGTGGGAACATCAGCTTCAGTTTTTACAACTGGTGAAGAATCTACATCGTGAGTCTAGAGGAGGAGACTCTACTTCCTTCTTCTCAAAAAACTCAACATCTCTGCTAGTGTAGACTTTTCTGGTCTTTGGATCCATCAATATGTACCCAAGATTCTCTTCAATGTACCTAATGAAGATGAGTTTTTTTGACTTCATGTCCAATTTCTTTTTGTTTTTCTTGGGCATGTGCATACTTTCTTTGCACCCAAATAATCTAAGGTGTGTAATAGATGGTTTCCAATTTGACCATGCTTCTTGTGGTGTTACTTTGACAAGAGAAATTGTGGGCACTCTATTCAACAAATACACCTTTGTTGTCTTTGGTGCTTCTACCCGAATGTATTTGTAAGTCTAGAATCATTGATCATACATCACACCATTTCCATGATAGTACGATTTCTTCTCTCAACAACACTATTCTACTGTGGTGTGTGTGGAGGAGGCATTTTTTGATGAATCCCATGAGTTTGTAGGTAGTCTTTGAACTCATTACTAGTTAATTCCCCCTTGATTTGAGCAGAGAGTTATGATGTCCCGACCAATTTCATTCTCAATAACTAATTTTAACTTCTTGAAGGTTTCAAAATCTTTACTTCTATTGCAAAGAAAAAAATTCACATTTTTCTTAAATAGTTATCAACACATAGCATGAAGTACTAAAATCTAGAATGACTTGGTTGCATCGGACCGTAAAGATCGATATAAACCAGATCAAGCTTACCATGAGCTTGATATGTACTTTTCTAGAATGAGGCTCTGTGTTGTTTTCCTACTAGGTAGTGAGGACACTTTTCTGTATCCTTCTAAAGAGATGGCAGCCCATGTACCATATTGTAACGATGAAGTGTCTCGAGATACTTGAAACTAACATGACTAAGTCTCCGATGCCATAATTGTGCTGAGGTAGAGTTCTTAACCACAAGTGCATGATCATCTCTGTGGAAAAATCAAGCTGGAACATGTGTCCCACATTGGAGGATTTTGCAACTATTTTTGAGCCTCGTGATTTGTCTCGAATCAAACATGTTTTCTTGCTGGAATAACTATAAAAGTCAATTTTTAAGTTGTGATCTAGGAGTTGACTAGATGAAAGTAGATTCTTTGTCAACCCAGGGACATATAAGACATTTGATAGTC
Source organism: Taxus wallichiana var. yunnanensis (assembly GCA_018340775.1). NCBI lineage: Eukaryota > Viridiplantae > Streptophyta > Pinopsida > Cupressales > Taxaceae > Taxus > Taxus wallichiana. The sequence goes on from CM031241.1 coordinate 635,049,540, forward strand.
TACAGTTGCGTGAACCAAGGGGTAGATAATTTTTCCCAATCCCTTAATCGTATATGATGAATCATCACCCAAAAAACATGTTTTTTCAAAGGCATGTCCTCATTGAGGTAAACTAGTTTCGTGGTCGGTCATGTGTTGAGTGGCTCTTGAATCAACATACCAGACATCACTAGATGACGTGGATGGTTTAATTGATTGAGCGAGTGTACAAGAAGTCTTCATTATCTAAATGTTCTTCTTGCTCAACAATATTTCCTTGCTTGATGGGTTCTTCTTTTCCAGCTCCTCCTTTTCCTGACCTTGATTGTAGTTTGTATGTACCTTATGAGATTGTTTGTGTTGAGGTCTAGAATTAATTGATGAACCTTTTTTGTATGTATTATACTAACAATATTTCAACTCATGTCCTCTTTTACAGATTGTACATTGCTTCTTCTATTGTTTGTCCCCTTGATGTTGATACCGATTCTGATGTTAGGAATTTTGATAGGAAATAGGTTTTCTAATTTTTCCTTTCCATTTTTGATGAGAAAAAAATTCCCTTCTCCTCTTCATCATCCTTGTTATGCATGCTTCCTCTTATTGCAGTAGGTTTACCAACTTGTCAAAACTAATCTGTCAGATCGACACGTTTAGTGTTGTTACAAAAATGTAGTAAGAAGAGGGAGTGCTCTCGAACAATGGGAATGAGAGCATCATCTTTGACCGCTTCTCCTAGGGCTAGAAGTGAAGCCCTCATCTCTACAAATTTTCTTAAGAAAGCTTCAATTTTCTCATTCTGCTTGAACTTAAGTGTATGTAATCGACTTTGCAAATTCAAGATGATGACATTTTTGTTTTTGGCCTCATATACTGTGCTCAACTTATCCCACGCTTCTTTGGCTATTTTGGAATCTTGAATGTGGGGTTACATATCATCATCGACACTCTAAACAAGATGATGAGTTTTTCCTTCTAATATTCTTTATCAAACTACCATGGTCACAACAGCCGATCTCTTGAAACTCAAGTTGGGTCTTGATTTTAGTCTTCCATGCAACATAGTTTCTTCCTCTCGAGTAGTTGTCAATCTGGAAGAAAAATTTGGGGCATTGGTGCCCATTTTTTAGAAATCACCGACAGGGGTTAGGCTCTTATCACCTGGGTATAAGGTCTCCCAATCTATATACCGTTAGTTCGATATACCGAACCTTTCTATATACGCGCCTTCTGATATACACGGCGGTATGTGGAAGAAGCTCACCATTTCTATATACTCGGTGGTATGTGAAAGAGATGTTAACATATGTGAAATAATTCAATACATGGTATCGAGACAATACTAAAATTTTAGGGTACAAGTTTTTTTTTTTACTCCTACTGTTTGAGAATGATAGAATGCAAGACTAGCCATAAAGATTATACTTAATGAATTACATCATGAGGTGATTATTTTTTCCCTGAAAAGTATGAAGGTGTTCCATATGAGATCTGAGTGTGCTTGGTTTGGTTTGATGAAGTGTTTACATGTATGATATTGAGGAATCCAAAACTTCCTTTGAGGTCCATGTTAAGAAGAAATGGAGGTGTAAATGTGTTTTCATCTTTATAACCTATGCAAATGAGTACTTGAAGCTGATGTACAGGTCCCACATGAAGTTTTCAAGCTTTGGTTCATCATAAAAATAGATTTTTTTGATTTAGAATACCATTCTACAAGACTTGTTTTTCGAGGTTTGAATTTCAGTCCGTCCTTTTAGATGCACGTTTTTTGGGGTAATAATGTCAAGTGGGGATACCTTTGAGTGGACCACCACTTCATGACCATTTTAAAAAAAATTTATTTGATAAAATTTATGTCGGTCTTTCACAACTAAGAATGAAAACGAAGCAACCGGTTCACCCATCATATATATATATATATATATATATATATATATATATATATATAGGATGATCCCTCATGAGATTGGTAATCATATATTAGATATATGTGACATCATATTGTGTGATCATTAAACCGTAAAATTGTGAGAAACTATTTTGTAATTATTTGTGTGAGTCCGAGGAGAGAAGTGGAAGTGTTAGCTAAAAGTTTTTGATAAATTCTTAATAAAAGGTGGGAATTTATTTCTAAGTGGGGTTTTTTCCTTTGCATTACCCCACTATAAATTTGGTGTCTTCTTCCTCATTTACTTTACTATTATTTACTTTTAGTTCATGTTTTGTAATGCGCAATATAAACATCTTAATCTGTTCTAATTTAACTGCACATCATAATCTATAATCTTTGGTAATTACATTGTGGATTTATAATTCATTAATTATACATTCCCTTTAATTCCCTAACATGGTATCAGAGCTGGTGGTTATGCTTGTTCATGATAGATTTGGATATTTTTGATTTATAGGGTGAAAGAAAAACTTCAAGTTTCTTTTTTTTGGATCTGTGAAACCATAACAGTTCCACCATCAACTTCAAGTTAATCAAGTGAAAAAATCCAATTTTCATCTAAATATTAATGAATATTGGTTGATTAGATCTTGCTTATGCATTTGTGTGCATAGATCTGTGTTTATTTTCTGGTGCGACCTTTTTCTTGGTTCTTCATAGTTTATCTACCATCTACAGTCTTTTTAAAAATATTTCACACTCTTTATATTATAGCTTTTGTTTGACTTTGGGACCCGATTTTTTAGATTCGGTTAAATTTTTGGTTTTAAGTCCATCCAACTTTAAAAAGCAATTTTTATCTTTGTAAATTTTGAGCCAATCATTAAGCTCCATGCAGATTTTCTCGTCAAAATTTTATTAGATTTTTTTATCGATTCTAAAGTGAGAGCCAAAAGGACAATCCAGGCTCTTCACAAAATCAGAATTTTGTTATCCCGATTATGTCATTGCAAAATTCCAATCCAATAGAAAAGCTCCAAGTTTCTTCCCTTTTTCACGTTGTCAGTCTATTGATAGTGGTTAACTAATAGGATTAAGCCATCATTTTTGCAATCTTTATTTTATTTATTTGTTAGCGTTAGTCGGGTCAGGAACCAATAGAACATGTCCATGTTCTTTCACATTTCATTTTTCTCGTCCTTGATTTCACCGGTTGTTTAGATCCAAATTTATTTTTATTTTGGTGCATTCTGTGGAATTCATTTCTTGCCAAGATCCATCTCTCAAAATATTGGTGGAAATATATCAAGTGTCCTCTTCACCAATATATTTTTCTCAAGTGGCATCTTTTGATTAGTCTTCCTGTCTTTGTATTTTAATTTTTGTGTCCCTTTGTTTCGGACCTGAAAATTTATTTTTTTGGTTAATTTTGTGGACTTCCCATCCATTGGGGTCATTTTTTTGGAAATTTTCTAAAAAGGTTACACATGCCCCTAGGATATATTTGATTAGGTCCATGTGATTCCTCCTATTTCGCCACATGTTTCTTCTTTTGGCTTGTTGCATTTATTTGACTTGTCAAACTCTATTGCATGTCCCGATAACTTATTTATTTTAATTAAATTCCAGGACTTCATGTCTAATAGAGGGATTTTCATTATAATTTTATGAAAATATGACACATGTCCTAGTGTGTTCGCTTCTACTATAGTGAAATAACGTTAGGTTTATCACTTTGCTATAAATAGACTTCTTTGAAAAAAGGGCAGGATTTAGCAATTGTAGAGTTAGTGTAACAATGAATTCCATTTATGTATTTTTGATCCAAGGAATAAACTCATATTTTTAATTAAATTCCAGGGACTTCATGTCCAATAGAGGGATTTTCATTATAATTTTATGAAAATATGACACATGTCCTGGTGTGTTCGCTTCTACTATAGTGAAATAACATTAGGTTTATCGGTTTGCTATAAATAGACTTGCTTTGAAAAAAAGGGCAGGATTTAGCAATTGTAGAGTTAGTGTAACAATGAATTCCATTTATGTATTTTTGATCCAAGGAATAAACTCATTGATTGAGGAGTCACATACATCACAAAATTGTACCTTAAGAAAAATGAATAACATGATTGGTGTCTTTTCCACTTGTGCTTTCAAATCTTTTTTATATCATGACGTCTAAATTTATTTTGTTTTGTGGGTTTTGATACTTTCTTGTTTCCTTTGTATTATGAGGTTTGAAATTAAAAAATTTTCATATATTTTTCTCCCTTTTCTGTGGCCCTTAACGACTTGTTTTTGTATTTTACATGCTTCCTTCTTGGTTCTTGAATCTTGCTGGATATTTTCATCAAGTTATAAGACATATTTTTTCAAATTTTAATTTGTTTTTATTTGAAGAGTTTGTTCGTGTTTAAGTTGAAATTGTCTTTATAGATGTGTGTGAATTTATAAAAATGGATAGTTCTATTAGCTTCTCAATGGATATATATTAGTTATTATATAGAAATAATTATAGTATTTGGAGAGTTAGGTTAAAATCTTGTTTCATGGCTAGAAAATTGTGGGATCTTGTAACTGGTGTGGAAAAATGACCCACTAGAAGACTTGCAAACTAGAAAAACATTAGTTCCTTCTCTCAAAGATCACATGAAGCTTTATCCATCCTATTACAGAGCATAAGAGATGAATTTTAATGCATATAGGTCATATGGATTCTCCTAATTGATGCTTGAAAATAATTAGAAACCATGCATGAAGGCAATCATCTTTCCAAGATAATTAAACTAATTTTGGAATTATTTACAACTCCCATGAAAGGGGATGAGAAAATTGTTAATTACCTGGCTAAAATTAAAAATATTAAATATCGCTTAGATGTATGTAATTGCAAATTGTTTCAAGATAAAATTTTGTATTTTATTATTTATATAAATATTCATGAAAAATTCAGAAACTATATCTCCATCCTTAACTCTAAATATCAAAATGAGAATGATTTACATGACTTGGTGTAGACACCAAATTTGGGTCACACTCCCCTTGGTCCCCTTTTAATCAATTAACGTAACGTGTTCACCTAACCATGACCCCTTTACCCCACATTCGTATTAATTTAATTACTTATAATTGAATTAATGTTCATCCTCACATTATTAATTAATTTAATTACTTTAATTAAGTTAATTTACACATCACCTAGACACCTCACCCTAGACCTATTCTAGGGGCATTTAACTCATAGTGACCAAGTCATCACTCTCAACACTGAGTCATCACTCCCAATGTTGAGTCACCACTTGACCTAACTAACTAAGACTTCTTCCTAAAACCTAATTGGACTTCTTCTATGACCTTCCTACCTTCTCTCATGTGAACTCCACTTCCCTAAGAGGAATCAATTAGAATCACACCAAAAATAGTAAATATCTACCTATTTTTTGTAAACCTAGACTTTCGATCCTTAACTTGACACCGCTTATCCCTCAACCGAAACCGGTCACTTTAACCGCCATCGATTGCCTTATATACACTTTCATAATTCTTTACCTATGTTGATAATTTTCAGTGGAGAGAGTTATATTACATTCAAGCATGAATAAGATACTTCTTAGGATCCAGACATAACGAGATATACTTAACCATGAGCCCAAGTAAGCACTTGATGCTCATCCTAAGGCATTAGAATATTAACGGAAACACTCTAGGAAGTATTTCCATGACACTGACCACAAAATTTCTTCATAGATCGACTAGTGCCTTCCTTCACCTACCAGACCTTCAAATGCAAGTAATTATACTTGATTTTCATCATTCTGTACTTTCTTAGAGTGGAGGTTCATTACCTTTTGGTAGTACATCTTATTACTTCCTACATTCCTCTATCCGCACATTCTTACCAATCTACCCATCCAACCACCCAGACCTTTTGGCCTTCCATATATGATCTCTATGCATTCCTAAGTCTTCTTGGCATTATTACAAACCCAACCATTCTCCCTTCATTCTCTGTTTATCACAGATAAGTCCAAAACTACTTTTATTTGATTACCACCAAATTTCCCCTACCGACATCGGTCACCTTAACTGTCATCAGTATCCCCTCTTTACCAACATCGGTCACTAGAATGATGTCGGTCATTGTGTTTTCTGCTAACCTTCACCAAAATGCCTCTAACATCACCTAAATTCCACCCAAACCTTACCAGATACCTCTAGTGACCTTACCTAACACCCCTGTGACCTGTCCTAACTAGAAACATACCTTTCCTGATGCTATATTAGTTTAGATTTCAATACCTTGCTTAATCTAGTTTGTTAATAACATTTTGAGATAACTAAATCAAAGTGTTAGTAATAGGAAATTTATTTCTCGTATTTACTTTCATTAATTGGATAAAAAGAGGATTGATAGCCATTCGAGGAAGCATCACGCTTACTGAGATCTAGCCTTGCTAGGTAGTCCTCTGACCCTTGTTATTTAATATAATCTGGTGGTCTTGTTTGTATCTACATGTAGTCCTTCCAAGAAAAAGGATTTCTCTATAAGAAACTTGGATAAAATCAGTAACGTGTGCACTCAACCTACCAACTACATAATAACATGTATTCCTCCTTGACCTTTTACCTTATCTGTTTTATCACACAAAAATTTGGTGAAACATTTTGGAACGCTCGGTAGGACCCATCAGGGGTTATTTTGCATTGTTCATTTCTAGGTGAAATATTGTGTTTCTATTTCCTGTTGAAATTAGTTCACATTAAATTTCTTCCTTTGGAACATTCTCTATCTTCTACTTGTCTCATTGACATTCATATTTTGGACTAAAAAGAACCATTATTTTCATTTCTGTATTAAATTAGTTAAATACATGCTCTTTCCTATTCATTATTGCTTTCATCTAATGTCGTTGTGGATTTGGGTTTAAATTTTTGCATAGCATTTATGTGTGTTGCATCTGTAGATCATTTAAAAATTGTGGGCAACCTATACACTAGAAGTCATGCCCAACTGATGGTTGAAAAAATTGAATCATAGTGCACACTCTCTTCTCTACACCAAACCACACTAAAATAAAGTACTCATTTTCTTAAACAACATCCTACCCTGAAGAAGTTGTTGATGATCACATGATCAGAGGATTAACAGTGGGCACCAAACTGGTTTCTCTGTCTAGTCATTATCTCAAAGAAAGGACCTCCCTCACCAAAAATTTACCTAAAACCATCCTTAGTTGTTGGATTTTCATAGGAAACCTTTTATCAAACCAAAAACTCTACTCTATTCACAAGTCAGTCCTAAATGGCATAAGCTAGGACATAAAATCCACCACATAGGATTTTGTGTTTGCTAGTTTTTGCTTGATCTATATTTTGAGGTGTGAGATCGTATTCTCCATTATTATTTCCTTTCACACTCCATAATCATAGTTTGTGTATTCCAACTCTTTTTGAGTGTGTTAGGGTCAATCATAGCCATACTTAGGTTTCGGGTTGGTCTTTTATTTGATCTAAATTACCAAATTCACTTTTTTTTCATTTTTCACAAATTTCATAGTGATTGGTGTTGGTCCAATGACCTTCATCAGTTTACTCATTTGAACATCATCAGTTTACCTAATCGTTGTCGATTTCCTACTATTTTGGTCATTTTAACCAAAGTAACATTCATCATAGTTCTGTTCTTTTTGGGGTTTCCTTAGTTACTTCACCATATCTCTGTGTCTTTGAAATCACTGTCAAAGTCCAGATTTTTCCCCATTTTCATCATTTGTTGCCATTTACAAATATTTTTATTTTCCATAGTAACCAACATCGGTCCTCTGACCAACATCGGTTACCCCCTGTCACCAACATTGGTTACCCAACCACTTTTGTTACTATGTTTTAATTTTTCAATTAAAACAATGACCAGATTTCACCTTCTAGAACTATTTTCTCCATTCCTTATGTTCTTCTATGTCATATACTGAGATTAGATTACTAGGTCTAATCTAACTCATATGGTTTTGATTCATTGCTAAGACAATGCCCACATATTTCATGCTAGCCTTCAGCTACTCCCACCTAGCCCATCACCGCCTTCCATCCTATAACCTATGGATCCCATTCAACCTATTATCATCAGTACCGGTGATGAGGAGTTCGCAAGACTCCTAGATACAAAGCCCACTACTCTATAATATTATATAGCTGATTCATCCACCCAGGATTCATCAGGGAAACTTGTATACAACATGCCTCTATCCATTCCTCCTACCCTCGTACCCACTTCTGCATCATCTAATACTAGCTCAACATTACCATCTTCCACCTTACCACCTGTGGTGTCCCAAATTGACCCTACATTATTGATATCTATTGCACCTGTGACATCTATCATGCCTTTGACATCAGTTTCTCCTGTGGTATCAACCATTCCTTTATCAACCACCTTGAGTGTAGGTCTATCTGGCACCCTCCACCTCTCATATATTTATTGCATCTTAGACACCCATGGTGTCGGAAAACCATACTCCCTTCCAAAAAAATTTCATCTCCATCTTGAAAATTCTTCCTCCAATTACTACGAGGGTTGTTACATCCACTCCACTTACCTACACTTATCACCAAAAACCCCCTATCTCATCTATCACTTATTTAGGATACTTGCCACCTACATCTATTCCTCCCTCACAATTTTTGTACTCGACACAACCCTATACTTTGGGATTCCGTCCATGTCTTATCTTCATCATCTACCCCATTATATTGCAAGGCATGCCCAATCATCACAACCTACTAATGATCTTATAAAAATGATGATGGACAAGATTCAGATATTGGAAGCATTGGTCTCCTAGCTCACGCAACTCTCGAGATACAATGATATTTTCAATGATCCCATTCACCCATCCATTTTGATTCATCCATACCCTATGCCTTGGTGAATGCCTAAATTCAACTGATTCAACATCAAAAAGACCCGCAATAACACTTTTGGTCCTTTAAACATGGGTGTTATCTGATTGCTCATGATGATGCTTTGTTCTTGCGAACATTCCCAATGTCCTTAACATGACCTGTGTTGGATTAGTATAGTAGTGTACCTAAGCACTCCATTTACTCATTCAACCAAGTAGCTCAAGATTTCTTAGACCACTTTTCTATCAATATTGTCAAGAAGGTCACCATAACTGACTTGTACTCGACACGACAATACGAAGACAAATCTATCGTAATTTTTTTGCTCATTGGCAAAGCCTAATCAACCAACTCATGTTTCAATTGCCTCAAACCGAGTTAATATAATTGTTCACCAGGGCTTATGCTAGGCACATCTCATTGAATCTCCAAGTTCAAACCTTACGCATGTTTGATGAGGTGTTCACCATGGCCCGAAAACTTGAAATTCGTGCCATTGAAGAGAAGAAGAAATAATTTCTTAACAAGAATGTTGCATTTAAATCCAAAGATATATCTTCTCCTTCAAAACAACAAAATAATTTCTCTAAAGTGAAAGGATCTTCCCACACGGTAGTTTTGAAAGTTGGTCTGTCTCACCCATCTAACCAGTCAAACCCTTCTTCCAACCTTTCTCCTGTTCAAGATATTCGGTTCAAGTGGGAGAAACAAAAATACACTCACATAGGAGAACTCTATTCTTTGGGTTTAGAAAAACTTATAAAATCTAGAGCCATCACTCTTCCACCCATCGAACCACATACTAGTTTTGACCCTCTTGTCCTATACCTAAAGTAGTATAAAGAAAATTATTACTACATCTATCATCACATTAAAGGTCATAACAACAACAATTGTATAACTTTCAAAAATATCATCCAGAAATGATAGATAGTGGAGATATAATTTTAGATAATCCTAATGCACCAACTAATAAGAACCTTCACATCTTCAAGAATCCATTCCCAAATCACACCTCTTCGTCTAACAATGTAACCGGTGAACCTTCTACCAATGAAAATAATGTTTAGGAGGTTCATTTTGTTTTTGACATCATACAGCTCTTTCCTTCATCCATGAGGAATCTATTTCATCTACTCCTTTACCCACAGAGGAGTCTCCTTTATCTCCCCTTCACCCACGAAGGAGTCCACTATACCATGTCGGTGTAGTTTCCCCCCCACCCTCAAATTGATGAAAAACCCACATTATTAACTCTCCTACCCACAAGAGAGTCATTCTTACCTTCCTCTTCACCAAAAGATGAACCTACCTCATCTTACTTGTCATATCCCCTACCCATAGGGGATCCATTAGCAGCGTTGCTTCCTATTGGGGATAATTATCCATTGGCTTTTAAGGATCCTGTTGATTTTCTCTTGGATCTTTTACCCACAGAGTCAAAATCCAACCATTTTCCTATCTCACATATATTCTTTACAGGGATTACTACCAAATAAACACCATCCCCCTTCAATAGTGCCATTTTCACATTTGGCGGACTACTTGGATTATGTCAATAATTCCATGCTTTGGGGATGCCTTCGACTACCTTTCTCCACTCGGATGAAAATGTTGTTTATTGATACTTCACCGATCTATCCAAAGGTATTTCGCATAACCAAACCAACCAGGTCCCATGTCGGTTGTAGCAATCTCTTCTTCATCACCCTCACCAACACCTAAACCTTTACCATCAAATGAAATTGTTCCAAATCCTAAAGCCTTACCTACATCTATATCTTCCTCTACATCCAAACCCATTGCACATTGGGAGTCATGCCGACATCAAGCCTAGTCCATCCCCTTGTCAAATTGGATTTAGCCACATCCTCACAAGCTAGTACAAAGACTATTCTCCCACCTAAGAGGAAGACCCAACCTCTTAGGCCGCATAAACCAGCTTCACGTACTACCCCTCTATCACCTTTACCACTTCCATCTATCTTAGGGCCCCACCCATTATCCTTATCCAAAAACCTCCAACCCCAGGTAAACTAAAATCCCGGCCAAAGAGCCCACCTCATCGTCACGATCCTTTATTACACCCAAATTACCTATGCATCTTACACCTTCCCCGTCACTTGCATCCTTTCTACTTCTTATACCTACACCACTTCCAATATCCTCATAATTACCTATGATATCCCCTTATCTTCAACTAGTACCTTTCACCTTACCTCTTCCCACACCTTCATTGCACTTCCATTATCACCTTGGCTAACCCACCCCCTTCTCGCCATCTACCTTCGCTTCTCCATCACACACTTCACCTTCACCTTTACCCAAGAAGATGCGATCAAAGTCAAAAAATCCACTTCCCTCCAAAGAGGTAGTTAAAACTACAACACCTTCAAATGCTAGTTTATCTCGCCACATCTTTACCCAAGAAGGTGCAATCCAAACTTAAAACCATACTTATTACTACCTACTAAACAAGTGGTCGAATGACTCAAACTCCAATTCCACCTCCCGTGATTCCTTTCCCACCAAAATCACCCACATTTCCATCTAGACCCACACTTACTTCGCATTATGATCCATTAGCGGGTCTTATGTCAACATCTTAGCTAACCTTTTAGAAACCTCTGTCATCACATTACCACCACTTATACCTTACGACCCACTCAAAGATAAACACTAAGGGTTTGACAACGATGATATTTTAGATGAGGACCCTATTCCACCTCCATCTATCACCACACCTCCTCATCCTGTACCTATTCAACAACCTTCATCTCCACCTCCATAACCCTTTTATCCCCCTCCAACATTTGAGATCAATATGGTCTACATAAGAGAGCTAGCCAAACCTCCACCAAAATGCCAATGCGCTACATTCTTTTCACAAAACTAGTATATGCCCTCACCATATTTTTTCCCATCCTGTCGCTACACCTATCATGACTCACTTACTCCTTTACCACATATTAATATGGTTAACATTGCCACTCGCACCTAAAAAGAAAAAGGAAAGGAGAAAACAACCAGCCCATCCGCCACTCTTTTACCCAATATCCCATCTACACCTGCACCAAAATCACCATCCATGGACCCACATACCCTATTTCTGATGGGGTCACCCATCGTACAATGATTAAACAATTACACTAGTATCCTCTTAAAATGTCTTTGTATGACTTGGTCCAAACCTTTGAGTCTCATCGATAGGCCCTCATTGAGGTTCTACAATCTATTGAGGTTTTACCTAATGACCCTACTCATGTGGCATCCATTATCACTCCTCACCATGTGGCCTCTCTTACCACTTCATCCCCTTCCTCTACACCCATTACCACTCATCAAGTAGCCACTCTCAGTTTCTCGACAACAAGATTGTACCTCTCCAATTAGATGATCTTGATCCTGCCCTATTCATTTCCATCTACATTGATAATATATGTGTTTGACGCATTATGATCGATGGTGGTTCTAATATTAACATCATTTCCTCCCATTCATACAACCAAATACGCATCCTTACTAATTACATGCATAATAACCCAATTATGTTGCATTCATTCAATGATGTCATGACTTCCATTCTTGGCACCATCATTTTCCACATTCATGTGGGCCCCATACCATTCTAGAATTATACTATGTCTTAGAGGAGGAATTCCAGTAAAACATGCTACTTAGATGACCTTAGATCCGTGCCATGGGTTGTGTTCCTTTAACCTTACACTATTATTTAAGATTTGAATATGAAGGACACAACTATACCATTCCAGCCAACCCTTCATGATTCAATACCTATAACACGTTGTATCGACCCAATGATGTCCTTATACCGCTTAAGGCATCTACCACTACTACCACTTCTTCTTCACCACTACCGCATCCATTAATGTTTCCGCTACCTCTTCCACAAACAAATCCTTTATTCCCACTACTACCACAACTTCTACGATTAACCCATTAGCTAACCCATCTACTTCTCAACCAACCAATGATTCTTCTTCCTAGTTGTCTAGTAAGTCATCCACTCCCGTAGCCCACATATCAACTTCGATCCCTTAGAAGATTTTTTTCAACGCCTCACTATGAGAGAGTACCATCTTTATAATATTGACACATTCCTTACTCCTTAAGAGTATCGTCAAATTCATAAACATCCCCATTATGATCACCGCATAGGAGAGTTTTTCCCCTATGGTCCTCCCCATCTTCACACCAACTTAACGTATGGGGGACTTGATGCTTCTACTTACTCTCCCAAACCACCTTCCCAAACTCGACCATTTTCATATGACCTTCAATCTCTCACCAACCACCTCTTCGGCCACACTTTACTCCATCGCTATGCTTGGAAGGACTTTGGCTTTGGTTTCTATGAACAAGGCCGCCATATTGTCATCCCATGCACCACCTATAAGCATAAATACCACAGTGGTATTGGATTTTCTGAACCATCTCCCAAAAAGGCTTGAGTCGAACTCATTGAGGACAATAAAACTTCTCCACCCCATTCACCAACTTCACCACCATTCCTCCTAACTTATTTTTAACCATTAACCAACAAAACCTTGGAAAAAATTCTTATGAAAGTGGTTGATGATACTGGAAAGGATTGGCACACGCACATTCCTTTTGCTTTATGGGCTTATTATAATAGTATTTGTACCTCAAGTGCTACCACACCTTTATCTTTGGTCTATTGTATAGAGGTTGTCCTTCCTCTTGAAGTCCAAATACTATCTCTTCGTATCTCACTCAAAGATATTCTCAACAATGATGATTTTTGCCAAGATTTTTTTGAAAAATTTGAGTTATTAGAAAAACAACATCTCAATGCTCTTGATCACCTCCAAATCTACCAAAAATGTATCAAACATGCCTACATTAAACATGTCCAAGAATGAACTTTCCAAGTCAACGACCTTGTCTTGAAGGAAAATCAATATGTAACAAAATAGGAGAAAAGTAAACGAGTCAAATTTACTCCTAATTGGCTTGGACCCTATATCGTTACTCATACCTATGGATCAATTGCTTATCATTTTCCTTCAATCAAAGGTAAACCCAAACCCGAGCCCCTCAATGCATTGTGTCTTCAACCATTATATTGTTGAATCAAATCCTAGATCAATTTATGTCTATTAATCATTTGCCCCTTGGTCACTATTCACCTTCCACTTACCTATTTTAATTATCAACTACTAAGTAAGAATCATGTGGATTACCCGTCACATTTTAACCTTATCTTAAATATGAGCACCACGGCTCTACTCATGGCATGATTCTCATGGATAATTTTTGTCCTTTTCAGGATGGAATCCCATGGTCATTCATTACTTAAAACCTCTCTTTCATAAGCTAACCCTTGTGTGCTATGGTTTTGTCTTCATAAAATAAGCCTATCCTTCTCTATAGTCTTTCCCATGACCTAAACGTCATATATATATATATATATATATATATATATATATATATATATATATTCAAATGCAATATATGGAATTTCAAATTCAAAACTCCTTGATTCAAACTTATCACAAAAAGATGACTCCCTCAAAAAGGACATATCATCTTTTTATCTTGTTGCTATAAATAGACTTCTCCCTCGAAGGATAGCTATACAAAGCTAGCCATACTATACATAGTCTATCACCAAAAGAATACTATTTTTGCAAAAATAAAATAAAAATATTTTGAAGCTTCCCACATCGATCAGCTTCACGAAGACCTCAAGGATATATTCTATTCATCCCACATAGACTTCCCGCATCGATCAGTCTATAAAAACAAAAGTAAAAAGAAAAAGATGACTTTTTCATCATGGACTTGCCTATTTTGATCTTGGGTCTCTTGCCAAAGAGGTATGCTATCTCACACAAGGTTACACTCAACCAAATTCATTCACCTCACTTCCTTTCCTTTCTAACCTTATACCTACTCAAAGGATGTGCCATAAATGCAAAATTTTGTGATCATGTGACCTTATTCACCTTTAGAATAGTTAATCATGCAATTACTTTAGGGTTTTATGTTCATATACCATCTTTGGTATGATAGAATTGTAATAGTTCTTATCAATTAGGCAGATTTTTTGTCTCCTCTTACCATTGACCTCTTTTCTTACTTATTGATTCTCCTACACAAGACCAGACCTTCAACACCTACATTTTACAAATTCTTAAATCATTTAAAACTCAACCATGCCTAAATGACCTAAACTCAACTATACCTATTCAACCTAAACTCAACCATGTTTGAAATGACCTACACTCAACCATGCATAAATTACCTAGACTCAATCATGCCTAAAACCTACCGACCGATTCCTCTACCTCTTCATATTCTTCCCTAGCTTATGGGAGAACTACATTAGCCTGAGGCACCTTTTCACTAGGGCTATATAGACAAAAATTTGAGGGCATGGGGCCCTTGGAGGTTAGCTCAGCCACCCTTTCCCTAACCAATTCCCCCTTTATATTCACATTCTACCTTAGTTTCCATTTTACACAAAACTAGAAAATTAAACAAATCATAATAACATACATACCATTTTATGACATCAACCATATCATACATCAATCATTTCACATTTCCATGATATCAAATATTTGGACATTTACACCACAACATACATATACATCATCATTTATTTTCCATAATAATAATAAATTGGAAATTAAATCAAACTCAAAAACATGACTCTAACATTCCTAACTCACCTAAACTCAACCACGCCTATACCTGACTCCACCATGCCTATATGAACTTAACTCCACCATGCCTAACTCACCTAAAATCCATCATGCCTAAATAACCTTGACTCCATCATGCCTCCATGACCTCGAATGCCTAACCCACCTAAACTCCATCATGCCTACATGACCTTGAATCAATCATGCCTAATTCAACTAGTTTCCATTTTACACAATAAACAATGGAATTTAAAAAGGAATACATCATCCATTCAGTCAACATCATCACCTATATAAATGGGAGAGTATGTGTATTAATACATATATACACAGATATAAATAATATCAGTATCTCAAAACTCTCATGTACAATCTCACGTCTTTGGCATGCATGCTGATATATATATATAAAATGAAAATATCACATCTAGATATTAATCATCACTTGAACTGATACTCTCTGTCCAGGTCCACTGTCTCTCGGTCCTGGCCCTCTATCGTGGCCCGAAGTGTCCGAGCATTTGCAACCTCACCATGTCCTTGTCTCTAGGGTCAACGAACCCCCATGCTACTAGAACTATGATTCTTGG
Source organism: Taxus wallichiana var. yunnanensis (assembly GCA_018340775.1). NCBI lineage: Eukaryota > Viridiplantae > Streptophyta > Pinopsida > Cupressales > Taxaceae > Taxus > Taxus wallichiana. The sequence goes on from CM031241.1 coordinate 635,065,601, forward strand.
ATCTCGTCCACTCACTAGCTATCTATTGGGCTCTACACTTGACATATGAAGGGACATCAATCCCTGTGGTGGCTAGATGATCCTGATAGTATCAAGCCTTATTTAGGGCATCCCTAAACCTCACCATCAACATATTCTGAAGTGCTTCTGGGTCTCACTACAACCTGTGAACTCTACCCTACTAATAATGGCCTTGGCCCCTATCTTGATGCCAGCTATCATGTATGTGTCATGGGACTCTATCTGGTGCAGTGTTGCTTGTACTATGGGACCCTGTTCTTATGCCTATACTATGGGACCCTTTCCTTGTGCCTACCTTGGTATCTATGTAGCTACACAGGCCTACAAGACCACAATGTGTGCATGTTCTATGGCCAATCGGTCCTTTAATCCTATCACTTATTCCTATAGGGAAGCTACTTACCCCTCCATCCCCATCTCCGCCATGTGTAAGAACTTGTTCCTATGTTACATGGGCCTATAGGCCACCACTTGTGCCTGCAAAGTGGTTACCTTTGCCTCGACCTTGTCATATGTCCATGAAAACCTTTAATATGTGCCTGTAGGGTGGCCACCTAGCCTGTAATGTATCCCTCTACACTATGACAATAGCTAAATTAGGTTTCCACAGCCTCAGTGGTGCTTTGCCGTAGGTATGTAACCCACCACTTCTTGTATCCATCGGTGAAACCCACATTGTTAATCCATTTATCTACCACTTGCTCCTCCTTCCTTGTCGAACTCTCAGACTTGGTGGAGACATGGGTCTCGCCATGCCATCTCTACAGTAGTTTAGGAAAGGTGGGGGTACATCTTTTTGTAATCCAAACTACTGTCTGACCCTATCCACAAGTATCATCTCATTCTCTAGAGCCTATCGCCCTTGTATCCATCTTAGTAGCTAAAGCTCCTCTAAATCCTTAGCCATACCTCTGTATGATGGATAGTCAACATATGGCCTCCACACAATATCAACTACCGAAAGGCCGTCTAATCACTTTTGCATAGTATGACACATCCTATGTGTCCTTGCCACCCTCGACTATCCAATGACTGGTAACCATTGTCTGAAACCAACTCTGAACATGCCACTCCCAAACCAATCATGTCATGGTAAACCAACTAGGCACACACACACATGATGTGCTCGTATGCCTAGCAGTGTAATAAATAGGTACAACACATACTAAATCTCCTCAATCTCCCATAAGCCCATAACTCCTATACAATTGAACTAGGAAAGCTGGTTCCCAAGAAAAATGTATCCACTCCTCGATCATATCCTATAGCACACCCATCAGTGCTCATGGAAATATCCCACCCTCAGAATCTAGAAGAGAAAACATTCCATTGCCACCATCATCAACACTGATAGCCTAGTCTCCTTGGATAGGCTTTGCATACATATCTCCATAAGTGAGACTTGTGTTACGATACCTCATCTCACCCATCGCCTCACCAAATACCGCCACTATCAGCTCCACCGATGCCTTAGACAAAATGGAATATATTGGCTCCCCAATAATAGGAAGTCACATGATCCTATACACATCCTCCAAAGTGATGGTCATCTCACCCGTTGGTAAGTGAAAGGTATTGGTCATGGAGTCCCATCTATCGATGAGAGAAACCATCAACCTATGATCTTGAAATATATGCCTATAACATCAAATTACACTAATTCTAACATCGATCATGTGCCCCCACTTCTTTGTGGTCATTCTTAGCTACATCATCTGTATGCAAAGGGGGTGGTACTATGTCCCTCATCCTTAGTTGATCTCTCACCTACATCATTCAACACAACCTTGTCAAGACTTGACCACCTCAAACAACCTATTACCCACCACACAATACCAAACCATATCAATCATGCCTACCCCATTTACCTAATTCACCTACAAACCTAATTTCCCTTATCATCATTACCCACTAACTTAGTTCATATTACACACTTACCCATCCCACATCACCACAATAACACTTTACCCTTTTCCCTCTACATAAATCTTTAGCTACCCCTTCCTCGCCTATTTTACTTTCCTATGTAGACCTTCTTTCACTTATTTACTCTTAATCATGACTGGCATCGGTCACCTTGACCGTCATTGGTCCTCTTTGACCAACATTGGTCACTTTGTACATACCCGAAAATGTACGGTGCTGCACTACCAGAAAGGATATTACACATACCCTAATGATGATACAGGTCTCCTTGTAAGGTGTTTGGAATCCCGAAAAGCTCACCAAGCATACATTTGTATCCCGCATGCCCCTCTCAACCTCCGCATGCTTTGTTCTACCCTCTGCCCCCCTATTTTCTTGCATTTTTGTCTTCAGTGATGAGACTGCCACCCAGGATAGGGCGGCGGTCCCGTAACCACCACCCTACACAGGGCGGCGATTTTCTTCACATTTTCCAGATTCTTTCGATGATCACGTCAAATGTAAATCTTCAATTTTACACACTTTCTTCAACAACTTTGGCTTGCATTAATGTTTTTGGTTCCTGGTAATAGTGTTTTTCCTTTGTTTATAGTAAAAGAGTTCAATTGGGAGTTACCCTCTGGTAAATGCATTGGTTATAAATAGCCAGCTTGTTTTCAAGCAAATGGCCCCTCACCTTCTCAATTCCATTATTCAGTCTTTGAATTTTCTATTTAGAATTCTATCAATTTCATGTTTTGTCTCCATTGTTGGTCTTTTAGAGGTCATTTAATCTTCTTGTTTCAGTCTTGTTCCATTGCTACTCCATACAATTATTTTAGCATAGAATAGCTTCATTTCTAGACTAGAATCCATTAAATTTGTAGGTTTTGTTTTGTCACAAGGATAGATTCTAAAACTCTCGGTACACTTGTGTTATATTCTCGTAATAAATCCTGCTAGGAATTGCATAGTCAAGCTTTGTTCACTTGTGCTATTCCTCTCCTACTCGCATTGTATTCGGTCTATATCCAAAGCTTCCATTGTTTGAATTCCATCTTCTATTGATACTATCATATACACGCTTTTCTGGATTCATGAGGACACAAAGGAATGAGGAGATCACACTAAGGGGATGAAATCACACACAACTAGATTTACCACTATTCTGTAAACACCAGGTTTGAGCTATCAAAGTTCTAGTTACAAACATATCAAATAGAGTAGTGAATCATTTTATTTTAGTTAAGCTCGCTTTCAATATTGCCAGGGAAGTTGTGGGGAATGATAGTTTCTGAGAAGCTATGATTTTTTCCTCACTTCTGAGGTAAGATTGAAGGTTTTCAATTAAGTTAATTAGTTGTCTTTCATCTAGATTCACACATTTGCATAGGTGAATAACCACACTAGGTTATCTCACTTGTTTAGTTTTAGTATAAGAGTATTTTAATTGTTGTTTGTAATTATAATGTTTCAATCGTGTATTTTGTTTAGATTAGTTTCCCTTTCAGTAGTAGTATAAATTGTTATTTTCAATTTAAGTTAATTCGGAGACTTCATTTTAGATTAATACTTAGATCCTAATTAGGAAGATAAACCATAGGAATTTATGCTACCTGTTCATAGCCTCTAAATCTCCCCTTTGTCATTCCAGCTACCAGGAGATCACACTACCAAATCTTAGTCACTGATCCTCCCATAGTTAGCTTTAGGAAAGTTTCTTGTTGATTCTCATCCTCACCTATAGCTTTTCTATCATAGAAATCTGACCATAATCTCGGTTGTGACTTCATCTAAGTCACCCGCATTTCAAACCACTAGCTGTCTCAAGACGACCTCGGGAGGTTGGAGTGCGGGAAGGTCACTTGCCGATTATCATCCTCGCATGTCACCTTTCCATCGTACAAAATTGGTGAACCCGACGTGAAACAAACAACTTTTTCATCTTATCTACCTCATTAACCTTCACATCAGCTTCACCAACATAATTGGTGAACTTCACATGAAACAAACAACTGTTTCATCTTATCTACCTCATTAGCCTTCACATCAGCTTCACCACAAAATTGGTGAACTTGAGGTGAAAAAATAGTTCTTCCTCTTTTATTTTTCATTTCTTTCATCCACCTTCACTCTTTCCCATTATTCTGTGGGTATTCATATACCCCCTGAATATGTCGAGATACGATGCATATGATAGACCTCTCTCAGGTCTTGAAGTAAATTATAGTAACAAAAATAGACAACCATCGCCCTCACTTTCTGCGTGGGCTGATAACTATTCAAGTAATTATTTGTCATCTCAAACTCCCCCTCAAAGAACTAGCTCAAGTTCTTCATTCCGAATTGAGGAGTTTGATCAGCTTGCACAAACACAATAGCCAGAGCCCTCAGGCTCTAACAATATGATGTTTACTGGAGAATCCACTTCATCTCCTTGGGTCTTGTTCAGACCACAGATCAGTAGAAAGTCAGACCCACTCCCCTTTTTGGATGAGGATTACTTAGCACGCTTTGCTAAAAGGGAACAACTCTTCCAAAATATGTATCCACCTATAGGAGTTTACAAATACAGATCGATGCCTTGTTCCAGGAAACACCCCCATTCCTCCACCTATGGAAAATACCCTCGGTGAAGCTTGGCAGGGTAACAACCAATTCATAGTAGGGTATCATACCCCTTTACAACCTCAAGTAATACAATAAACACCCTTAAGGAAAAGCAATTTGTCTCTTCACCAATGGAGGTCATTTTAGCCTTAGTTGAAAAGGTTAGAGGGCTGGAACTTGCTCAAGCAAACCAAAATTCATATTTTGGGCAAACAAGAATCTCCAACCCTCTACATCACCCCAGTCAGGATGACCTCCTCACAGGAACAGGAACATTAGGCATGCCTCCTCAAAACCCTTATAGTTACCCACAACAAACACCAACTAGGACCGCATTTTCAAACACCACTCTAGTAGAAAACATGACACCTCCCAGCTTGGCACCAAACAACCCATACCAAAAAAATGCTCCTCCTTACCTAAACATTTATTCAAAATCACCACAAGGAGACATGTTCTCTTCTCCTGGGATGTTCATTCAACCACATGGATTCCCTTATGTCCCTACAAACGCATATGCTATGCCATATTAACAACCCATTCCACCTCCACCCCCTCAAAAAATTCCATCGATGGTCGAGGCCTATGCGGTAGGGACTTATTCGAATATTTAAAATAGCCCTAGACTTTACCATATGAATCGTTATGATTCCAAGACCTCTTCCCAATCTGCCCAAATATAAAGGGGAAGGGGATCCAAATGCACACATTAAGGCCTATGCCATAGCCATATGGGAGTTATTCCCTTGGGATGGGGTTTTCACTAAAATATTCCCTAAGACCTTAGAGGGTATTGCCCTTGATTGGTATTATAGAATACCTGAAGCCTCGATACACTCATTTAAACAACTCATGTCAGAGTTCATCAAAATTTTTGACATGAACAAATTATTAAGAACAGGAATCAGGGAGTTCTTGCATATTAAACAAGAACATAATGAATCTGCTACTCATTTTATTCAAAGATGGCGTATGGTTCTCTACTCATCGGTGAGTGCTCCAAACATGGATCAAATGGAACTATACGATTTATTCCTTAATTCTCTCAATAGATAAATAAAGGAAGAAGTCCGAGAAGTTCCCAGTAAGAACTTACGATGAAGTACTCGAGAGTGCTCTCCGAATCGACCAAGCAATGATAGATAGTGGTCGTAAGACATATGGGACAAATGGGAAATTAACCACTCCCAATAAAAACACCGTGGCCTATTCTAATACCAGGAACGCTAATCAAGGACCTAAGATCCTTAACAAGAACCACGGAGTTACAACAGATGGAGTAACTGACCAAGTTAAAAGGGAAAATGTTGTAAACATTTCGCCACTTGTTAATAATCAGTGAAATAAAAATTTTACTCCAACAATCAACGTGGTGGATTTTAATCGTCCACCATGGCAACAACAACAACAACAACAATAAATCCAAACACAAAGTCCAAATCGAAACTCAGCTGGATATCAGAGTCAAAACCAAAGGCAACAGCCTCAAAATTTTAACTCTAACAACCAACAACCTTATCAGAATTTTGGGCCACAACAAATTATAAATCAACAACCTCAAAATTATAATCCCAATTTATATTGTGGCTTCCACAAGATTCAAGGCCATAATACTAGGACTTTTCGTGAATACAATAAATTCATGCAGCATTTGCTAGAAGATCAAAAGCAACTCTTTATAGATATGTTTTTAGCAAATCCTATAGTACCCATGCCAAACACTTATGCAGGGAAGTTTTCCTCAAAACGCACCCCTCAAGATCTTTAATGATCCACTCCCAAACCGTTCTAACAATAACAAAGCTAGATCCTAACAGACAAACAAGGGTGTCATAACAGAAATAATGATCATGAAGCTTCAACTTCATTAAATTCACCATTGCACCCCAATTAGGAACTTGACCTCAAAATAAGATAGTTAGTTTGGTAGAGTTAGACATCGAGCTACCCGTAGAAACCATAACAAGAACAAGGGATTGTTCTTCTCAACCAACTCAAGCTATCAATTGGAACCAGACAACAGTCAACAAACATTTGTAAAACCCATAGGCACCTATGATTTAATTAACAATTTAACTAAAACCTTCTCTCACATCTCCTTCTTGGATTTGTTAAAGAACTCTCCCGCCCACAGGGCTGCCCTCTTAGAAGCATTAGGCCTTGGTCATTTAATCAACATCACTCCTCCTCTGGAAATGCAAGTAAACCATGTAGACTTTGACATTTATCCTCCGGGGCAGCCAGATAGGGATACTGAATTTATATTCGATATAAGAAAAATGCCAACAGACGCTGAAATTACACGAAGAGGCAACCCAACTTTACATTTACAAGTATGGGTTTACAATAATTATGTTAAACATGCAATGGTTGATGATGGGGCAGCAATTAATATAGTCCCCTTCACTTTTCTTCAAAAGTTAGGATATGGAGAGACAAACTGTTCCACAACACGAAATACGCTAAGAGGTTATGATAGCCTCAAAGCCACTTCAATTGGAACCATAGTTTTACCAGTCACTTTAGGACCCAAGACGGTCCTCACCGAGTTTTATATTATATATTGGGAAACCAACTATAATATGATCCTTGGTCGGCCATGGATACACCGCATGAAGGAAATCCCTTCCACGTTATTCTAAGAAATAATATTTCTACACTTAGGAAAAATATTCATGGCACAAGGTGACCCAAAACCCTTCGATATACACCTAGCTGATTTGAAGAAAAGACCAAGTGTTCACTCTAAGTTTGAACTCCCAACAAATCAGCTTGTCAAACCAAAAGAAGATTTGACACCCACCATGGAATTAGAAATTACAAATCTAGCCAAGGACATTCCAGCCCTCAAAAATGATACCAATGTTATAAAAACAGTGTCACTAGGGACTATCACAAAAATTGTCGAGTTATTAGAGAAGGACTTACCTATTCTCCTACCATTTGATTCTGTGGGTATGGAACACACTCTTGGAATTGTTTCTCTTCCATCTGACAAAGTTTTTATGGTAGAAGTAATCAAGCAAAGGAAATATATATGACAGATATCCCAACATCCATTTTTCCAAGCAAGTATTGGACTCTCCACTTCGATGGATCTAGGGCGGGAGTAATCTTTACTTCACTTGAGGGAAAGATCCTACCTTTCACCTTTAAATTAAATTTTGAATGTACAAACAACGGGGCCGAGTACGAAGCTCTCCTCCTTGGCCTCATCCTAGCTAAAAGAATGGGTGTCGATAACATTAGAGTGTTAGGAGACTCGCAACTAGTTGAAAACCAAGTCTCCGAGGTATATGAAACTAGATCTAAGCATTTACAACTCTATAAAACAACAGTATTAGATCTAAGCAAGGGATTTTACTTCATATCAATTGAAGCAATCCCATGAGAGCAGAACCTTGTTACAGACTCGATAGCAACCTCAGCTTCCCGTTTCACTCCAAACATCGAGTTGGAGGATACAAATTTCACGATCACTTTATACTTTGAATCATTAGTGCATAAAATACCAACAAACTCACTCCTCACTTATGGAGAAGTTGAGGATGATTGTTCTATTGTGGATCACTTTGACGATGATAGAGTCACTCTCGAATATCTAAATGCCTATGCGGAGTGTCGACACTAAAATTTTCCTCCGTAATTTCTATTTCATTAATGTATGTATTAGGAATAGGATGTTGTTAAGTATAATTAGTAGTAGCGCCTGATAGAAGATAACGGTGCCGTCAGTATGGTGCCACCAATAATGTGGAGTACGGTAACAATCAAAGTACAATAGGAATGTTGTAAAAAGTAAATATTTGTTGTAAGTGGTCCGGTAATGTTAAAATGTCAAAGTTTGGGTAATTAGAGAAGTAGGGTCTACATGATTAGGAATTAGAAATATTATATTGGTAATAAGGACAAGGAGTGAGGTCATAAATATTTTGTGTATTTTATTTGTAAAAAGTCTAAAAATGTGGAACCCATGTAAAATGATAAGGTTTATCTTATCTTAAAAGATAAGCTTACATGTACGATATAAAAGTTAAGGTATGGAATATGATTCGTCAGAGTGGATTTCTTATCCTATCTTAGAGATAAGATGGATAAGCTCTGGAAGTTCTATAAATAGAGAGGCCACCCCCCTCATTTAGCATAGAAAGAAGTAGTGAGAAATATTTTAGGAAGTGTGCAAAGGAAGCCATCGGTTTAAAGGTGTGTTGAAGAAGCCATTAAGAGGTGTAATTGTAAAGTTTCTCCCATAGTCTTGGTGAAAGGTAAGTGAAGTCAATAACACTTGAAGTACCTCATGGGTGAGATTGTAACAATTTTGTATTAATATTATAATTTACTTTGATATTTCAGATTTGTCATCATTCCGTCTTATCATAGTCGATGGTATTCTTGTGTTATGTTGTTGTTTTGTTTCCGTTTACATCCACCAAACTAAAGGCTATGCATTAGTAAATAATCATACCACGAGGAGTTCTCGGTGAAGAATTATCATAGTGCCGGATTGGTGATGACATTTTGGTTCCGTTGCCGGGACCATTCCTCGTTGGTGGATTTTCTAGAGAGATATTCCCACTTAGTCAAAAATCAATTGTAGGGTAACCTTGTTTTTACATGGTATAGTAGTTACCATGGTAAATTCATTTTTTCCGTGAATAGTAGTTACCACTGGTAAAGTCATTTTTGCTATGAATAGTATTTGCCACAGTAAAGTCACTTTTTACCATGAATAGTATTTACCGCAGTAACTTCACTTTTTACCGTGAATAGTGTTTACCACAGTAAATTCAGTTTTTACCGTAGTAAGTCAAGTTTTACCATAGTTTACCATGGTCATTTATATTTTACTGTAGAAAGGTGTAAAGTCACTTTCTAGTATAGTGATTCCAATTATTTTTGCACATAAGTCTTGTTGATTGTACTTGTGGGTTGGTATTTCACGGTGGTTACTTTTGAAAATGGGAAAGATTCCTATTTTTTCAGCTCAATTTAATGAAGATGTTTCTTCTTTCATTCAAGAGTTTAAACGATCTTGTATTTGTAATGGCCTTATAAGAAGGGAACAATGGATTGAATTTTTCCTACCTTTTTGGATGGTTCAGCGCTTAGGTGGTTTGAAACACTAGGCGATAATGTAAAAATTCATGGGATTTATTAACTAAAAGTTTTCTTGAAGAATTTGGTGAACAACGAAATATGCAGATCTCATGATCAAGATCACAAAGCTATCCCAAGGAGAGAAGGAGAAGATAAGGGATTATCATGCTCATGTTCTAGAGCTAAGGAGGAAGCTCGATGCCCAGATCCGGAAGGAAGGATTAGCGGATGGGTTGATGAATGGTGTGGATAATCTCCTCTATAAGCACTTCATTCTTGGGATGAAGCCAAAGATCAAACAATGAGTGAAGTATGACCACCCAGCTACCATTGAACAAGCAAAGGAGATTACAAGAAGGCAAGAAGAAAGCATGGAAGAGGAGCCCAAAGAAATTGTTGCTAAAGTAGAGCCTACACCAGCACCTTTGGTCCAGAATCCACAACCAATCCCGGTGAGCACAAATATTTCTCCTAGTACATCTACTGAGTATGAAGATCTGCTCAAAAAGATGGGTCGATTAACTATTAATCTTCTTCAAGGAAAAGAATTTAGATCTCGGGGAGGAGATAGAGGTCCAAAATGAAATATTTCTGAAGTTGTATGTTATGGTTGTTATAAAAGGGTCATTATAAGTATAATTGTCCGGATAGAGCTTCTACATCTCGGTAAAGGAGATAATGATAAAGGAAAAACACATGTGAATTCTTTTGATGTAGTAGATAAGAGCAGAAATAATGAAGTAGATGTGTTTGTAACAAAAAGAAAGAAAGAAAAAGATAATCAAGATGGAAATGACCCTAAGAAGATGAAAGGAGAAACTAGTAAGAAACATAGGATAAGAAAGTTGGGTGTGTAGGATTTTCTGATTTCACAGGGGCAAGGACCATACTCCATCTTGGAAGATCTATCCAAAAGGCCTGCAAATATTACATATGGTAAACTCTTGGCTATGTCTTCGGAGAAGAGGCGGGAGCTGCAAAGTGGACTCAATGCTCGACGAAGGAAGGAGGTTGAGGTCCTTGTTTTGGAGGCAAAGGCGGATCCCTATGCTTCACAAGCCGAGGTATTATGTAATGGTATTTCAATTCATGATGTCTTAGTTGATGGAGATGCTGCGCTTAATGTAATGACTCGAGTCAGTAATGAATATGTTGGGTTTAAAATTGATCGCCCTTCAACACTTATGTTAAGGTCATTAAATAAAGGAAAAACTAAACCGAAGGTGTAGTTTCAAATGTGGCAATATCTCATTATGGGTGTTGTATGTGTGGTAGAATTTCAGTGATGAAAATGGTATTGTTGCGTACCCAATCTTTGCTTTGGGAAGACCATGGCTAAGGAGAGTTCATGCAAGAAACTATTGGAATGAAGGTTTCATGACACTTAGATGTGGTAGAGAGAGGGTGAAGATAAACGTGATCCTCGACATCATAAAGCGTAACCTCGTGGATTCAAGTGATGAAACCGATGATTGGACATCTTCTAATTACTCTAGTACCAAAGTGAAGTGGACACTCGAAGATGAAGAAAGTGAGGTGGATGTTTCAGTCATGGATATCCTTCTAGTCACACCAACTCATGACCCCATAAAATTATCTCAAGAAGAAGTTGATGATCATCTCTAACAAATAAAGATTGGTGATCTTTGTGATGGAGAGTGAGAAGGAATCCTACCTCCACTCTTTCAAGGTACATACACATATTCACTTTTGATTACAAGGAACTCCATCAAGTAAGTTGGGTAGAACATTCTATTGAGATGGTAGATGGTGTTAAGCCCATAAAACAAATGCCATATAGAATGAATCCTAATTTTTCCAAGACTGTAAAAGAAGAAATAGATAAGTTGCTTAATGCAGGATTCATATTTGCTATGGAGAATTCAGAATGGGTTTCTCCCATTGTGATCTCAATAAAAAAGAATGGGAAGCTACGCATTTGTGTTGATTACAGGAAGCTCAATAAGGCAACAAAGAAGGATCATTACCCTCTTCCATTTTCAGATCAGATCTTAGACGAAGTAGCTGGCCAGGAGTGCTATAGTTTTGCTGATGGATATAGCAGCTACAACCAAGTTCGTATAAGCAGAAAGATCAGCTGAAGACCACGTTCACCACTCCTTGGGGAACGTTTGCTTATAGAGTTATGCCTTTTGGGTTGTGTAATGCTCCAGCAACATTCCAGTGTTTGATGAATAGGGTGTTCGAACCCTATATTGGGACCTTCATCAGAGTATTTCTAGATGATTTTGCATCTATGGGAGCAAGTTGGACCACCTGCACTAGATGGAGACAACATTTCAAAGGTTAGATGAAGCACAAGCCTCACTAAACCCTACAAAGTGTGTCTTTGGATGTTCTAAAGGCGTTTTGTTAGGGCATGTTGTATCCAGAGATGGTATTGGTACTGATCCTGATAAAGTTTCAAAAATCAAAGATTTACCATTTCCTATGAATAGAAGTAAGTTGAGATCATTTTTAGGCCATGTGGGTTACTATAGAAGGTTCATCAAGAATTTCTCAAAGATTACATAGCCACTAACCCAGTTCTTGAAGAAGGATGTTACTTATGAACCAGGAAATAAGGCGCATGAAGCTTTTGGACAATCAAGGAAGCCCCGGTGTCTTCACTGCTTTGAAGAATCCAGATTGGAGCAAGCCATTCATTGTGTACACCGATGCCTCGGATCAGCAATAGGAAGTACTTTGAGCCAAAAGGATGAAAATGGGAATGAACAACCAATTTACTTTGGGAGCGGATAAATGAGCAGTGTTGAGGTAAATTATACTGTAACTAAAAAAGAGGCTCTGGCTATCATTTTTCTGTGTAAAAGAAGTTTAGGAATTACTTGCTAGGGCAAAAATTTCTAGTTGTAACAGATCATCAGGCTCTAAAATATATTGTAAATAATCCTAACCCATCAGGGAGGATAGCAAGATGGATAATTTTGCTACAAGAATTTGAATTTGATATTATAGATAGGCCAGGAAAGAAGCATGTCAATGCAGATGCACTCTCTCGAGCCTATGATGGTTTAGGATCATCTTGTGATGATGATGATTTCCCCGATGTAGCATTGTTATCCCTTGACACAATCCCCAGTGAATACATAGATATTTGGAATTATCTGAATGAATTCAAGTTTCCTGATGGTGCCAATGCAAAGACTAAGAGAAAGATTACTCAAGCCAGTCGTCCATATTCTATTCTGCATGGAGTATTATTTTGAATAGGACCTGATGGATAGTATAAGAGGGCAGTTGGACGTGATCAAGGGAAGGAAGTGCTAGAAGAATTCTACAATGGTACATGTGGAGGGCACTTCTTTGGACAACTTAAAGCAAGAAGGATCTTGGATGTAGGTTATCACTGGCCCACTCTTTTTAAAGATTGTTATAATTATTGTAAGACATGTGATATTTGTCAAACACATGGTAACCGTAAGACTTCATCAGCTCCATTATGCCCTATTCTTCCACTTGGTCCCTTTGAAAAGTGGGGAATAGACATTATAGGTCCACTTCCAACTACCTCACACCAAAATAAGTATATTTTAGTTGCCACAGATTATTTAACCAAGTGGGTTGAAGCTAGGCCATTGAAAATAGCTTCCATGGATGAAGTGGCAAGGTTCATATATGAACGCATTGTCACCAGATTTGGTTGTCCATTAGAAATTGTAACAGATCAAGGAAGCCACTTCATTAATGAGGTGGTAGAAGCCCTAGTCAATAAGTTTTCTATTAAGCACGGAAGGCAACAACATACAAGCCAAGTAAAAATGGACAGTGGAACGAACAAATTTTGTGTTGTGTCAAATTCTAGCAAAAGATGCAACCTTACAAGTACATAAGTGGGATAAAGGATTCATGCAACATTGTGGGCATATAGGGCAACATCAAAGTCAGCAACAGATACTCCCCATTTCAGGTTGGCCTATGGCATTGATCCAGATTCTTCCTATTGAGTTTGATATTCCCACTTTGTGAGAGTTATGAAAAATGAAAGGATGGATGAAAGTGATTCAATAAAAGAAAGGTTGGTACATCTTAATTTGCTAGAGGAAATGAGAGAAATAGCAAAGGATACAAGCCATAAGAAGAAAATGAAGTAGAAGGAATACTTTGATCAAAAGATCCAGTGGTCTCCATTTCATGTGAATGACTTGGTTCTAGTATATGATTCCAGATACAAAAAAAGAAGACAAAGAAAATTTCTTCCAAAATGGATGGGGCCTTACAAAATAGCAGTTGTGCATGAAAATGGTACGTACCGACTGGAGGAATTGGATGGCACTCCCATTACGAAATGGGTCAACCATGACAAGTTGAAGATTTTCCAAGCACCAGAATAGTCTACTCCAAGGACGGAGTAGAAGCTAGGAAGGGGGAAGATGTCGACACTAAAATTTTCCTCCGTAATTTCTATTTCATTAATGTATGTATTAGGAATAGGATGTTGTTAAGTATAATTAGTAGTAGCGTCTGATAGAAGATAACGACACCGTCGATGACGGTGTCACCAATAATATGGAGTATGATAACAATCAAAGTACAATAGGAATGTTGTAAAAGTAAATATTTGTCGTAAGTGGTCCGGTAATGTTAAATCACAAAGTTTGGGTAATTAGAGAAGTAGGGTCTAAATGATTAGGAATTAGAAATATTATATTGGTAATAAGGACAAGGAGTGAGGTCATAAATATTTTGTGTATTTTATTTGTAAAAAGTCTAAAAATGTGAAACCCATGTAAAATGATAAGGTTTATTTTATCTTAAAAGATAAGCTTACATGTACGAGATAAGAGTTAAGATATGGAATATGATTCATCGTAGTGGATTTATTATCCTATCTTAGAGATAAGATGGATAAGCTGGAAGTTCTATAAATAGAGAGGCCACCCCCTCATTTAGCATAGAAAGAAGTAGTGAGAAATATTGTAGGAAGTGTGCAAAGGAAGCCATCAGTTTAAAGGTGTGTTGAAGAAGCCATTAAGAGGTGTAATTGTAAAGTTTCTCCCATAGTCTTGGTGAAAGGCAAGTGAAGTCAATAACACTTGAAGCACCTCATGGGTGAGATTGTAACAATTTCATGTTAATATTATAATTTACTTTGATATTTCAGATTTGTCATCATTCCATCTTATCATAGTCGATGGTATTCTTGTGTTATGTTGTTGTTTTGTTTCCAGATTACATCCACCAAACTAAAGGTTGTGCATTAGTAAATAATCATAGCACGAGGAGTTCCCGATGAAGAATTATCATAGTGCCGGATTGGTGATGACAGGAGCTACACCTTGCTCACCGTACGGTTGATCGTTCCTAATACCACATTCCTCCTCCTATTTTGGAAATCCCATGGTAGAGTCTCCTCCATAGAAGGATCTTGATATCTATGAAATAGAAGACGGAGAAATTTTTGAACTACCTCCAGCCCCACTTGAATTTGAAGAAGGTAATGCTTCTTTAATAGAAGAAACCATTGACATAAACATTGGAACGGAGGAAGAACCAAAAATTTTGAAGTTAGGATCCTCGTTAACTCCAGAGGAGATATAAATATACACCCAAATCCTCAAAGAACATCAAAAGGCTTTTGCATTTAACTATAAGGAAATGACGAGCATCACACCACATGTTGCGGTACATAATATTATCACTAAACCAGATGAAAAACCAATTAAACAAAAGTCAATACCAATGAAGCCAAAAGTGGCTCTCATGGTAAAAGAGGAAGTAATAAAGCTTCTCAAGTGAGATTCATCAAGCCCGTTGACTATTCACAATTGGTATCTAATATCATCCTTGTCCTAACAAAGAATGGGAAGATACACATTTGCATAGATTTTCGTGATATTAATAAAGCTTGTCCCAAGGATGACTTCCCATTACCATCCATTAACGTTATCTTTGATGTAACAACTGGATTTGAATTGTTATCCCTCATGGATGGGTTCTCAGGATATAATCAGATTAAAATATCTAAACAAGATCAAGCCAAAACTACATTCATAACTCCCTGGGGAACTTATTGCTACGCTATCATGCCCTTTGGTCTTAAGAACACTGGCGCTACGTATCAGTGGGTAATGACATATATATTCCACGATATTATCCATAAAATTGTGGAATTCTATGTGGATGACTTGTTGGCCAAGGCCAAGAAATGTTTTGATCATCCATAAGTGCTCCGTATCATCCTCTCATGATTAATTGAATATGGCATCACATTAAACCCAGAGAAGTGCGTGTTTGGTGTGACAAGAGGTAAACTTCTGGGCTTCATTTTATCTTCATGAGGGATTGATGTTGATCTAGCAAAAATACGGGCTATTCTCAAAATGATCCCACCATCGGACGAGTTTGGAATCAGGTCATTTCTTGGGAAACTTGGTGCAATCTGAAGGTTTATCCCAGATTTAAGTTTTTCCATTCATCTAATCAACAATCTATTAAAGAAATATTATAGCATTGATTGAACTAAAGAATGCAACGAGGCCTTCAAAGCAAGCGATTAAACGATTCTTTTTGTCTCCACCCACGTTAATGACTCCAAAACTGGATCGCCCTTTGATCTTATACTCACGAGCCACTCATGTCTCGCTAGCTTTGCATGCTCAAGAAGACAATGATAAATGAGAACATGTGGTCTATTTCATTAGCCGAATGTTTCTTGATTATGAAACGCGTTACACATAGGCGAGAGATAATTCCTAGCCAAAGTCTTTGCAACAAAATTTTTAAGAAATTACATGTTAAACCAAGAAACGAGGGTCATTGTAAAGCAGAGCATTTATGAACATTCCTTACGCAAGGATCTTTATCTAAAAAAGTCAGGGCATTTCATAACCTTAATGGGAAAATTTGAGTTGACATTCGTAAGCCAAAAATCCCTTAAGGGAAAAATCATTGTAGATTGGTTAGGTGACAATCCACCGGATGGAGGCAATTTGGTAAACCCGGACTTTCCGATGATTGTGTATACTTCGTCCGAAACTAGACCCCCATCTCTACATGTCCTGGTACACCGATATCATCAATTTTATAATAGACCACATACCCTAAGGTGCCACATCACAACAAAGAAGGTGGTTACACATTATTACCGCTAAATATGTTGTTTTAGAATAGGTAATCTATCGTAAAGCCTTCGATGGCATGCTTCTAAGATGCATCGACATAGAAGAATCCAAGAATATTCTTCATGAATCCCACAATGGGATATGTGGAGGCCACTTCGGTGGTCACGCCACTACTCACAAAATACATCGGATGGGCTATTTTTGGCCCACTCTTGAGCATGATGCAGTGGAATTTGTACGTAAGTGCCACAAATGCCAAGAATTCTCTCATGAGATTCACATGCCAAAGACAATCCCTAGCCAATAATGACCCCATGGCCCTTCTCCACGTGGGGTCTAAAATTGATAGGGAAGTTCTCTCCCTCATCGACCGATGGCCATAATTTTATAATTACAGCCACAAAATATTTTACCAAATGGGTGGAGGCCATGCCTCTCACCACAAGATGCGGAGTTCGGTAATTGCTAAATTCATTCTCGAACCAAATTATCTACGGTATGGTGTCCCACAAGTCATTATCTTAGATAATGGCACGTCCTTTAAAAATGATGAAGTACATGAGTTATGTAGCAAGTTCAAGATAAACCATCACATGACCTCTCTTTACTACCCTTAAGCTAATGGGTAGGTGGGCTTAGGCGACAAACAAAACATTAAAAGTTATTCTGCTCAAAGCAAATCGGAGAACAAGTGAGATTGATACTTAAAACTATATCCAGCCTTGTGGGCCCATCGAACCTCAATAAGAACACCAACAGGAGTAACTCATTTCTTGCTAGTAGTCGAGAAGCGAGAAGCGGTTCTCTCGCTTGAGTTTGAAATACCCAGTCTCTACATCTCATCACAAGGGATTACGGATGAAAAATCTTATAAGGAGGCATGCCTCTCAACTGGAAAGCCTTGATGAGGTCAAAGCTAAACACCAAACAAAGGCACAGAGCCTATGCCGACCGGATGTGCCGGCAATACAACAAAAAAGTCTATGAGTGAGAAATATATGAGGGAGATCTAGTTCTAAGACTAGACATCCGGATCAATAAGAAAACCAGAAAAGGAAGAAAGTTTTGACCCAAATGGTTGGGCCCATATCGAGTCATGAAATACTACGGAAATGGTGCGTATCTCTTATGCACACTAGAAGGTGAGGAATTCAATGAAACTATCAATTCCTTGCATCTTAAACATTTTTACGCATAAGAAACCAGAATCACCACTTGTACATTATAGCTACCTACATTGCATTAGTCATTTAGTTGTTTCATTATGTCCACTCTTTTCGTAAAAATTGTAGTCTAGGAGCTTACTCTTAAGCAATCATTTGCAAATTTATGAGAATATTGGAAAAATCATTCAAATTACTTCTCTTCAAACATCATCAAGTATTTTCAAATCTTCTCATCAGGGTTTGATAGACAAGTATTGATGAAAACCATACCAAGGCATGCATACTTGGTCTTGCTCGTTCTTTCTACTAGGTGAATTTGTCCTTACCTACGGTCTGTTCTAGAAGCTTCTTGGCGTCACATTTATCCCTCTTAAAATCTATTTGAAAGGAAGGATATCCCAAAGTCGTAGATCGAAATGTCAAAATCAAATGAAATCAAAAGCACCAAGCAAACAAAATATTTTATTTTACACACTTCTTTACCCCATCAACCTTCGGTGATAAGCCCACATCTCTTACTTTGGTGGTGTGAGGTTGGGAAAGGAAAGAGGTGCCCTTACTTGCCTATATCTTGCCTTTGGTGAAAAACCCATGCTTCTTACTAGTGGCGTGAGGTAGGGTGTGGGGTACATTCAAACAAATTAACAAATCTTGGTATGCTAGAATCACAAATAAAATTCTATTAAGAGAAAACAAATATCCAAATTCCAAAGAGATCAAATCCTAAAACCAGATTTTGTCAACCAAGTTGCCATTTATGAATCTAAGTCTAGATAAATTGGAAAGTAAGTGGAATTATAAGCTTGGTGGTAGTTCTGAGTAGGGTAAGTGTGTAGGTCTAAAGTTTGGTTTCGTTAACTAGTTTGTCTATCTCTCATCATTCCATTCAGTCAAACTCATACAATTTGTGCCCTTCCCAACTCTTGGTGTAGAGCCCTCGCATCTTACTGGTTGCGTGGAGTTGGGAATGGGGAAAATTCATCTCTTTATCACTATACATTCATCACGTTTTGCCAACATAAGAAGAAATTACAAACATTGCCCAAAGAGTTCAAAAGTTCAGTACTACCATATGTTAGTATCATCTCATATCAGCATTACAAAAACATACAAAGTAAAACATTCTATTTATTATCATTTGTCATCCATTGCATACATTCTAAAAACATGAAAAAAATATTCTAAAAACATCTAAGTACACATGTGGAAACGAGTCACAAAATTCTAGGCACCAAGAGTCCAGATCAATATATATATATATATATATATATATATATATAAGTCAAGCTTGTATACAATGCCATCATGCACTAGGCATGGCCAAATTGCTCGATGAGCCCGATGAGTACAAAACACTCATATAGATATCTGACCAAATACTACAAAAGTGGTCTCTCAATCCCTATGGGATCCCTCAGAGGGTGCACGACCACATTTAGGACTCCAGCTACGCCGGTGCTCTCGAATGCACTAAGGGCTCGTGGTCATGGCAAGTAGCTGCTATCTCGCTACGAGAATGACTCCTCCTCATCAAGCGCTCGGCCGTCCTATATCCAGCTACCTCAGCACAGAGAGAAGTCATGATCTTCGCCACATGCTAGATAGAGGAAAAACATCAGTATTCCTCTTGTAGGCCATTTGAAGGCTCCCCACGTCCATAGATAGCTCAGCACGAGTCTTCTCTAAGGGGAGTAACAAGGTATCTGTGCATACTCGTGAATCAAGTCTTGCCACTCATCAATGAGTCACTACAAATAAAGGAGAAAACAAGTTAGAAAATAATCAAAGATAAAACCAAGAGTAAACAAAACAAAAAGAAATAACAACTAAGACAATTCTAACTAAAAAAATGTCAAGAGAAGAGTGGTAACTCACTCGGATCCCGGGCCTCTAGGAAGGATCTCTAGGATCCGCACCTGCCACTGATGCCACCATTGACTGGTGTCCCTCTCCCATGTCTGGGGCAATGTGACAACCTACAACGGACTTGCCATCTCCACCTAAGTCCTGAGAGAGCAACTCCTCTGAGACCAGAGTCACCCTCTCTGCACTCCGCTCCGCCCTCTCAGCCCGTAGGATCTCCTGAGTGTCATGCCACTCGGGATCACTCTCATCTCCCCCGCCTGTCTCACTGATCTCCATCTCCTTTGTCTCCTCCTCTGTCTCTCCCCAAGTGAACTCCTCAGACTCGGAGTCCACGTCAATGGGCTCATCACTGCTATGGACGGGACCAACGGTAATCCGAAGTAAAGGTGCCTAAGGAGAATTGGCTCTCCCTCGAGCATGTACCACCCTCCTGGCTATAATAGGAACACCGGGAGTAACAATAGTCCAACCCCGGCCTCTAGGACCTCCCCGAGCCTCATGAATAGATCTATACACTGGCCCCACCGGAGGAAGCATGTCACTATAGGGGAGGCCAAATTGCTGTGGTACTTTATCAAAGGGGTGGATCTCCAACTTCCCCGCCTTGTCTACCAACTGACTGGTAGTCTAACAAGTAATCAATGTAACAGTCTCCTCTCTCCATACCCCTACCATGGCCTGATAAGGAGTGGCCTCCATGTCTGTGGTGGTCAAGGAGGCCACTGGCTAGTGAGGTTCTCTAAGAACTATCATCCCTGTCCACCTCGCTGCCTTGACGGCCCCAGGGATCCTCTACCTCTACACCTCTCCCATATGGGGTGATATGCACATACACCAAACTCATGGCAAGAATCGGGAGGCTCAATGATCGTTCCTATAATCGGACTACCCGGTATAAATCATAATAGGTAGTCCCAGGGATGTTGCTCCTAAGCATAGACATGTCTATGGCCCTCAATTTGTGTAATAATGGGGGCTGAATAATATAAGAGAGTGTCTCCTCACTTATCGTCAATCGGTCTCGATGCAAGGATGCCCATGATGGCCTTGTGGAGCACATGAATGTCTGACTCAATAATGGAGTAGATCCTCACTCCCTTCTTCGATCCCATCAATAAAACTACATCCCCCATGTAGGTGGCCCACTGAACCACCCGAGATCTCAAAAATTCTATCTTAAGAGACAACCACCGCCAAGGATCAGAATGTGTAAACATCCCCGAGGGTGATGGACCCTCATCCCATCTCTTGGAAATCGGAATGTGTTCCATCCTATCCCAATAAGAAAATAAGTCACATAGTATGTGACGGGAGTCTGCAACGTGAGGGACCTGCGCAATCCTCCAAATGCTAGCCCTCTGAAGAGTATCTCACTCTTCCTGAGAGAGTGCCTCTAACACTATTGGGAGCCAATCACACTCCCTCTCCCGGATCCATCTAATATACTCCTTATTGTGCATACACCCAAAAAAACACAAAAAGGAGTAAGTTAGTACTAAAATCTAATTGGAAAAACTATTAAGAATAAGTAAAAATGCTAAACATGTAAAAATAAGTTAATTATGGTATTTTTTAGCTCTCTGTCGCGAATCGCCACCCCGTGTGCAGATTGGTGGTTACAGGACCGCCGCCCTATCCTAGGCAGTGGTCACGTCACTAAAGATAAAAATGCAAGAAAATAGTGGGGTAGAGGGCAGAACAAAGCATGCGGAGGCCGAGCGGGGGCATGCGAGATACAAACATATGCCTAGCAAGATTTTTGGATTTTGAACACCTTGCAGGAGACCCGTATCATCATTGGGGTATATGTAACATCGTTCCAGCAGATCATAGCACTCCCTACATTTGGGTACGTACATATTTCCCCCTTAGAGAAGCGTCTTATCCATGAAGAGGCGTAAAATGGTGGATCCAAGTATGGTGGTCCCAAAATGGGGAGTTAGGAGTTATACTTGACACACCCACATGCTTTGGAAAGTTGTCATCCAAGATCCCGCTACTGTAAAATGAAAAAAAAAGACTCAAGTGTAGATAGATAAAATAAATTGAGAAATAAAACAAAATTGATATGAAATGAAGACTTACCATTTATGTGGGGTTTAGAACTTACCTTCGTTGGCACTCCGACCCTGCAAAAGACATTCAAAATCAATTTAAAAGGGCTATATATAAAAAATGAAATCATTTTACTATTCATTTGCGCAGATTAATTTGATAGTTTTGAGCTCGGGACCCACCGTGACGGTTTTCAACGAGAGTATAGTCAAAATGTTTGTGGTGAGATAGTGATCATGCCTCCAAGAGCGGAACATCAACCCACGAAGTCTCAAGTTAGTTCTTCTCGATTTATTATTTTTAAACCTAAAATGTGGAAATGATGAAATCTTTGTCTCGGGGGTCATTTTTGAAAATATTAGTTTTAAACATGTCTTTAGGGGGGCGCCCATAGGGTAGGTTTCTTTTTTAGTTAAAATGGTGTATTTTCTTGTTTTTGGGCATTTTTTAGGGCTTACGACCCGTTTGTATTTGCGGGACAGGACCGCCGCCCTATGCAGGGTGGCGGTTAGGACGGCGGTCCTATCCCGCAAATACAAATGGGTCGTAATCCCTAAAAATGCCCAAAAACAAGCAAATACACCATTTTAACTAAAATAAAACCTACCCTATGGGCGCCCCTAGAGACATGTTTAAAACTAATATTTTCAAAAATGACCCCGAGACAAAGATTTCATCATTTCCACATTTTAGGTTTAAAAATAATAAATCGAGAAGAACTAACCTGAGACTTCACAGGTCGATGTTCCACTCTCGGAGGCATGATCACTATCTCACCACGAACATTTTGACTATACTCTTGTCGAAAACCGTCACCGTGGGTCCCAGAGCTCAAAAACTATTAAATCAATCCACATAAATGAATAGTAAAATGAGTTCATTTTATAAATATAGCCCTTTTAAATTGATTTTGAATGTATTTCGCAGGTCGAGAGTGCCGATGAAGGTAAGTTCTAAACCTCGTGTAAATGGTAAGTCCTCATTTCATATCAATTTTGTTTTATTTCTCAATTTATTTTATCTATCTGCACTTGAGTCCTTTTTTTCATTTTATAGGTAACGAGATCTTGGATGATGACTTTCTAGCATGCGGGCATGTCGTATAACTCCTAACTCCCCATTTCGGATTGCCATACTCGGATCCACCGTTTATTCCTCTTCATGGCTAAGACGCTTCTTTGAGGGGGCAATATGTACATACCCGAAATTGTAGGGTGCTCGCACCATCGAACGATGTTACACATACCCCAATGATGATACGGGTCTCCTTACAAGGTGTTCGAATCCAAAAAAACTTGCAAGGCATACGTTGTATCCTCGCATGCCCTGTTCGGCCTCCACATGCTTTTTTTTGCCCTCGCCCTGTTTTCTTGAATTTTTCTCTTGATGACGAGACGCAACCTTGCTCAAGGCGGTGGTCCCATGACCGCCGCCTGTGATAGGGCATCGGTCCCGTAACCGCTACCACCACAGGGTGGCGGTTTTGTTCACATTTTCCAGATTCTTCCGACGATCACGTCAAACATAAATCTTCAATTTTACACGCTTTCTTCAACCACTTTGGCTTGCATTAATGTTTTTGGTTCCCTAGTAATAGTGTTTTTCCTTTGTTTATAGTAAAAGAGTTCAATTGGGAGTTACCCTCTGTAAATGCATTGGTTATAAATAGCTAGCTTGTTTTCAAGAAAATGGCCCTCACCTTCTCAATTCTATTATTCAGTCTTTGAATTTCCTATTTAGAATTCTATCAATTTCATGTTTTTCCTCCATTGTTGGTCTTTTAGAGGTCATTTAATCTTCTTGTTTCAGTCTTGTTCCATTATTGCTCCATACAATCAGTTTAGCATATAATAGCTTCATTTTTAGACTAGAATCCATTAAAGTTGTAGGTTTTGTTTTGTCACAAGGATAGATTCTAAAACTCTCGGTACACTTGCATTGTATTCCCACAATAAATCCCGCTAGGAATTGCATAGTCAAGCTCTGTTCACTTGCGCTATCCCTCTCCTACTCGCATTGTATTCAGTCTATATCCAAAGCTTCCATTGTTCGAATTCCATCTTCTGTTGATACTATCATATACATGCTTTTCTGGATTCACGAGGACATGAAGGAATGAGGAGATCACACTTTGAGGGATGAAATCACACACAATCGGATTTATCAACATTTATTCTGTAAATACCAGTTTGAGCTATCAAAGTTCTAGTTATAAACATATCAAATAGAGTAGTGAATCATTTTATTTCAGTTAATCTCGCTTTCAATATTGCCAGGGAAGTTGTGGAGAATGATAGTTTCTGAGAAGCTATGATTTTTTCCTCACTTATGAGGTAAGATCGAAGGTTTTAAATTAAGTTAATTAGTTTTCTTTCATCTAGATTCACACATTTACACAGGTGAATAACCACACTAGGTTATCTCGCTTGTTTAGTTTTAGTATAAGAGTATTTTAATTGTTGTTTGTAATTATAATGTTTCAATTGTGTATTTTGTTTAGATTAGTTTCCCTTTCAGCAGTAGTATAAATTGTTATTTTCAGTTTAAGTTAATTCAGAGACTTCATTTTAGATTAATACTTAGATCCTAATTAGGAAGATAAACCATAGGGAATTTATGCTACCCGTCATAGCCTCTAAATCTCCCTTTGTCATTCCAACTACCAGGAGATCACACTACCAGATCTTAGTCATTGATCCTCCCATAGTTAGCTTTAGGAAAGTTGCTTGCCGATTCTCATCCTCGCCTGTAGCTTTTCTATCATAGAAAACTGACCATAATCTCAGCTGTGACTTCATCTAAGTCACCCACATTTCAAACCACCAGATTTCTTGGCATGACCTCGGGAGGTCAGGTACGGGGAAGGTCACTTACCAATTATCATCCTCGCATGTCACTTTTCCATCGTGATCCACCCAAACCTTGACCAATGCTGGCCAAAGCCAACCGACGTCGGCCAAACCGTGACCATCGTCGGTCTCTATTTTGGCCAAAAACCAAAAAAACCATCCCCCATTCTCAAAAAATTCACAAAATTGACCTAAAAACCTACTCTAACCCACCCAAACCTATCCTAGCTTCATTCCCAACCCTATTTAACCTACATTGGACCTTCCCACCCCTCATTTCCTTCATTTTTACCCACAATTTCAAAAATTAACATTACACCCAAATTTTACACAAAACCAATTTCAACAAACTATTTTCAACCAAATGACAGATTCAGATTGACTCCTACCTCATCTTGGCATCATCTCCGTGGTGGTATGTCTAGCCGCTGCACCGGTGGTCCACCCGCTCCCTCTCCCACCTCCACCATGCCCAAAATCAACTCGTCACCTCCAAACCAATTGAATCAATTGAATAGATCTCGTGGACCCGCCAATTGAATGTCAATCACCCACTACATGGCTCGCCAACTCAACTAGCCATCTCATACTGTCATTTTCCACTCCTCAGCTTCTCCTCTGTCATTTTCTAAAAATGGAAATGTCAAAATGAATCTGTAAAAGTGGAATTTTCTTTTTTAACCCCAAATTGACATGACCGATGTCGGTCATGTCATGCCCTAGCCAACTAACATTGGTTAACCTATAATCGACATTGGTCACCCAAAATAACCATTTGTCCTACCTTATTCCCATTTTTCCAAAAAAATTATTGCTCCAACCACTTTTGATGTTACCAACACCTATTACACCCTACCCACAAGCGTACATTACTAAGACATTTTCTTAACTATGTTTAAGGACATGTTATTTACCTAAACCTTGGCCTTACCTATGCCCTAACCTACATATTCTGACCCGAATCTCCTTTTCGACATTCGAATTTGTGTACTTGCTATACCTTGTGATGTTGTTACCCATGTTGTTTAGCCTCATGACCTTACCTTTCCTAATGACGTGATGTTTATCCTGACCAAACCTTTGGTTCCATGTAAAAAAACCTATTACCCGTTCCTACACCTAACCTCATTGTGCTTCATGACCATATCCTATACCTTGGATACCTGAATCACTTCAACCTCATTTGGATAAACCTATCACCCTTTTTAAAACATAGAGTTTGCATGCTCTTCTACCTAGTAACGTATCACATTCTATATGTGTCTGTGCGTTCAATTTCCATTACCCATGACCCATGACCCAATATCACCATTACCCATTACCCATTATTCCCATACCCTTACCTATTGACCCTCACTTTCATCAATCACCTATTTATCAAACCACTCCTCGACTACTTTTACAACTTCATCGGTTTGTAGTTTAAGGGGGATCACCTTCAACCCTACTTGGGGAAACCTAACCTTGACTTATACCTGGAGCACTGAATTCCTATTTTTGTCAAATTCACTTATCAATACAAGCTACACGAAAAAGGTGGAAAATGTAGACACCAAATTTGGGTCACACTCCCCTTGGTCCCCTTTCAATCAATTAACGTAACGTGTTCACCTAACCATGACCCCTTTACCCCGCATTCGTATTAATTTAATTACTTATAATTGAATTAATGTTCATCCTCACATTATTAATTAATTTAATTACTTTAATTAAGTTAATTTACACATCACCTAGACACCTCACCCTGGACCTATTCCAGGGGCATTTAACTCACAATGACCAAGTCATCACTCTTAGCATTGAGTCATCACTCCCAATGTTGAGTCACAACTTGATCTAAATAACCAAGAATTCTTCCTAAAACCTAATTGGACTACTCTTGTGACCTTCCTACCTTCTCTCATGTGAACTCCACTTCCCTAAGTGGAATCAATCAAAATCACACCAAAAATAGTAAAGATCTTCCTATTTTTGATAAACCTAGACTTTCTGACCCTAAGCGATGCCGATTATCCCTCAACTAACGTTGATCACTTTAACCGTCATTGATTACCTTATATACACTTTCAAAATTCTTTACTTGGGTTGGTCATTTTAAGTGGAGAGAGTTATATTGCATTTAAGCATGAATCAAATACTTTTCAAAGATCCGCAGACGATGAGATATACTTAACCACAGGCCCAAGTAAGCACTTGATGCTCATCCCAAGGAATTAGAATATTCATGGGAACACTCTAGGAAGTATTTCCACATCATGACCACAAAATTTCTTCACGGATCGACTACTACCTTCCTTCACCTACCAAACCTACAAATGCAAGTAAGTATACTTGATTTTCATCATTCTATACTTGCTTAAAGTGTAGGTTCATTATCTTTTGGTATTACATCTTATTCCTTCCTACATTCCTCTATCTCGCACCTTCTTACCAATCTACCCATCCAACCACCCCCGGCCTTCTAGCTCTCTCGTACCTGACCTCTATGCATTCTTGAGTCTTCTTGGCATTATTACGAACCCAACCATTCTCCCTTCATTCTCTGTGTAATCACAAAGAATTCCAAAAATTATTTTATTTAATTACCAAAAATTTCCACTAATGACACCGGTCACCTTAACCATCATCGGTCTCCCCTCTTTATCAACATCGGTCACTAGACCGACGTTGGTCACTGTGTTTTCTGCTAAACTTCACGAAATTGCACCTAACATCACCTAAATTCCACCTAGACATTACCAGATACCTCAGTGACCTTACCTAACACCCCTATGACTTGTCCCAACTAGAATCATACCTTTCCTAATGTTAGATTAGTCTAGGTTTTAATACCTAGATTAATCTAGTTTGTTAGTATCATTTTGAGATACCTAAATCAAAGTGATAGTAATATGACCTTTATTTCTTGTACTTACTTTCATTAATTGGATAAACACTTGAGCATTGAAAACCATTCAAGGAAACATCACGCTTCCTAGATCTAGCCTTGCTATTTAATATCATTTGGTGGTCTTGTTTTGTATCTACAGGTTGTCCTTCCCAGATAAAAAGGATTTCTCTACAAGCAGTTTGGATAAAATCGATGAATGAGCGCACACAACCTACCAACTACATAATAATAGATATTCCTAGTTGACATTTTACCTTATCTATTTTATCGCACAACAATTCAGTGAAACACCTGTACACACTATCTTCTATGCTAATTCATGAAGAATGTGTAATGGAGAATTTTTATTCAAATGAGAGTTCCTCTCAAGACTTATTCTCACAGAATCATAAACCTCCTCAAAATAGGAAATTATCATAGAATCATAAACCTTCTCAAAATAGGAATAATGTCAATCCTAATTAGAAAGATAACATCAGATAAAAATTTAAACCCAATCCCAAATCTAATTCATTAGAAACAATTAGAATTTTAAAGTGAAATTTAATGGGACATGTAACAAATGTGGAAAGTTTGGTCATAAAGAGTTTTATCATCATGTAAAAACTAACAATTTTTGTAAAAATACTAAAAATAACAAATTTAACAATTAGAATAAAGATCAAAAGAAAAATCATGAAAATAATGTTGAGCATTCTATATATTGTTATCTCAACGTCAAATGACAATGAATGGATCCTAGATAGTGGTGCATCTAATAACATGACTGTATTTTTGGTATCCTCTAAGATGTTGTAAAATGTGAGGAAAATATATATCTAGGAGATAATTCCATCATTAGATATGTAGGTTGTGGAAATGTTAAATTGAAAAATGGAATAATTAGGAATGTCTTGTATGTTCCTTAGTTAAAAAATAATATTTTATCTTGTTCTCAGTTAACTAAAGAAAACTATAAAGTTGTATTGCTGCAAGATAAATGGTATGTAAAAGATGAATTCAATAATGTTATTACATCTGGTATACAAAAAATGGTTTATATATTTTTGATGGATTTGTTTATGAATCTTACTTTTATTCTTCATCTAGAAATGATCAACTTTGGCATGAAATATTAGGACATTTGAATTTTAGAAGTCTTTATAAAATGTCTTGCACTGAATCTTTTTTTGGTCTTCCTAAGATGAAATATGATCAGAAACATGTGAAATTTTCTTGCATGGTAAGCAACATGTTGAACAATTTCGCAAACATCATGATCCAAATTCTTCTCATTTATTAGAGTCGATTCAAAATAATGTGAGAATTACTCTTTAAGTTCCTTCTCTAAGTGGTGTTATGTATTTTGTATGCTTTATTGATGATTTTTCTAGGATGACCTAGTCTCATTTTATTAAGAAAAAGTCTAATGTCCTATCTAAATTACAAGAACTTAAATTCTTAGTTGAAAATTCCTCTAATATGAAAATAAAAATAATTAGGACTGATAATGGAGGTGATTATGTTAGTAAAATTTTTGATGAGTTATGTATGTCATGTGGTATTCATAGAGAATTGACAACTCCCTATTCCCCACAACAAAATGGCATTACAAAAAGGAAAAATAGGATCATATTAGAAATGGATAGGACTATGATTCATGTGTCAAATGTGCCTAAATTTCTCTGGATAGATGTGATGAATATTATATTCTATATCCTTAATAGAATTCCTACAAAATCTCTACATCAAACTAAAGCTCATGAACTATGGAAAAAACAAAAACTAGATATCTCTCACTTAAGAATATTCAGTAGTCTTGCTTCTAACTTTATTCCAAAAGTTAAAAGGAATAAGCTTGATCCAACCTTCTTCTCTTGTATCTTTTTTGGTTATGGTTATCAAATAAAAGGATTAAGATTCTATGACCCTTTCAAGCATGACATGGTTGAAAATAGGAATTTTCATGTCTTAGAAAAACATTATGTGATGCTTCTTATAAAACCTCCTCTAATTCTCCTTAAATAGAGCCTGATAATCATTCTCCTAACAATATGGAAAAATAAGTTCAAGAGGATGATTATCCTGATCTAGATATGATGGAGATTGAGGGGGGCTAATCTTAAAATGTGTTTAAACCCAATATTCCTAAATGAGCTCAAAATCTTGTATAGGATTCTCATCTTGTTAGTCTTAGAAAAGTAACGCATAGCCTTGATGACCCTATATGAGGTTTAATCAAAATATTTCAAATACGATAGTGAATATGAAAGATGGATCAAAGCCATGAAAGATGAATACAATGTTTTAATTAATAATAACACTAGGTAACTAGTCCCTCCTTATAAAAAAGCATTTTAGGATCCATTTGGTTGTGTTAGAGAGAAAAATTTGTCGAGACAAATTGATGGAATTCTTGCCAACACTATGGGAGTCTAAGTCCCTCTACTTAACCAGTGTAGATGTTGTATATACATGCATGAGTAATACAATATTTTTATCTTAGTGATATTTCAACTGGGGATCCAACAGGGACACTCCACTGACCATGCGCTAAAATCTTGCAGATATCTATAAGGGAGGAATTTGCTAGGAAAGTAGGAAAGGGAGTGAGAAAGTTAGAAAAGAGAAACTAATGCTACAAGTAGAAAATCAGAGACTTGCATACACCAGGTATGAAATTTCATTACATGCACTTGAATTTAGAAGAAAACAAATTTGTATAACAACAATAAGACCAAATAGCATTTAATGAGCACAAAGTACCACTAAAATCCTTAGTAAAAAAGGATAAAATTCCTTCTTCCTTTATTAAGCTCAAGCAGAAATTGTACATAACATAGAAACAAAGGACATTTTAGAATAGGGAAAATGGAAGAAATTTTCTATCTC
Organism: Taxus wallichiana var. yunnanensis; assembly: GCA_018340775.1. NCBI lineage: Eukaryota > Viridiplantae > Streptophyta > Pinopsida > Cupressales > Taxaceae > Taxus > Taxus wallichiana. The sequence continues at coordinate 635,096,016 of CM031241.1, forward strand.
TTTGCTCTCTTCACAAGGATACCTCTCTCATGAATTCACAAAAATAACAGCTCCAAAATCTAAGAAGTTTAAGAATTCATCTAAGAAGGCCTTCAAATGAGGAGCTTGCTACAATTTATAGAAGAGAAGGAAACTCTTCATCTTCCTTGACTTTTCAAATACTTTAATCTGACTTTAGACTATTCATATTCCACTTAAATATTTAATTCCCTTTTATAAAAACAAGGTGAATTAAATTTTACATTATGTTTCTAAAGTCACTTAAAGTTATATTGAAAAGTGAAAACCTTAACGCAAAAATATAACATTAGAGAGAGAGAGAGAGAGAGAGAGAGAGAGAGAGAAAAAGAAAATAGAGGGAAAAAAGAATAGAGGAGGGGAATTATGTAGAAGAATAAGCCGCTGTAGTGGATTTGATCTCACTCCTTGAATGGTTTCCCCCTCAAACTCCTAAGAAGGCCTTTGTCCCTCTAGGATCCTTACTAAAATGAGCTATTGTGCGTTCCACTTTGTTGGCATGAGGAATGTGAATGTAGCTCAAGGTATCTATCCATCCATCAGCCACACTATTGATATCTTTACACTTCTTGAACCATGATGAATGTTTCTCTGCGATAAGTGTAATAGAGGCCCAAATATCTGAGAGGAATTTGAGGGTACCCTTAGTGAAGGACAATGGATTACCTACCTCTTTCTTGACATATTCTTCAAATGGATCAATCAACTCATCAACAGTTGTGTCCTCACCCATTACAGGTACTCCAAGTTTATGAGATTTTTGACTTATACTATCTTGCAACTTTTATGGTTGTTGATCTTTTTCCTTCATCTTTTTGATGGTCCAATTGATTTCCTCAAACCTTATTTTCAAGGCCCTCACCCATACATGTGACAAGTCTTATGAAGGAGTTTTAAAAATCTTCTTTTCAATCAACTCATGGTGATGAGTGTTGCTCATTTCATCTACTACTTTGGACCCAAAGGTTCCCAATAGTCCCTTTCTTTCTCCAAGTCCTCCCAAGGTTCCTGAATCCTATTTGATATCACACACATGTAGGTAAAGAATTTGACCACTTCTTGGAGCACCGACTTCTCTTTTTTAGAAATTGAGTTGATCCATTCATTATTCACTCATCCCTACATTGGGAACTCATGTGTCCTCCTGATGGATCTTGGATTGAAGTTACTGATGGGAAAAACTAACTCAATGGGCATTATTGTGGCATTGGGATGAACTAGATGTTGCACATAGAATGAAAGATTTCATACATGTTCCTTTAGTTCATTAATATTTATCATATACTCATTCTTTTCCACCATGTGAGTGGAAGATTGTTGATACATGTGTAAATCCCCTTCATGAGTTGTTGGTCCCAGTTGGATCATGCTCATCTCATAGTCGGCTAGTGTCATCTCATCCACTGGCTTGATTACCTTTGGCCAAGCTACTTCAATGTATTGATTACCCATTTCCCCACTTGTAGAACCATGAGGCTGTATGTGTGAGCTTTCTTGATATTTTTCTTTAGCCAATGAGACAATCACTGATAAATCAGGGGTTGTCACTTATTGCACAATGCGGGTGTTAGGGACAATTATTTCCCACATCCAAGGGAACATATAATCAGATTCAAGATCAATGATAGGTGCACCAACCATTCCCTACTCTGGAGGAGGGGAAAATCCTAAATGAGAGAGATATGGGTGTCAATAAGAGGTGAGATCTCCTATGGTGGTTCGAAGACTGGGTCTTGAACCATGTTTTCTTCATCCATTTGTGCTTTCACCACTAGATTTTCTTCATGCATTTCTACAATCAAGTTTTCCTCTCATAATGATGAAAATGAGTCTTCTTCTACCCTCGAATTTCTTTGGAATCTTCTCATGAGGAGAAGCTTCCAATTATGTGGCTTTATTTTTCAAACTTTCTCTAGAGTGTTTAGAACTAGAAGTCACCTCTAAAATTTTTGAAGATGACTGATGGGAGGATTACATCGACTTGGAGGAATTCTTCGTGATTTGGATGATCATGGTTATATTCTTATAAAACCAATTTATCGTTCTCCTTACCACCTTCTCAGTCTACTCCTTTATATCCCTTGATTCACGAACATACTAGTTGACTAGAGGAAAAGGGGACATCTTGACTACCGCATACTCAGGATCATACATCTTTATCCCATCATCATGCAAAATATATTCATACCAAGAGAACTTGAATTTCTTCATCTCATCAACTGTCATCCTCATATGGTCCTTTTTATGCACTTCAAACTCATCAAAGACAATTAGCCCAATAGTCCTCAACTTGTGGCTCATGTTAGAATTATGGGATGTAGAGAGAGTTGGGATCTTCTCAAATGTCAAAATTAGGGTTCACAATGTAGGTATGCAAATTTAAATGAGCAAAAGCATCCTCCAGATGAGATGCATCATTTGAGATCTTGCACATGAATACCCCGAGAGAGATAGGAAATGAAATCAGCTTCTTCTTCCTACTCCTAACCCTATTATTCACTTGAATTATTTTCCTACAGATCTCAAATAGTATAATTTGGTCACTAAGGTACTTGGGAAACCTTAGCGGAGCTTGGTCAAAGCCAACAACTTGCAGGTAGGAGAAGGTTGAGAATTGGATGAAATAAGAGCCATACTTCTTGATCAAGGACACTTCTTGTGGTGACATCCTAGCTTCAAGATCACCTTCTAAGCTTCAGAACACATACACTATGAATGCATCGTTTAGATGAGAAAATTCATATGGATTTCCTCTATCAATTGGATTCTCATGTGCGGGCACCATGGCAGAAATTTTTTGTGTGAGATCCAATCCTTTGAATGATCTTGAGCTAGAAAGAAAATATACACCAAGTAAGAATTCATGTGAAACTTCTTTGTCATGGGTACCTAGAGTAGTTACAAATGGAGATTGTCACTGATGATCTACCCCAAGTCAATTCTCTTCTTTCCTTCTATCACCATCAAGATGAAAAGGCCCATCCAGTCTTGGAATTCTCTTGTGTTTGCTTCTCCCATAACTCTACTAAGGAGAGTGATGGTATCTAAATATCCTTCTCAAAACTCACACCTTGGAAGGTTCTTGGGCATCCTTGAGGGATTTCTTCCTATCTTCAACCATGAACCAAGTGTTACCCCTTGCACATATGCATCCATCATCTCCCAATCATACAAGGCATTGTCCTTTGAGATGATGACCATACTAGGTGATGTCGGGATTTGTAGAGAGAGTGATATGGTTCTAGGACTGATGACCACCATTGTTATACCATTTTCGGCTCGTATTGTCTGTGTTTTGGGATTATAGTGGTGAGAGTAGGCTAGGACCAACTCAAGACTTTGCACAAACATTGGGTGTCTTGTGGCGATGAATAAGCCACTTGTGAATATCTGATCTTCAATCTTCTTTCGGTCCTTAGCTACCATGTGAGTTCTAAGGTCATTCAAGTTCATGTACAAGACATCATTGTCTTCTATCTCATACTCGTAGGCGAAGGGTTTTTCCATCTTCTATCTCGTCCACTTATGCTTCATGTTTTCCTTAGAAAGAGAAACTTATTATTTTTAGTAAGTATGAAAAAGTAACTCCCTCGAACCTCAATTGGATGTTGCGACTCTAATTTCCTCTTCTCCTGCGTTCCTCTCACCTTCGGATCAACTTTCTATTTTTGGTAGGTGCTTGTGGGACCACTTAATATTTTTATTAAGTGTAAAAATTGGATCAAAATTCTGTTCTAATGAATTATCAATTGCAGTGCATCTTCTATGTACAACATCTCCTTCGTAGGTTCTTTTGTTGATGCCTTTCCCAAAATAGCAGTCCCTATGCAGAAGACTTGTTATTTATAGAAAGTGGGATTTTGGAGGTTGGATTGATGTGGATTTTTTTTTTTGATATGGGTTTTTTCCCAATATTGCCCCTTTGAAATCTTAGACCTACCCACTCAATAGTTTAGGATATTTTAAAATTTTAAATTTTTGAACCGGTGGTACTTCGGACACAAAAGCCATTAATGGACCTAAAAAATTGTAGGTCCGGGTTTCTCCTCTCTCGTCTTCTATGGAAATCATGTTTTTGATATGGGTTTTTACTTCTTGTGCTTCTAGTGAAATCTTGTTTCGATCCGACCATTGTCATTTGACAGAAATCCAACTTTTTTCTCCTTTGGGCCAAAAAGAGGATTTCTTTATTGTGAATTTTTTATGGTGTGAGAGGAGGGTATAAAGATGTGTCTCTAATGGTTTTTATAGAGGAACAAACATAAAAAAATGGTTCATCAATCCGTGCATCCGTTTTCAAGATTTCTTCAAAATTTGATTTTGCAGCAATGGGGATTTTCAACTGTTCTTCTTCTCTGTTCTTCATTTCTTCTCCTTAGCTCAATGAAATATTCTTCTGAGACCTACATATCACCATAAAAAGAGGATTTTAGTTATTTTTGGAGATGGTTTGAGCTTTTACAATGGCGGAATGGTGGTAGGGAGTTGCAGAGGAAGCTGTGCACGGGAATGTTAGATGTTAGATGTTAGAAGCAGGAGGAATTATAAATTTGAAAAATTTCAAAGGCATGGAGAGAGGAATATTTTCATGTCCCTAACATCCCTCACCTCAAAGGTACATGAGGGACATCAATTTTCACAACGCACCTCAGCTTGACACATGGCGAAGATCCGACGATAGGGGATTAAAGCCAAAAAGTAGCTTTAAAGCACTGAGGGGCTGGAAGCTAGTCACATGAGGGACCTTCAGGCATCATGGAGGGGCTAGGTGAATTTTTAAACATTTTCTCTCACCTCAAAGGGACATGAAGTACATCATTTTTCACAGTGTGCCGTGATGACACATGACAACGATATGACGGTTGAGAATGAAGGCTTGACAAGCACTCAGGGCTGGAAATTCACTCTTGAAGAGGTCACGTGGGTGACCAAGAATATCCTTAGGGGATAGGTGAATATTTTCATGTCTGATTTACCTCAACTAAAAGGGATATGATGGAAATTAATTTGCGTGGTGTGTTAAGCGATAATATGTGGAAACGATCCAACGGTGAAGGCTTTGAGCTCCCGCAAGCACCTTGGGCCTAAACTAGCAATATTACAGGTTCCATGAGGGTCCAAAGGGCTTATGGGGGCTAGTAAAAATTTTCCAACCTTGAGGGACATGAGGGACACAAAATTGTGCTAGGCTCTTGGAGTTGACATGTGTCCTTCCAAAATTTGACTAACTCCCGAACTTGCTCCAAGAGGGCAACTTGAAACGGTGATAACTTGAGCTCCCGATGAACTTTTTGATGAAATTTTATATGATATTGAATTAAAATGGACTTCTAAATCTAATGGTGGGGGTATCATGTCTTGATTCCTCCATTTGATCCCTAAAAAATTATATTTTTGATTTAGTACTCCACCTATGCATGAGAAAAACTACTTGCAGACCCATTATGCCAAAGTGTTGTGAAAAAATAATTTCTCCATATTTTAGTATTAAAATTATCTTTTCGAAGATGTTTTTTTCCTCCTAACTCCATCTAGATTTTTGGAATCACCTTCAAAAGCTTAGATGTTTTGTCCTCATGCATTGCTTAGGAATGTGAACCCTAATTTTGGTGAAACTACCCCAACTTCTCCAAGTCCTTCTTGAATCTTCCTAAATCACTTCCATGATGTCCCAAGGCCTTTGAATCACCTCTGTGTCTAGTTTGTATTTTTTTCCGCTCCATGGGGTTGCTCCAGTCTTAGGAAGGCCAGTGATAGCCCTTCCCACAACTACCCGAAGTTTGTATTTTTCAAAGAACTCCTAAAATCACCTAGGGGGTTGAATGAACACCAATTGGGAGGTTATTGGGCTAACCGGGTAGATGTGGGTCACCTCGAATTATAAAACATGAATTTTTTTCTACAGGGGTATCGTTGTCATGCTTAGAAATTGTCAATTTCCCTATTGCACATTTGCACGACGACAAGTTGTATAAAATTAACTATAGCTATATAGGATAAATATATACATTCAAAGAAATGATAGTAGCTCGAGGTTTTACTCGAAACCTGGTCTTAAATATGTTGAAATTATTTCTCTTGTAGCTAAAATGAAAACTATTAGGATTCTTCTTGCTTTGGTTGCCCAATATGGTTGGGAGTTTCAAAAATGGATGTTAAAAATGCATTTCTAAATGGTGAGTTAAAAGAAGAAATCTACATGTGTTAACCTAAAGGTTTTCAAGAAACTGGTAAGGAACTATATGTGTGTAAACCAAAAAATATTTGTATGGTCTTAAGTAAGATCCTAGAGTTTGGTATGCTAAAATTAATAGTTTCTTTTAGGATCTTGGTTTCACAAACTGTTGCTCTAATAACAACTTATTTGTTAAATTTGAAAATAATCATATTATCATTATTTTTCTATATGTTAATGATATGTTGATTACTAGCAGTGATAAAATTTAATTGTTAAAATCATAGATAGATTAAAACAACATTTTGAAATGATTGATTTAGGTATGCTAAATCATTTTAGGCATGGTTATATTTTAGGATCATAAATCTATTGTTACATCTCAATCTCATTAGGCTATTAAATTAGAATATTTAAAATGATTGATTTGTAAACATGTTTCCACTATTATTGAATTTGGCATGAAATTAGTTCCTAAAATTGTATGTGCTAAATTTGATCCTACTCTGTATAGAGAATTAGTTAGTAGTTTAATTTATTTAACTATTACTAGGCCTGATATTTCATATGTAGTAGATTTATTTATAGATTCATGTAGGATCCTTATGAGGATCATTATAAAATAGAAAAATAATTATGAAATATGTTAAAGAAATAATTAATTATGGTCTATTTTATTCTTCTTGTGATGATGCAAAATTGGATATTGCGATTCTAAACATGCTAGTGATGTTATAGATAGAATATCTACTTCTGGATATGTTTTCAAGTTGGGTGTAGGTTCCATCACTTGGAGTAGCAAGAAGCAACCAATAGTTTCTCTCTTTTCTATTGAAGAAGAGTATAAAAGTGATATGAAATTAGAAAAGGAATCCATGTTGCTGAAAATAATGTTGGATGAACTACACATGGGCATAAAAGGAAGAACTACTCTTATATGTGACAACTAAAGTTGCATTGGTCTTATACAAAATATACTTCAACATCAAAGGACAAAGCATATCAAATTTCATATGTAATTTATTCAAGAGAAAGTCTTGAATGATGATATTGATCTCAAGTTCTGTTTGACTGAAGATCAAGTTGTAGATATCTTCACCAAGCCATTATGTTCTATGAAGTTTTACAAGTTTGTTACCAAGTTGGGCCTTTCATAGTTACCATTGAGGAGTGTGCATGAAAATTCCACCTCTTAACATAGTGTTGTAAACTTCTAATACTTCATCCATTTTTATAATATCAATGTATGTGGATCTTAAGTAAATAATCACAATATGTGAGTTTACTTGTAAATCCCAGTGAAGAATTAGTTATGGGTATGCCTTGTTTTATAAAATACTCCATGATCTGACATAAGTCCTCATATATAAAGAAATTATCCTAAGAATTTATGTATGGGAAGATCTGAATGACTTCCATTGTTTATTTTTTTGTATGGGAAGATCTATATGATTTCCTTTGTTTTCATGCTATCCTAAATCATTGTTGATGATTTATGGATCTATAAATCCTTTTATAGAAAATGGTAATCAGGCATGTAATTTTTTCCCACTTAACATTAAGGGGGAGTGTTGGGTAATAATTTCAAGTGGGGATACCTTTTGGTGGACCACCACTTCACGACCACTTTGTTTAAAAGTTTATTTGATAAAATTTATGTCGGTCTTTCACAACTAAGAGTGAAAATGGTGCAACAAGTTCACCCATCCTATATTTATAGAATGACCCCTCATGGAATTGGTAATCATATATTGGATATATACGAGATAATATTATGTGATCATTGAACTATAAAATTGTAAGAAAATGTTCTATAATTGTTTTTGTGAGACCCAAGAGAGAAATGGAAGGGCTGAGTAAAAGTGTTTGATAAATTCTTAATAAAGGTAGTGCTTTATTTATGAATGGGGTTTTTTCCTTTAGGTTTTCCCCACTATCAATATGGTTTCTTCCATCTCATTTAATTTATTTTTATTTACTTTCATTTCATGTTTTTAATACACAATACAAAAATCTAAATCTGTTCTAATTTAACTTCACATCATAATCTATAATCTTCGGCAATTACTTAATGGATTTATAGTTAGTTAATTATAAAATCCCATCAATTACCTAACACATTTTCCCATGCTAATATAATTTAATTGAAAATTTTTAGTAAGGCTAAAAGATTCAAAATGTCATGAGCTTTCCAAAAGGCATGGCATGAACCATGATCGTGTGTTTTGACAAAGTTATTCCCCTTTTAGTGAAGATCAATTTTATAGGTATGCAATCCTTTGAGAGACCTTGTTCAAATATGCATGGCATGTATAATTTTAATGTGATAGTGTTGATAAAATTACATTTTGGTGTTCTATACCTCTTTGATTCCTCCATTAAGGTTGCAGGCTTGATAAGACGTGAAAGTGTAGTAGTTTCTCCCAAAATATAAGATTGAATTTTGAAGAGCTTAAACAAGCTATGCATGAAGCTTTAATGGAGTCTTGTGGGAGAAATTGTGTGAAATGAATAATTTAAAGAAGTTTAATACTAAGAGAGGAGAATTGGAATTTGAAAAAATCATTATGAAATCAGTTACATTGTTTGGAATAAGTAAAGGAAAAGGAAACTCGCTAAATCTAGAAGACAAAAACTTAGATGAGTTACAAAGTGAATTGTCGTAACTATCATAAGTTGATTAGAAAAGAACCTATAATATATGTAGATGAAATAATTTGTTTGTAACGTCCTCATATGATGTGACAAAATCTTTTATTTAAATTTAAGGCTTGGGATATGAAGAGTTAAGGGGAAAATGAAGTGTAAGGGTCATTTATGAGTGTCCTTCTTGTTTTAAAAAGTTATTCCTAAGTACAAATGTTATTGTTGAAGAAATTAGCTACTAATTTTTTTTTGAGAGATGAGATAATATATCCATGAATATGATGTGAATGAGAAGTGGTGTATATTAAGGGACATGAAGATGTTGCATCGGGATTGAGTTTGCGGGTGTGAAAAGAGATATCTATGAGTTGATAAAAGATGATTGTAAGAGATAAGAGAATGTGTGTTTGATATTTGTTGCTGATTAGGTGATTAGAAGAGTAGATAAAAGAGAAGAAACATGATATAATAAGTGATCATAATTAGTTGTAGAAGACAACATAAGAAAGTTATCAAACATTGTGTAGAAGTTTGAGTGAATAATCAAAATTCGGTAGTTGGAGCTTCCTTGTAAGTTGTTGGTTACAAAAGGTCAATAGGTTCTTGATTGAATTTCAGAGTTGAAGATTCCATAAAAGTAGGATCTTGCTAATGATCAATCAGATTCTTGGTTATAATTTTTGATTTTTAGCTCCATGTTGAGTTGATACTCAATTATGAAATCTTTATAATCATTTACAGGACATTCTTGTCCAAGTTATTTATTTTATTTCAGTGGGTTTTTCTCCCTTGAATGGTTTCCCACATTAAAATTTGTGTCTCTCATGTGTGCTCTTTCATTTATATCTTGTGACTGATTTTTTATTAATGATTTTAGTATCTCTAAGTTAAGGAAATTGAATTGTGAGTTAAAATTTGTATGAGAATTGATTCACCCTCCTCTCAGTGCCTAAAATTTCAAACATTTTTTTTCTTAGTAACATCTACATAGGTTATTGTTTGTTTCATTCCCATTCTTACTAAATATAAAATCATAAAATTGGAAAAAACTACCTCAGCTTAAGTCCCCACTATGACAACATCATCGATAGAAATAATCTCTTACCATTATTTCTTCTACTCCTTTGATCACTTTTTATTTGATTCCCCATCCTATTGTCTCTATGGATGTTTCTAATGATCCCTTTTCTATCCAAACCCATTCCAAAATTGAAACCAATCCTTTCATATACCACCATTAAGTCCCCTCAAGACCAAATACACCTCCATCTTCCACCTCCTTGGAGACCATCAGGGCCTCCCATTATCCCTTGCGTATGATAGGAGTTCCAAGAGCTATTAGACACTAACATTATTACTCTTCATGACTACCTTCTTCGTAAATCCACCAACCTTCCCATCGACAAACCCCCTCTTCAAAAAATATATGCTTATCACTCTCACCCTGAATCCACTCAAGTACTTACCTCCAAGCTCACCATTTTCTTCCCTAAGGATATGAAAAAGCTTATCATGGTGCAACATGAACTTATATCCCATCAATTTTCCACTCCCATCCCCCAAAATCATCAATCCACTCAACTGGTGGCTCCTATTCTATCCAATATTATTTACATCAACACCTCCCCCTCGTCTTCCATCTCCATCACCTCTTCATCCACCATTTCCATTAGCGCCTTTAATCAAACTTTGTAGGAATCTCATATTCTCCTTCCACCACGTGAAAAATATGATCAAACTTTTGTTCCTATCTCTACATACCAAATACACACAAATTTCATCACATCATAACCACACCTTTAGAATCAACACAAACCCGTAAAATCCTCTCCAAAATGTATTTCACCATATCTTTCCTCATTTAGATACCAAAAATCTCACCCACTCTACGCCTACATCCCCACTCATCCCACATAGAGCCGATATAACATCCCCACTCAACAATAGAAACAATCATACCCACCCAATAATATCCCCATATCTCAATAATATATTATCTACCAGCCTATTCAATCACAACTATCTAATTAATTTCCCCTTATCAATTACCTTCGAAAAAACCCACTTATCCTCTCTGCATCATTAATTTAATCCTCATCCCGATCCTTTCACTTATTATTATCCTCAACCTCCTCAATCAATACCTCATCCCCACACATCCAATGATCATATGAAATATTTATTAATTAGCTTATCCAACCTCAAAGCTGCCACCTTGGGTCCCAAAATCTCTTTCATGTACAAAAATGTAATGATCCTATTTATCCATCACTACTTATCAAACTTTATCCTCTACATTGGGAACTCCCTAAATTTTCAAAATTCAATAGTAAAGAGGACCCTCAAAAATATATTCGTGCCTTTAGGCATGCTTTATACCTCATTGCACATGATCAAGACCTCATGCTCCATGCATTCCCTATGTTGTTGGCCAATTTTTCCCTATAAAGGTATAATGGCATTTCACAACACTCCCTCTTTTCATTCACCCAACTCATGCAATTATTTTTAGAACATTTCTCCATTAATATTTCACATAATATCACCATCATAGACCTCTATCCATTAAAAATATGATTATGAATCCATCATGAATTTGGTTTCTAGGTGACAGGGGTCTCACTAGTTACTTATCCTTCTCACTTCCTCAAACTGATCTTATTGAGATCTTCTCCCGATCTTGTGCAAATGATATCTCATCAAACCTATAGATCTAATCATTTTAGATATTTGAAGAAGCATTCACCATGGCTTATAAACTAGAGCTCTGTGCCCTTGAGAAAGGCCATGTCAAACTTAGATCCAAAAACTAAAACCTAAGTTCACCAAGACATCTAATCATAATGAAATATCCAAAAATATTGCCAATGCCTTCATTATTAAATATTATTCCAAATCTAACTCCCATACCAAGTCCCTACGAGAGGATCCTTGACCTACTCCCAACTATACCCCCTTAGGGAATCATATAGTTCAATATTTGATAATCTCATGGTTTCCCATCTCATCCATCTTCCTCCTATCTTCCCTATCAATGACACACATCCTAAACAAAATTGGTAATGTGATGACCATTATTTAAAACAACATAAAGTCCACAGTCATGACATTAAAAAGTGTCAAACCTTCCAATACCTTGTCTAACTCATTATTAACCATGGATACCTTCATCTAGATAATCCTAATGCCCCTCCTAACCAACCTTTAGATGTATTCAAACAACCATTCCCTAACCACTCACCAAATAAACAAATATATCCTTCCACATCCTAAGCACCCAATGCTCACACAATCAACACCCTAAATCAAGAATTGATATCATCATCTAATCCCGGTATCCCTCCATCTACCTTACCCACCTCTATTCCTTTGACACCAATATCCACATTCACACCCACATCTATAATATCTACATTGACCCCATCTGCATCTATCACATCGAAATACCTTAAATATACATCTATACCTACCACATCTATATATTCTACACCCACATCTACCATATCCATACCTATTATTGTATCAAAACCTACTTCTACAACCGTGCATGTAATCCTTTCTACACCCAAGCCTTTAGTTGTGTCCATAACTAAATTTACTGCCATATCTATATCACCCCTTCGGACATGGACTATTGAAACATCCTCACTTGACACAAACAAGAAATAAATCTCACTATCATCCCCATCTTCTATGAATACTACAAATAATATACCAACATCTTCAAAATTATTCATGACTCCTTTTGATCTCATCAAACATATTATCCAAAAACCACTTCCATCTTCTATTACCAAATCTTCAACAAAGAGCACACTCACATCACCTAGTTCTATCCTTGAAGATCTCATTTTTAAATCATTATCATCCCTACCAAGAATAAAACCTCACATCAAAAATATAAGAACCTTAGCGTCCCCAATCATAAGTAACTCACTCATCCACATAATAATTTAGAACTTCCTCCCTCAAATCCCCATCAATCCAAGTCACCCACCATCCAAACATCTATCTTAGGGCCTCAACCTTCTATTTTGGGACTACAATATTTATCCAAAACATCTACCACTACCCAAACTCAATCCAAAACATCTATCACTCCCCCAAAATCCACATCTCAATCATTTATTCCCCTTCCAAATCTACATCTAAATCATCCATCCATCCTCCTCAATCTGAATCAAAAGCACCTAAATAAATTTCCAAACTTAATGCTCCTACATATCCTCGAAGAGAAATTCTTCTCTCCTACCTTCGTCATCTTCCCAAAAGCCAAATCCACTCCAATTCCTTAACACTTCACCTTCGAAAACCATCATTGGATCTTAAAATTAAATATTTCAATGCATTCTACAAGCATACACAATCACCCTTCCCTATCAATATTTTTGATCCAAAAGGCCCAAAATCACGTGGTTTGACCACAACATCATATGTGTCTATCATCACGTCCTCGGACATGAAACAAAACGTTGTAGGGCCCTTCGTACCATCATCAACAACTTTATCAAAGAATATGATATTATCATCAAAGAAAATCACCCTCTCCCATATAACATTCAACATACATCTAAGCCCCATCCTCCAACCAAGTCCACAATCTTTAAAGCCTCTTCCTCATCCACATCTTTCATCATTTCCTATCTTCCAACATTTACATCTCCCAAAGATGGTCCTCCCCTTTATATTGATGCTATACACATCACTACCCATTCTTTTCCTCATGAGTCATAACCATCTACAAAATCCAAATCAAATATCTTCATCATTTCTCCCTCCGATGATCCCACTCCATCCCATTCCTCATCCAAGGATAAGGAATCCATCTAGTTGAGCCACCAACCCAAAAAATTCCACCATTGAGCATAGCATCATAAGATAGCTACACCAAGATCTTGTTAAGATGCCCCTTTATGATCTTATCAAAAGCTCACCCAATCAACGATGTTCACTAATAGAGGCCTTGCAATGTATTCCCATCTCAATTTAAGAATTGTACCCCTTTACAACCCTTTTTGGGGCTCTCACTAATTATTCCACCATTTATTTTGATGATTTTGAAATCCTAGACATCTTACCTAAGGATCATGGCCTCTCTTGTTTTATCACTTTCTGTATCAATGAAACATTCATCCATCACTCTATGATAGATAACAACACCATAATTAATATCATCTTGTATCACACCTTCGATCGAATTAAGATTCCCAAATCCATTGTTGCTTAATCATATGTAATCATTTGTTCCTTTAATGATGTTGTTTCCCCCTCTTTGGGAATGGTTATCATCCCCATATGTGTTGGTAACAAACTTCTCCATGAAGTTTTCTATATTGTTGAAGGGGAGTTTCAATGCAATTCCTTTCTTTGGGACCCATGGATTCATGCCATGCATTGTGTCCCCTCTACCCTCCACCATTACATAAAATATTAACATTAGGGAAAGATCCATACTCTTCCTACCAACCTTCCTCCCTTTAAGGAATGTCATATGACTTATTGAATAAATGATGTTCTCATCCCAAAGTAAGACTCATCGTATAAAGCATCCACCAGTTCTTCTATACCTGCATCTAAACTACCTAATGATGAATCTCTTGAAAATGTGATGCAACTTCTATCTCTGGAGGAATATCAAATCCTTGCTCTAAATTATCTTCCCTCCCTTAATCGACTTAGTAGACTTGATAAGGCTTCTATGTATAAAAAAACATTGAGGATATTATTTCATTCAAACCACCTCATTTTAAAACCAAACTCATCTATGGTTACATCAATCGCCCTTCCTCTCACATCGACAATCAACCTCACACCAAACCTTACACCAACAACTTTGATTTCCTCTACAATAAATCCTTTGCCTACACTTACCTCCACTACTACACATGGAAGGGATTCGACCTAAGACATTATGAACAAGGTATGCATGACCTTTTCATTAACCAATCCAATGAGTCTCATGAGAATTTTGGATTGGGTTTTAAAGAATAACTCCCTAACAACCTCACACATCCTTCTTCTAAATATCCCATACACATCGATTCATTGTCTACTCCACCTTCCGATGATTCCATAGAACCGTATGAAATTGTGTCCCTTTCCTATGACTTTTTTAGTCTCCACCATAACCCTAGGACCGGTCACTTACCAAACTAGGGGTGAGACAAGATCCATTCCTCTTATTTTCCCTAACATGGTAGAGGAGTATTCCCCTACCATCGACATTCTCAACTATAATGATGATGAATTCATCCTTTCCTTATGGGGGAAGAAGATTCATATCTTCATAATACCTTACCTCCTGACACATCCACCCTCCTCGGTGAGTCCACTATCAACATGAACATAACGACTCCATAAGAGCCTCACATCCTCAAGGTTGGCCAATCCCTTGATTCAAAATAATGTGAGGCCTTTACCTCCTTTCTATCCAAGTACAATCAGGCCTTCACATGGTCATATGATGACATGCTAGGCCTCGATCCATCCAAGATTGTCCATACTAATGTCACCATTCCTAACACTAAGCCGCTTAAGTAGAAGCTTCATCGCATGAACTCTTATATTCCCTCTTGGTCAAAGAGGAATTGTAATTCCTTCTCTCCACTAACCTCATCCAACCCATTAACTATCTGCAATAGGTTTCCAAAGATCATAATCATTGCCAAATCTTGTGGTAAGCTCCACAACTATAGTAAATTTTGGGACTTAAATATCTCTTTCCCTAAGGATGACTTTCCCCTTCCCAACATTGATCAACTAATCAAATTAACATCCAACCATGAAACCCTCTCTCTTATGAATAGTTTTTCTAGTTATAATCATATTCTCATTTCATTAGAAGAACAACATAAGGCTTATTTCATCACCTCTTGGGAATCTTTTGCTATCATGTCATGACCTTTGATTTGAAGAATGAGGGGGCCACATATTGATGTAGGGGCATCATTATCAAGGTTTGTCTAGGATTACAGAATCAATGTTTTGTTTATTTAGGTCATTAGAGGTGTCTTTGAGCCATTCTTAGTGTCCTATAGGCTTTAGGGATTCAAAAAAAATAATTTAGAGGTTTCTCTCCATTTTTCATAATTTAAAAATTCAAAAATGTCTAGAGCTAATTTTGGATTCCTCATTGGGTGTGGGAGTCTATTATCAATTCTAGCCTATAATTGGGTTATTTTTGGTCATTGTGTGTCTTTGTGGGCTCTCTCTATGATACAATATTGGTCATGTAAATTAAAAATGAAACTTAAGCATTTTCCTATATCTAAATTCCAAGGAGGTCTCAGTCATATATGCCCTATAAATCGTTATGGAGACTACCTCAAGAAAGAGGTATAAATTTCTTTATTGTAGCTGTTTTGGATCATTGATCAATCAAGCATTCAAATTTGGAGCTCCAAAGTGTGGTGGAAGAGTTTTTTATTTCTTGTGTATGCAAATAAGTTGTAAAAATACCGAGTCTCTAAATGGTTATGCAAGATCGGGGAAAAGATTGTGTGTTTGTATGAAGGACATTGGTAAGAGTTATTTGAAAAGTTGTGTTAATTTATTGGAAAAGGAACCATGCTAAATATTTGAGTAACTCAAGTGGCAATTTTGATAAATTATAGTCATTAATTCTAACTATGAGAAAAAATAATAACTTAAGAAGATACTAGGATTATTAAAGAGGGATAAGGGTCTTGGCACAATTCTCATCATTAATCACAACAACAACAACAATAGATCATTCAATAATCGATGATCAAATCGAATAAAGATGTCAAATGGTCATATTCAAATGCACAGTTAGCGCCACATGCGTGGGAATAGGGATAAAGATGAGTGCAAGTATGCCTTTGCATGTAACTATGGAAAGCAATAGAATTCAGAAATTCTAAAAACATGCCAAAAACACACGAACCGAAAATCATGCCACTAAAAGAGAAAAATTAGTTTCCAATAGAGAATAATCATGCCTTAAATATAGAACTTTCCATTTTTTGGATGCTTGGATTTTAGAAGATAGACCATAACAGTAAAAATAAGAAAATTTGCTACAAATCTGTAATTTTTTTAGGGAAACAAATATGTAGTTGTCTTAAATCAGCCTGGGCTCAAAGGTGATGCCACTATTATAACAAATGCCAATTGTGTTTATATATTCTGTAGCCACAACCAAGAACCTTGCTTTAAATGAAAACAAAGGATGAGGATATTTCTGGAAAATACCTTTCAAAACTACAAGAACTCTCCCACCGTAGTGCAACTAAATAAGAATATCCTTTTCCTCACAGAAATACACTAGCACATTACGTGGGGCATCCTTGCAATTTATTTCCAAGACCAAACATTGCCTCTCTTCCTTCCAAACTCAATCTTAAGCTCAAACACAAATATTTCCTTCAAATGGTCCCCATCTACAATTGGTGTTGCAAGTAACACCCTCTCTTCAGATACAACCAACCTTGGTTTGTAGTGAGGGAAATGGTCTCTGCCATATCTTACAGGTAACAACACAAAATGCACAGTAGCATAATCTTGAGTGTTATAAATTCTCACACCCAACATAGGTTCATATGAAATTAAGAAGAAAAAATTGTTGCTGAAGACAACGGGTCCATAGAAGAAATAATCTCTCAATCGTGCCACAATCCTCCAAGTCCCCATAGAAGAATCATAAATTTCTATAGTACCATTTCCTATATTAACTCCAGATCTATTAGTGCCTTCTTGAACCACTTTATACCCCTTGTTTTCATCCACAACTAGAATTCCCAGCACATAAATATAAAAGTTTCATTCATTAGCTGATAACATTCGAGGAAGCTTGAAGGAGGTTCCAGCCTTCAGTGGATTACATACCCTTGAAACGTGACTCGATTCACTCAAACAAAATAATATTATCCCTCAATGTGAATCTTCAAACCGTACCCCATCAAAGCATGATAACCATGAAAAGTTGAGAATTTTCCATGTCCTACTGTAATAGTCATTGTATCTTAGCCAATGATGACCACTATCATGATTTACAAGTATCCATGGATGTTTGTTCCTTGTGTTTTCCCGTAATGCTTGAAGAATCTGGTGGAAGACATGAGTGCTTTCCATTCCTTAGAAACTAGAGAGAACCTACATATGGATTCTAATGGAATCCAAAGCAATATGTTTTCCCAAACATCTTGAGGTAGTGAATGATCCCATAGAACATGATTTCCATGTTGCTCCTCATTCTTTGACATTAAATCATCGTCCATTTCCAGGATTTATCTTTTTCCTTTTCTTGGTGACAGCTGAAAAGAAAAGGAAAAGAAAATTCAATGGTGATTGATGATGCTAAAGGGAAACATGCAACAAACACACAATATGAGCATGGGGTTCAAGGGTTGTAGGTTAAATGGTTAGGCAAGGTTTCAACACTTACATTGGAAATAACCTAGAATGAAGAACAAATTTTGGTGTTTCAAGAAGGAGAAGACAAATCAAAAGGTGTGACATTGTAGCAATGCAAGAGTATCCACAAGAATAGGTGCTTGACAAGGAAAAATATATTTGTTGAAACATAAACAAGAGTATCTCATATATTTGTTGAGATCCAGAAACAAGAGCATCTAGTTCCACAAGAGTATCTCATATATTTTTGAAACATAAACATTACATTACATATCATAACATAGGCATACCAAAAATCTATAAGCCCTTAGCCTATAACTATATTATAACATAAATATTACATATCATAATATATTTCTCAGTTCTTGTGTCACTTTCCTAATTGCATCGATATCGGTATTCTCTGCTAGAGTGTTGGCCAGGTTAGCATCAAGACAACATCTTTATTAGCAATATCTCTGCAGTGTGTCATTAAGTCTTGTCAGGTTTTAATCACCTCAAAAGATCACTACAAACTTGCAAGGATGGAAGACACCATTTCGACTTGACTATCCATCTGAGGGGTCACCACTAGGGATTGATTGCCATCAATTTCCATATCCACATCATTTATAGCAGCATGTGGAGAATCCATAGGTTCTGGGTCTAGGGATTCTGGATAAACAACAGAGAGTTCTAGTAATACTTTGGGAATCGGTTACTCAGATAGAGAATCTGGTTGAAGCTTTGCAGAAGAATTTCCAAGAGAATGAAGGGGAAAATGGTAGTAGTCGACTGACCAGAGAGGGGGTGGAAGCACCATCAGGATGAGAACTAGAAGTAGAGAGGGAAAAGGATTTCCCAATAGTAACCTCGTTTGAGTCTGTATCAGAACTAGAAGAAACCATGACATATTTATGGCTTGATACTGGTTCGATGCACTCAATTTGGTCCCCCATGATTTTGTAAAAGAAAGCAAGTGTTGTAGAACTACCATGGACCTTGAATTTATAATTGCTAAAGGAGTTCTTTGAATGGACCTTTACACGTGTCAACCAAACTCGGGTATGAATTGATGGTTAATATTAAATGCAAATCATGGCAAAAAAATTGCATTAAAACCGGTGTCACTATCCCACATGCCTTTGCCTACCTTTTAAATGTCCTTTTATCATGATAGTGACGTTGGTGAGAAATTATCAATAGCCTTGGCCCTCGACCTGAGTTTTATATGAAATTAATTACAATTTACCTATTCATGACACATGTAAAGTGTGCCGCTAGAGATTTAATCGGTACCCTCGCAGTTAATAAATGTCTTATCAATTTTAATTCTTGGTGACATTATATTTTCTAACATGTCACGAAGGTCCAGGAAACGAGATATTTAATAAATATGGAAAAGACTTATTTCATAAAAGCGACATATTTAATAAATATGTATATTCAAAAGTTACTAAGCTTTATGAAAAGGGAACTTGCCCAAAATATATTGAAATGGCCATCATTGCATTCAGTGATCAAATTTGAAGGGCTCCCCATACTTTAATTTGACTAGCTAGGTTAAGCTTTACCTGTCGTAAATGAGATATTAGAAAACACATTACCCTTCAACAAAAAAAAATGAAAATGTTAATTTTCTTTCAATATATATCTGATTAATTTGAATAAAATAAATATGAAAAATGTCAAAATTATGAAATATATAACATCTAAAAATAATTTTGAAAACACTATATAAATGTGAAAACACTATATTTCATTAGTAATGACATCAACAATTTTGAATTCTATTTAAAAACAACATTTTCGTTAGTTATTTCAATTCAAATAGTAAATAATACTAAGCAACATTTGATTTTATTCATATTCATTTTCTTTAGAAATAATTTCTTTGATCTATTCTCATCTTAAATCTATGGATATTTGGTTTTGTATTTTGAAAATTGAACTTGTGTAAATTATATACATACATACATACATACATACATACATACATATATATATATATATATATATATATATATATATATATATTTAAACACTTTTAATCGGAGCTATGAACTAGATGGTTATGGGACCATACCCATACAAAACTAGAAAAAATAAGTGAGGACCAAAAGTAAAAAGGAACTAAGTACAAATTAAAAGGATCCACCTAGAAGAAAATAGGATCAATAAGGGCCAACCAAAAGCCAAGGTAGAGCACCTGGAAATCATGAACAAGAGCCAAGTCAGCAAAGATAAAAAGGAAGAATAAATCCAACCAATGAGAACAAACATGAGCGTGCCCTAAATTAATGGTCAGCCACTATCGTACTCCCAACACCATCCCTTACTCGAGCCGCACCACCAGCGATGCCACCAACGTGACACAAACATTCACTGAACATGAAATGAAAATCTCCCCCAGCGCAGTCCCATAAGTCATTGAGGTTGTTGATGGAAGAATGTAAAGGGCAGTGTGCTTTAGATATATCAAATGTGGGTAGGAGTTGAGGGTCTAGATTACCATGCCCAATAATGGTATCCACAATTTTCCACATAATGGAGTAAGTCCCTGTATTTTTCTCTGATCCATTGAATCCCCCTCCCCAAACTAATCACCAACTCATCCACTTCCTCAACCCACAATAAGGGATCGAGAAGTCAAAAATTAACCAGTTCTTCATGTAGACCACCTTTGTGGACTAGGTATATGATGTCTTTGGTGATGAACTCGAAATCCATAGGAACATGGTGGATGAGAAGACATAAGGATACAAATGTTGTTGCAATGTTAGAGTTGGCTTACGCTCGGTGCGAGTCATGAATATAGGCCTCACCCAAAATTTTCTCAATAGCTTTAGCTTCACAAGTTGAGGAGTAGTAGAAAATATACGAAGGATGAAGGCAATAAATTTCTAAGGTGAGGCCCATCTCCAACCACTCACCACAAAGAAAGATAAACGAAAATCCTAGGAACACCATTAAAAATGAACCAGATGAGATGAGGAGAGTGGTGAAAAAATTAGAGCCAACGAGAGATCTAAAAACATTTCTATACAAAGTGTCATTAATTAAATGTATAACATATATATTATTTATATATATTAATAATATATATATGTATATATATGAGAATTTGGGATGGTCTCAAAATCATCTTAAATATGGAAGGGCCTTAAATATATGTTGTCGCCAATATTTTCAAGTGTGTGAACTATATCTTGAAGGTTCTTGTATTTACCTTTTTACTGTGGGTTGATGTTTTTTCATTTTCATCCTTTTTGTCGGTGATAACCTATAGATTCCCCTCGGGTTCCCTTACTGTCTTTATTGTGTAATAACAGGGAAATGGATTTCGGATGTGTCGTCTATATTTGATAATTTTCTACAAAGGATCTTCAAAAATGGTAATGGTAGTGATATGGAGGAAATTAAATTGGTTTTGGGGAAAATATATTTGAGGATGGATAGTGTAGGGTTAATAGTAGTGTGGCCTTAGTTTTTGTGGAAAATATTCTAATAATTGAGCCATTGAATCCTGATGTGGTCAACCTTGCTCTCCACTGGGTTCGGTCGTCTTTTCTGTGGAAATTTGGTTATAGAAGTGCAAAAGTGTAATGTTACTTTTTGGGTAGCGGGGAGGAGGCGAAGCTCTGGGGTGGCATGGATTTGAGCATCTTCGGAATGCTGGAACTTTGACATGGGGACACGATGCCCTTCGCAGAGAAGCTAGAGGTGTTCACCCATGATAAGAATGCTGGAAGGATGTGATCCAAACTCCCTAATTTGGCTGCCCTCAATTCTCCCATCGATTCAGTGCCACTTTGGTGGATGGAAATCCATGAAAGCTGAGGGAAGATTATAATTATCTTTGGTGAATTTGGGCTAGTGAAGTTGCTTACGAGGAATCTAAGGAGGGTATGGTTGAGAGGCAAGGATATCCAGTTGTATTTTTTTGTCTTATGATTCAAGGGGTTAATCCTCAATCTAAATATATGTTGTAATGTCTATAGTATAGTATATATATAGTCTTCCTTCCTTCTGGCTGGCTTTTGCTCGATATACCTAGAAATAATGATTGACGAAGTTTTTTCATCTTCCTGTTGTATTTGAGGTTTGTCCTCTCTCTTTTGTAAAGGGAATGGGACCCTTCAACCCGCTTTAACAATAAATTATATATAATATATATATATATATATATATATAATGTATTTAAATTATATTAATTCATCCATGTGGCATGGGAAAAAGTGGGGTGATAGATTTTTAATTTATTGAAAACTTTAAATTAATTTAAGAAAGAAATAATCTAATTTAAGAAATCAATAATGTAAACACTATATAAATGTGAAAACATTATATATATATATATATATATATATATATATATTTGATGTTTAAACATTTTTTTACCAGAGCTATGAACCGGAGGGTTAAGGGACCCCACCCTTACAACTATACTCTGAACAAAAAAAAGCATAAACTAACAACACAATGCCCCACTAAATGGCCCACACGAAGAAGAAGGAAACACCATTTGAAAAAATAGAAGTGGCTTCAAGACAACAAATACACATGACCATAGAACCAAAAACAAGGTATAAAGGAATATTTATACTCATCCAAAATAAATGCCACCGTAAAAAATGCCCAACTGTTGTTGCCAAAAACACTACCTTCTAGTAGTTTGGCCTTACCTAACAAGAAAAAAAGACCTCAGTGGAATTATCCCAAAACTCATTGATGTGGTCAATATCCGAGTCGATAGGTGAGCGAGCATCGATGATATCCAAAGGAGGTAATATTCTAGTGTCGGACCACCACACAAGAATAGAACGTGAAAAACCTCTCGTGTAGAGTAAAGCAACTCCCTATAACACTTGTCAAGAAAATCCTCCCCATGCTCAGTGCCATTTTCTTGAGTTTCCGCCTCTCCACCCAGATAAAATGGTATGATATGCGGAACCTCTCCATTTGTTCACGTGAACCAACTCAATGGACATGATAAATAAAGAACTTTGCGACAACCATGACATCTACCTTGACTGGATGGAGTAAGAGGCAATTAGAAATGAATGCCTTAATGAGTTAAAGTTGACTGCGGTCCTAGATACAGGAATCTCCTATCACATGCTTAATGGCCTCGATCTCGAGCACAAAATCATAGCGAAACACCTCTTAAAGCCACTTTTGGGAAATGGCTAAAGTAAAGGACATTTACCTTCTCTCCCCACGTAGATAAATGAAAGGAAAACCCAAAAAAACATTCTCTCGCTAGCCCAAAAACACGAAAAAATAGAGGTAGGGAGAGAGGAATGTGAGCGGCCACCAATAATAAAGGCCCAAAGTGTGGCATGTGCCACCATTAATTCTTTGAACTTTGTGTGTGCCACCCATCATAAATGATAATATCTTCCAAGTTGTGCTAATCTTATATATTATTAGAAATTGATTCAACTCTGGCACCATCGATTGCCTCATTAGCTAGATGATTAGTCCAATTCTAATGTCCATGACCAACAATGAAATTATGAACAATTAATCCCAGACCTAAAATTATAATTCATCCCACCTAAATCTGGGATATTCACGTCTATCGGGGAAAGATAAAAAGTCCATAGAATTCTTCCACATGGCATGGGAAAAAATGGGGATTTATTATTTAAAATATTTCAATGGCCCCCAAAATTTTTAACAGCCAAGTCATTAAATGCAAACACCTATCACCACAAACCCGAAACTTTATTATTGAATTGGTTCATTTCATGAGCTTGGAGCATGGGGTATACCTTATCCTCGAGAAGTCCTAAAATCCTGCCACATGACCATCTCGATAAGTGAAAACTGTCATCCACTAAATGGAATTTGATTAAGGACTAAATTTGACATCTATAAAGTACAATGAAATACCTAATAATTATAGTGATGTCGATAATTGAAATTTTTTTTTTCGGAAGGCATATTGCAATAGAAGGAAGAATAGATTCATATAATTTTTAGACAGTGTAAGACTAAAAATTTCATATTTTTGAGTAACTATCGCTATGTCATCTTATATTTGAGTCTTGATTCTTTAAATATTATCTTTTTAAAAGTAGCATTGTATAAGCCTTCACTTTCAAATATTTCAATATAAGGGTTGAAACTTGAGGGTTTACAGAATCCAAAATTCCAAGCATGTCTACTTCCATAGGATCCCAAAGTAAAATTAAAACCCAAATCCCATATGCCAAACTGCTTAAAAGTAAAACCCTTGGTTTTACTGATGAATATCATGATATTTATGATCCTATAATTAGCAAAAGAGCTTCAAAATTTAGATACATGTCTAAGATGAAGTTGAGGGATAGTATAATTTTAGAGCAATTAGTTAGACCTAAAGGTTTAGGTTTCATAACATGGGGTCTGGATTGGGACACATGATTGGGTCTAGATTGGGTTGAATTTGTCAATATATGTGCCCAAAATTACAATGAGAAACAAAAACAATTATTGCAAATGGAAATGGATAAGAACTTTTGTACATTACCAAGGAAAATATTGGCAATGTATTGGGGTTTGAAAGAAAATATTTAGGAACCGTCCACATAAACCTAGAAAAAATTGCTAGTGATTATCATGCCACAAATCAAAAATCCGAGAGATGATTTTTACAAAAATTAACATTTGATGTAGGGGTACCAAAAGGGAAGGCTCCGTATGCAATTCACATATTTAAACCATGGGTCAGGGATACCATTTATATGCTATTATTTTTCCTTGGCTTTGATAGCAATGAGACAGTGGATGAAACCCTCCTGAAATGGTATATAATATCCATTTCATTAATCCACCTTATCAATACAATTTTTTGGGGTACATTGTAGAATATATGCATAAAAAATTATTAACAATCAAAGAAGGCTTCAAAACTAAGACATTTAGGTTCACTACCTACTTGTGCTATTTAATTCTATGGTAGTTTGTTGGATGGTTTGATAAAAAAACTTGCAATTGAGCCCTATTTTGCTGAGGTCGAGCCAAAATCCGTGCATCCATTAACTGAGTGGACCCCTAAGATAAGGATGTATGATCATAGAAGGGACTACAGTCAATTTGTGGATTATTTTTGGGCTCCATTTTATGAAGTAATTACAAAAATTACATTTCCTAGATTTCCTATGAAATGTAGAGATTGCATTCAACTAGGATTAGAAATACAGTTAACAGATTGGTACTTCACAGGATTATACTGTGCTAAGGTTTTATGGATCAGGAGTACAACCTTACAAATTTCCAATACATGTGACAAAGAGAGTTTTTGCCTTGGAATATATATGGTAGATGGAAAGCATAGATAATCTCTATTTTGTTTCTCAACAAAAGAAGAGCATATTTCCTTCCTTATCATTCTCATGTGGAGGGTTCACATTTGAAAGAAAAGCATTCTATGTGGCACATGAAATCTTACAAATTTTTAAGTTTGATGTTGACTCTCACTAGTTGTATGACCCATGTGAAGTGATTAAAGAAAGGGTAGTGGCAAACAAGAACTCTACCACTAAAATTCAACATGAAAGAAAACCCTTGCTAGAAAAATTGAAAAACAATAACTCTTGGGATGAAGTAAAAATAGCAATGGATGAAATTGTTGTTGAGAAAGGAATTAGTGTTCAATATTTTTCAACACAATTTTTTGGATTGCATCAGCCTCCACAAAAATAGGTAGAGAATTTTCAATATACGAAATTGTATGAAAAAATCGATAATAATTCCTCTAAAAAAATGCTAAAGGAATTGAAAAATGAATTGTGAGAAAATAATTGGACAAGGTCAAAAATTTCTACCTTTTGGTCTATGAGGCAAGACCTAGGCCATCCAAAATTTGTTTCAGAGTATGATTCTATTCTAGAAGATGAATCATTTAGCAAGAAGTGGAATGAAGAGCATCCTGGATAGAAAAGTAGTGATGATAATACTGACTCTGAGAAATTACATAATCCACTTGGAACATATAAACCAAGTCTCGATGAAGGCTTGAAACAAAGATATTCTATAGGAGAAGTTATTGTTGAAAAGATGGGTTTTAGTGGTGGTGGTTTGGGTTCAACAGGACAAGGCATTTGGGTTCCACCAAAGGCACAACCTAGAAATTTTTTTGACAAGTCAGGCCTTGGAGCTTCAACTTCGGAGAAAGGACCACTGCATACTTCAACATCTATAAGTGCTAATCTAGTGCAATTTACTTTGAAGTCAAATCCTCAACAAACAGTTCAGCCACACGTTGAAAATCCTAGAGGAGAAGTTGGCCATGAATCTATTAGTTTTTCTAATGTTGGCAATTCTAGTTATGATGGTAGTATTCAACAGTATTGGAAACATAAAGAGGACAATAGAGATAGTTGAAGTTGTTAGGGCTATTTTCCAACAAGGAAACGAGAAGAGGTGAGACACAACTACAATTACTCTTGGCTCAAGGAAACTATTTATAGAAGGATATGGTGCCATTGCCACCCCTAAACAAACTACCATTCCACAAGGAAATTCTCCCCAAAATTCAATTACTCCTTCTCCATTCAAGGTGGAATCGTTCATTCCTAGTAACACATCAGGTATTGATTACCTAGCTAAGTTTGAGAATGAATCAAAAAGAGATAAAATAAACAAGAAGCAAATTATACAGCTACTAGAACTTCAAAACCATTCACAATGAGGGTAATGCCTACATATAGCCCAAACATAAATAATACTGAGAATACATGTATGTTGTGCCCAAATTTGTAAAACTAGAGAATGAAATGGTTTCTAGTGACTACGAGGTGACCTCCCTTCAAATGCATCTTAAGGCAATGAAACCTTCTAACAAAATTAATGTATCGAAAAGGAAAAATGATGTGGTTTACAAAACATTATTGAAGGTAGAGGGATAAAAATAAGTTGAATAATAATATTTAAAATTTTGAGGCAAACCTAACAAATGAGAAAGAAAATGGAAAAGAAACAATTAATAGGATAGGTGAGTTGGAGAGGAACATAAAATCATCTTCCTCTATGACTGCAGTTTGTGTGAATGAACAAGAATAGGTAGAACTAGAAGAGGCAAAGAAAAATTTATAGGAAACAACAAGTAAGAATGAAAGATTACAAAAACATTGGGAGAATTGAAAGAGGAGGTGAAGGAAGAGAAATAAAATGTCAAAAATGGGAATAGAGCCTAGAAGATGAGAAAAAAAAATTGAAATATTGTAACAAGAATTGGAGAAAGTAAAAATGGAAAATACAATCTTCCAACATTAAAATATCTGGATTTCATAAAAAGGCATTGATTAATATGAAGGATAATGTTTGGAGGAAAATAAACCAAAAAAATTATGATTTTATTAGATTGTTTGAATTCATGACTGATCTACAAAGAATATGTGAAAAGATACGTCAATAAGTAACAAGTAGCCGAAAAGTGATGGATTTAAGAGAGGAAAAAAAAATTGGAAGCTATCTATCAATTTAGGGACATAGAACTAGCATCTAGACAAATTTAGAACCGGGTGGATGCCTCGATAAAGGTATCATCTATCATCCGAAAGTGTGATGTTGGGTGAAGCACATGAATTTCTTAATAAGTGTAATGAATGTTACATGACTTGCATGTAAAGGTACCAGAGTTCCCAAATCTTGGTTTTCCAATCCCTTTTGACAAAACACTCCAATTCATTATGAAGGATGCATTCCATAAGAAGATGAAAGAAAAAATGACTCAAGAGAAGGACTGAATTCCTGAGAAGCTAAATGAGATAAAAAAATTTTACTCTATTAAAACATTGATAATATTATCGGTAAGTTTGCAAACAACAAGAGGAAAGCTCCACTATCGATTATGAATTGCTAACAAATTTAAATATTAGTCACTTCGATTTACAACAAATTGCAATTCCAACAAATGAAGAGTGGAGCATGTTATAGAAGACGATATAATTTGTTAAAGTTGTGGAGCCTAATTCCAAGGCTAAGTGGTAGTTTGGTTTTATTGTTTCTATTATTTGGGAGGAAATCATGGTCATGGATAAAAGTAGTAAATTGTCTTATTAATAGACTAGAGTTATCTTTATGTTTATTGTATTAATAAACATGTGATATTTAGGTTGCTTGTGGTTGAAGCAAAAATTTACAAAGAGGTGCACAAGTTAAATATATATTTGCATGTATTTACTCTTAAATGTATTTAGATCCATTTTGAAAATTGCTTCATTTGTTGCAATGACAATCTTCAATTTTTTCATACAAGGCATGCCTCAAGCAAGTTGAATAAGGAATAGTGTTATTTTTACATTTTTATTTCAGTAATGATTCAATCATAGCAACTTATTCAATCTCATAATCAAGTAAAAAAATATTATATACCTAAAGTATATAATAATGTACATGCAATGCAATTTAATAGCCAATCGCCACGAGTGTATGCTTTCTATAAAAGAGATAAAAAACTTGTATGTGAAATATATTAAATACTCATTAAAAAAATACTTTGTAATTTTTCTACAATCAAAATGGAAATGGAATCGGTATGATTACCTTTAAGCACATGTAATTTTGGGTGAGTGCTAATCCTTTTTGAGATTCGAACAATGTACTTAATATTTAAATATATTAATTATTATATGAACATATATATCATGGGATATCCACAAATGGAAGCTTCTAACTTGATGGACGTAGATCATCTCTAGCATTTGATTCACCAAATATCTAAGACTGAATATCTCTTTCTTGACTATCAATTTTTGTAATAGGATTTTCTGTTGTATTTGTGCCATTATTTTAAGCCCCTCTCCTTTTAGTAATCAACTTCCATACTTCCAGAGCCATGTCATAGGGAAAGTTATTCACTTCGTACCATGATACATAAATTCTCAAACAATTTTCCAAATATTTATCAAGTTTTTTTTCACGATTTTGACTTTATAAAGGCCAAGGCACTAAAACTTCTCTCATCTTCAACTGAACCCAAAATCATTGTTTGACATAGATCAACCAATGAGAAAAACAAGGACATAGTTTTTGTAAAATAGTACTCACCCCAATTTTTTTCCATAGCCGGGTTATTTCTCCAAACTCTTAGGGATTATCCAAATATTTGAATTGTTGAATCATTGTAGTGCCAAATTCATGAGATTGAGAAATCAAACTATCCTTGCTTAAAATACCTAGAATATTTATTCCATTAGTATCAATAGGCTTACAAAATGTTGAATCAATATAGTCAACTGTTGAGGTAGTCTTCCCACATATGTCTT
Organism: Taxus wallichiana var. yunnanensis; assembly: GCA_018340775.1. Lineage (NCBI taxonomy): Eukaryota > Viridiplantae > Streptophyta > Pinopsida > Cupressales > Taxaceae > Taxus > Taxus wallichiana. The sequence goes on from CM031241.1 coordinate 635,125,467, forward strand.
TCATTTTGGACAGGATTCCAAAAGGTTGGATTTACTATAGCCATTGCTTCAAGTAAAGCATCCCTTCTAAATCACTCCCTTATTTCTTCTAGTAGGGACACAAAAATTTCTCTTAACCTCACCCTTGTTGATGATACATGTTATTAAATAATAACCTGTGACATTTACCTCCTCAACCTTACCGACTAGTACTTTAAACATGTACATCGATATCTCATATCCACGTACAGAAGCACATACTTCCCCAAACAAGTTGAGCTTCAGAAAGCTACTTGAATTTCCAATATTTATCAAATCATTCCAACCATTAAACGTTGGACCTGTAAAAGTAGTTTCATTGAGATACAAATATTCTATTGTCATACAAACTCATTTCCTCAAACTAGAAAAATCAATAATATATATAGTTCTTTCTTATGTTTGTTTAATTAAACAATGCATTTATTCCAACATGGGAAGGAGACCACACAACATCAGAAATGAATCTATATCAGTTAAACAATGTATCAAATTTTGGGCCTTGTCCACTTCCATGTGATTTTTCCACATCACTCCTAATAAGGATTGATACTCTTTGTACACCCTATGAACTGGTTAGTACAATGAGATCCACTTGGTGTCAACATATTTTAACAATTTATGCCCATTTTTAGTCCTTTTGAAAATATTTGGAATTCCATGAACCTTTTTGGACTACGACATAAATAAGCATGCACCTCTCGAACAAGGTCTTCAACATTTGCTCCAATTTTAAATTTGTAACATATTCGTAAGCTAGGTTGATTTTATGAGCCATACAATGAATGAAAATCATATAAGGGAAATGAGATGTTTGGATTCTTACACATAAGCCATTATGATGATATTTCATTAAAGATGCCCCATCTTCCCTAACACATACTAGCTTTGATGAAATTGCTGCATCATCTATGTCACTTTGATTGTTAGGTTATGGAGCCTATTTTCATGTGTGAAAGTGTTGAAGACTATACACTAAGAGTAATGTACACTTTCCAAAGTTATCTCCACAGTCCCCCGATAATTTTTTTGGCCTCAAAAAACATGTCTGATATTTAGGGAAATGTGCTCTTCTCATATGAGTAGGATTTTTGACCCATAGGTTTATGGGACAGTTTTGGCCCATGGTTTTGATACCCACGATATTGTAAAACTTCTTAAGTAGTTGTCTACTTATGTGGTTTTGTGCATATGGTAGGGTTGATGTAACATTGTAGATGTGTGTGAATTCGGGTGTGAATTCTGTAGAGTTTGTTGAGTATAGCTCCAAATAGATATGGGTATTGTGTTGAGAGAGCGGTGGCTTGTAATAAAATCTAAGCAAGTGATTCTTGGTGGATGTAGCCCAAATTGGGTGAACCATGTTAAATATTGTCTCTGTGTGTTTTTCTTTTATTATTTTGTACTTTTATTTCAGATCTGTAATATTTTCTGTATATTAGTTTCTACTATTGCGATTATGTGTGGGATAGTTCCGTGTATTTTATCCCTTATTTCCTAATACCGATCTCCTTAAAACTTTTTATCACTAACTCACAAAATTTTTTAGCATTGGAGTTCTCTCTCATCTTGTGAATGGAAAGTAAGTGAGGTTGTCTCACATAATTCTCAAAAGTATACACATGTATATAGAACCAAAACTATTATCTATTGTTGTAACCTCATCAATAGACAAAGATATGTATCGTGCAGACTTCAATTTCTCTTTCAAGTCTTCTTTCTCAACCATAGCTAGGAATTTTTCCCAATCCCAACCACTACTTTATGACTAATGAGAATGAGGAAAGTGTGGGACACCAAGGAAAAAAATTCTTTTGTTCAAGAAAATCTATTATAGGACGACCTCTTTTCAAAATGTGAAAAATAGTAGCTAGCTAAACTATTTTACCCAAAAGACTATTTTGAATGATCTTGTTGAATTGAGAGGTAATTTTCCCTCCATTCATTGTAACTATTCTTTCATTTATCTTGTGATCTTCACATTATTTTCCATACCTAATATGCAAAAAATCATCCACAATTTTCTATCTGGAAACATTCTTCTCAATGCCATGTGTAATTATCTTTTCATATATCTTTCCTACATGCTTCTTAGTAGTATCCAAATTAAGTTTCATTTTCTTCTCCCTTCCCAATCTCTAGCTACAAATTGTACATTTGCATTCTTTTGGAGGTTCATATTTATTCTCATTTGTAATAGGTTCAACAAATGGAAATTTAGAAACCCACTCTAACATGAAACTCCTTCCCAAGTACCATTTTATTTCCTTTCTATTTCTTCCAGAAATAGGTGTCCAATGAGTATTTACCTTGGTGGAATTTAAATTTTGTTGGCTACCACTGCCGAGAAATTTCACCTCCTACATTCACTTGGGCACTGGAAAGTGATGCAATATGATATTCATTCAATTAGACAGGTGGTACAGTGTCAAAATTGACATCATTCAATGGTATGTCTTTAAGGGGAGGCATTTCATTATTGTTGTCATTGACAACATCAGGAAAATAAAAAATGAACAAATTCTCATTCCAACTTTCATTTTCAACGCAATAATTATCCCTTGATTGTGATGGTCTTACTGGAGAAGGATGGGTTTCCTTAGATGTTTTCTCAAAATAATATGCTATTTTTCAAATTCCAGTACCACTACCAGGAGGGGTTGGAATAACATTTTTTCCTGAGGCTGAGCTTCCCTTTTTAGGTGCCATTTTGCTGAATCAGTGAATCCTATAGAATTGAAAGAAAAAAAGATACAACATGTTAGACTAAATGATATTGATATGTGCACAAACATCTCAACATGAGAAATATGTATAAAGAAAAATAATGTTGTGTCACTTAACATGTACTAATTTTTGCAAGAGTGTTACATTAGTATAATAAGAATTAGAGAATACATCAAGAAAACTGAAGATGTATCAGAGGTTTGAGAAGAGAACAAACAATTTAAAATTTTAAATGATTTGTTGAGCAACCAAAGACAATCTAATGATAAGAAACTCTAGTGATAAGAAGTCTCTTTGTTGTAGCTAATCAAACATGAAATAGGTGATCTCAAGGTCTGTGCTCAGTTTGAAATCAAAGTATAGTATGTATCTTCTCATGAAGGACTCTGAGTTCATTGATTCATCCAAGGTATGATCTGTCTTTATTTGATTAATGAAGGAGTCTTGATGACCGAGATTTTTCATAATGTATAAAAATTGTCCTATTATATAGAGTTTATAAATGTTGTCATCAAGCCAAATAAGGCGTGCATCTACTCATGAAGAAATTATTGATTCATCAGAGGTATGAGGTATGTTATAATCCAATTACTAAGAGTGTTCGTCATTTCAAAGGATCGAGACAAAATATATGGTCTTCCATCTATGAATCATTGTAGTATGAGACTATGAATTCAAGGTCGAGATTGTATGCGGGGGTTCTTTGGCTTGACAATGAAATGTCAATGTCTCAAAGCTAGCTATAATATCATTTTGGACATCTCTGTATGGTCTCTATTCTATATGTTATTGTTTTTCACCATTCCAATTTCCGTTAACCTCCTATTTAACCCAAATTCTCCCTATAGACATGAACCTCACGGAATGAGTTGTTGTTGATATGTTTTGGAGTGCAGGTGGGTCTAAGATCCCGTGAGTTCTATGTCACACATCTCCATTATGTCAATCTCCCAAAGAAATTCCCTTAGAAAATGTGAAACCTATGGAATGTGCCACATTTTATATATCTTTTGGTCCTCTGTGGGACGAGGTAGTGTCAACGGACAATGATAAATGATCATGGTATTGGTTGTGGAATAAATGGAAAGTGAAACCACAGTATGTATATATGTGTGTGTGTACATATACATATATATAGTAGAAGAGAGAACATTAACAAAAAGATTCAAAGAATATACACTTTGATAAATCAAGGAATATACGAGCACAACTCATGGAGATGTATGAAGTGATTGCAAATTTTATTATGTATATATATATATTACGTAGAATCTAGATGTATGTAAGATAGGAAAAATATTTATGATTCTCTGCAAGAAGAGGACTATTCTAGATGACATAAAAAACATAGTAGTGGTTATCGGGATGAGGATGTTTAGGCTTTGTAATAAATTACAAAGGTGTAATTGCAGATAAAGCAATGCGATAAGAAAGAAAACAGGTCTCACCTGTAGTAAGTGATTCTAAGATGTAAACTAAAACGCACTAGTCATTTGGGCCTGAAATACTTAGATTTATTTGAAATTTTGTAAGAAAATTACAATATTCGATTCGCTAAATCCCTTTACGCTACTTCATAAGTTTGAAAATTAGAAAATTGTGGGGAACATCACCTTTGTGTATACATTAGAAAATTTTTGGGAATGTTTTCTTGGCCAAATAAGGTTCCATAGATTTCTTGGAAAAATATTAATGTTTTCAAATCTTGGAACATCAATTTCTTGGTGAAACATTAATTTTTTCAAATACCTATTGGTCAATTTCTAGGTGAAACATTAAGTTTTTCAAATTTGAGAGTGACGATCACACGACAATTTAATATAAAAATATACATGAGGATTGGAATTTCCTTAGCAATTCAGATGGGACAGATTATTGTTTATGGGATTTTTGGGCAATTCCTGGGTACCGATGTTGCTGTAGTATTTGTCAAAATCAAATTCCTGTAATTCTAATATTTTCCAAACTATGAATATTCACCGCTAAATTTTCCCTGTCACTATTTGGATGGTGGAAACAATCTTGCAATTAAATTTTATGTTGAAATTGGTGTTGTGATAGGACTTGTAAGCAAGAAGAGGTCTACATTAGAGGACATTAAGAGAAGTAGCAGTTGTTTGAGGAGTCAGATCAAACAAACTTACCTACACTTGTGTACTTAAAAAGGGTGCTAAAAACACTCAGTACTTCCCTCCCAATCCTTATGGAAATTCCATATCCTACCATTTCAACAAGCATATTCTTTAGAAGCCAAGTAAGTAGTATATGCAAAGGTGAACCAAATAATAGAGTTTGGTTGTTTGAACCATTTTGTTAAGTGTATTGGCATAATATGATACTCTTCAATATGTTGAGAAGGAACCAAAAATCCATGTGACCATTTGAAGCCAATTTTTAAAGCACTAGAGGCATTTGAAGTTGACAAGAATAATCCAACTCCTATTTCATTGTGAATGCATTTAGTACATTTAACTAATTTTTTAAGTTAGTGTGTTCAAGATCCCCGGTGTACTACATCACCTATCGGTTCTCCATAACCTACATCTTCTCGTGATCTTATCCGAGAAAACTATAGAGGATTACATCGATGACATCTTGCATAAATATAAACGTCGACATGATAATATTTTTGTTAATGAAACCCTCTTCGCGTGTCTTATCTAGTTATTCCTTTGTCTTAATCCCACCAAGTGTGTGTTTGGAGTGATAATTGGAAAAATACTTCACTTCATCATTTATATCGGGGGCATTAAATGTTACCTTGCCAAAATAAAATCCATCCTTGAGATGCATCCTTCCAATCTCAAGTAACTTTATAGTCTTCAAGTAAGAATCTAATCAGTCCATCACTTCATCTTATGGATTTTTTACCACTGCTAACCTTTCCATCATCTCCTTTGAATATATAACCAATTTAATTGGGATTCCAATTATAAAAAGTGCTTTGATGATCTCAAGCAATACCTTTTCACCACTTATGCTCACACCTCCATATGAGGGGGAGCCTTTCTACCTCTATATCTCTTCCTCTCGGTCATGATCTAGTTATCATGTTAGCACACTTTGTGAGGAGAAAGTTTTCTATTATATTATCCACACTCTCCTTGATTATGAGACCCTCTATAATGAAGGTGAAAATTTGTGTTGTCCTCTCTTCTTTGCCACTTCTAAACTCTTTCATTATCTTATCAATCACAAAACCTTTTTTGTCACTAGCTTTAATCTCCATAAAACCATGAACTCAAATCCTTATCATAATGATTGCATCACTCAATTAATCATGCATATTCCCTAGTTTTACCTAGATAAATCATCTCTTAGAAATATATTAAGGTCGAAGCCATCACGGATCAACTTGGTAAAGAACCTCTTCCTAATAACCCTCTTCCTCATGATAAATTTCTCGATAAATCCATCCATAACATTGACCATGAATTTTCTCCCCTCAAAATGAAACTTTTCTTTGATCCATCAATGTTTAGGAAAGGGGAGGAAATCGTGTTATCATCATTTATCCTTAGAACACCTCTATCCCCATCTCTTACATGATTAATTTCAAATGTACCAATAACATGGATGAGTATAAAGCCCTATCCTAGGTCTTAAAACTTATTTCATTCTTAGTATCTAAATCCTTGATGTCTATGTTGACTCTTATATTATCATTAATAAATTCAAGGGAATCTATCAATGTAAAAATGAAGTCCCTTAGAAATACAAGGACATCGTAAAATTTCTTATTGAGGCCTTTGATTAGTATACCATCTAATCTATCCCCCACTCATCTAACTACTTTGCATATACTATGACATCTATGGCATCTCTCATCCGGTGGGAAACCAAAGAATCTAAAACCTCTGTTGTTGTCTATCACCTTAATCGGTCGTCTCATGTGCATGAGCTTCCTTGTGTCAATCTTATTAACACCGATCAATCAAATCTTTGGTACTCTAAAATATTTTACTACCTATTTATATCCAAAATTCCCATGACTTATACAAATATGGTAAGAGTTCATTCCTTCGGTGTGTTAACCTCTATTTCAACCTTTGCGGGATCCTCTACAAGCATGGGTTTGACATAATTTCACTACATTTCCTTAAATCGCATGAATTTACCCGTGCCACCTAAGAAGTCCATGATGGTATATGTGGTGGAAAATTTAGTTGTTTGGCTGTCACCAAGCATGTTCTTCACCTAGGATATTACCGAAACACTCTTAATAAAGACTACTATGAATATGTTAAAAGGTGTTCTAAATTCTAGCAGCATTCCAACCCCAACTGTAATCCTATTCGGGCATTGCATCTGACAATATCTATGGCCTTTCTCACAATTGGGTCTCAACTACATTGGTCTCATCAATCTACACTCATCTCAACATTAACATTTTATCATCACCACTACCAAATATTTCACCAAAATGGTTAGAAGCCATTCCACTCACGTCCACCAAAGATAATAATATTTATTACTTTATCTATCAACACATCATCTATCATTTTGGTGTTCCCCATGAAATCATCATGGAAAACAAAAATTACTTAAAACCAAAGACCTTAAGAATATTTATGATTATTTAAACATCAAACTTATTTTCTCTTCTCCTTATTATCCTCAATATAATGGTCAAGCTATAACAACTAATAAGACTCTTTGCAATATTCTTACTAGAACTATCAACAAATTAGGACATAATTGGAAAATTCACATCCCCTTTTCCCTTTGGGCCTACCGCAGACTATCATCCATACCTCTATAGGTGCTACTCCTTTCTATCTCATATATGGCTCTAAATATTTTCTTCCTATCGAAGTTCAAATCCCATCCTTACATGTCTCTCTGTGACTTCATCTCTGACAAGGAATATTATCAAGAGTGTTTGACACAGCTTAAACTATTAGTCAAATGTCACTTAATCACTCTTCAAATATATCACATCTATTAAGAGCGTATCAAACGTGCCTATAATAAACATCTCAAGGAATGTGACTTTAAAAGCGGTGACCTCATCTTAAAAGAAAATTAGAATTTCACTATTCTAGAGAGGAGCCAACATGGAAAGTTTTCTCCCAACTCAATTGGACCATATATTATCATGCATAAGTATGGGTCCATATCTTATCACTTAACATATCTCGATGCTAAACTGGAAATGAAACCTCTCAATACCTTAAACTTGGGAACCTTCTAATGTTAACATACCTACCAACGTGATCCTAGTCACACTTAATGATCTCATATCCATCATTCTCCTTTTCCATATCTCATCATAATGATTTAAAATTATGTGGTCTTCCATCACTAAGCATATCTATGACCTTAACTATGAGTACCATGGCTCTTCTCATAGTATATTTCTTATGGAAAAGTTCCTCCTTTTAGGTGGGGAACCCTACAATCATTACAACCATAACCCTCTTATATATCAATTAGAACCATGTTAAGGGTCCATAGGCATCACTAATATATCTTATATTCCCCTCCCTAAGTGATTTACTTGGATATCCCTAGATCTCTCCAAAATTTAAAACTCTAAATGCTCATATTATAAACTATCTTGTCCAAAAATAAATTCTTCCCTTGAAGGAAAATTGTTCATATCAAGAAAAAAATATTCACAAAGTATAGGTTGATCCCTCAAAAGATATCTATCATACATTTTGTCCTTATATCTAAAGAAAAATTCAAAATCCAAAAATCCAAAGAAAAATCCTAATCATAGACCACTCCCTCGAAGGATGACTACTATCTTTTATATCATGGTAGTGAAGGCTTCCTATATTAATTAGCCTTCTTAAAATCTTAAAAGAAAAAAGAAAAATTTCAAAATCAAGCATCCACGGAAAGCTTCCCACATCGATAAGCTTTCTCATCTTCTACAAACTTCCTACATTTCTCGGTTTGTTCCATATCACTCAAAGATAGGGCATAGACACAGGACTATCACCCGAGGAGAACCTATTTTCCCCATATAAGCTCCATCTTAACCCCCATTTTCGTATCTCGTAATGGGTGTATAAGAACACTTTCCATATTTTTCTCAAGATAATAAATGTGACTATCATTATTTATGTGTTAACATTTGTCATTGGTCATAAATGTATTTCTCTGCATTGTTTCCTCTCACATTTTTCCTCGATCTAGTTGAAAAGAATATTTCTATGTAGAATCCTTTATATGATGAAGTGTACTATCCCATTGTTAGGTCACACTATTAAGATCTCACCCTCTCCAAACACACTACCTCAACTTTGGCATCTATATCCAATCCTTCATACACTTCCAATCATATCCAATCTACATCTATCACCTAAACACCTAATCTTGTCCAATCAGATATCTAAATCACCCTCCATCAAATCAAGACATTGCTTGTATCTACATCATCCCCTATATCTAAACATTATACATTTACATATGATTTAACATATACATTTATATCCATCAAATTTATTTTTATCTAATTCATCTCATACCTACCATCTATCACATCATTTTCTAATCAACATCTATCATATCATCACATTCAATCATTTAATCCATACATCACATCACATATCTGTGTCAACATATAATCATTATACATTTAAAATCTAATCAAAATATCACATCAAATCAAGTAATCACAACATCACATCATCAATATACATCACATCACATCCAACATCTAAATCAACATCCATAATATAATTAAATCCATCACATAGATAATCACACAACACATATAATCCATGACAAAATCATATGTATATATATATATATATATATATATATATATATATATATGTATATATGTATATGTATATGTATATGTATATGTATATCCTCATTAAAATTTGTCCATACATCTATGATAGGCATCTGCTTTGGCTCTATCTAAAAATATATACATTTAAATCCATATCAAAATCTATGTACAATGTTCACCCACTAAGTGGTGAACTATAGATCGAATGCTCGAGATCCGATCCATATCCTCCAAGAGCTAGGTCCTTTCCACCCAATATAGGGACCTTCATATCTATTATTCCACTACTGGATCCATTGCTATGCCCTTCTTGGGGCCATATTGTATCTTTGTTTCACCTAGGATGCCTATTTTAACTTCCATAGGACAACACATAATCCCTTTCTAAGCTTTGTTTCCTAACCATTTGTCAAACCATTATCTTGACCATCCTCACATTTATTTGTGTATATTTTTTACGTCTACCTTTGAACCCTTGGTCCCATAGATTTCACATCCATCCAAGTGTATTCCCATTATATTCCCTCCATCTTGTACTGATCTTAACTAAATCACAGGTTTCATGGGGTTTCCTCCATCGGATTTCATGCCATATCCCTACCGATGTGTTTCCAAGTTCATCGCCATATTTTTGTTTTTTTGTCCCATCAACAATCAACCCCTTCACTTGAGGCATCTTCCTATTCCTTTTCCCACTTGCTTCCTCCCTTTATCTCTCTATATATCTCTTTCAAACTTTTCATTGACTCCCATTTGTGTCGTCAATCCCTATTTTGAGGGGAAAAACCTCAACCATCATCTTTCATCTTCACTTCTAGTTTTTGTCTCGTGGCTTTCTTAACACAAACCACTTGACATAAAGGGGAAAATTTAGACACCACTTTTTGGTACATTGTCCCCATTATGAATTTTTTCCTCTTTTATCATTGTCTCACACATTTTTCCCTCCCTTCTTATTCAAAACCTCTATTTCCCTCCTAAAATTTTATGCCTCTCTTGATTCTTATTTTCATCGTAGTAATATTTATCCCCCTTATCTCATTTTAGTCCTATTTAATTTATCTATCCCATTTCCACATTAAAATTATTAACATTATTATATTACTCATCCCGACATTTAATATCATTAAATTTCTCACCTACTTATATTATGTAAATCTAATGTCTATGCTATTAAGTGTGGAAAGTACCTAAAAATTAAAATCAAGAAAGGTTTAATGATATTGACTCTAAAATTCCTAAAGTCAAGATGGTATAAAGTAACCATGGATAAACACTCCTTTCATAAAGCTAAGAGGCTTGCTATCAAGGACAACTAAATAAAAAATATTAGACAAGATGGGATAACGAGATGTTCAACAAAGGAAGATTCTATGAATCCAAAGGGAGGTCCTTGGAGGATGTGATCTCATTTCGAAACAATTAATTGAGTTGATAATGATGATAAAATAAGTAATGAAAATAATAAGGAGGAAGATAACACTTAAGGTGAAAAGGTAATTACCGCTCGTCGTAGGTGGCCCGGGATAAGGTGGTGGCAATCGTGAAAGCTTCAAAGTAATCATACTAGTATTATGTGGGTTTTTTTCGATTTTATAGAGGAACTTGAGATAGTTCTCAATATCCTCGATGTTAGGTGTGAATCTAATGGCACCCAACATAATATCATGGGAATGTCAAATTATTCCAGCACAAAGGACTATTGAATGATCGGAGATCATAAATACTTGTGACGAGATTGATTGGTCCGGAATAATCATCTATAACAGAGATATACTTGCAATAAAAATTTAAATATATATATTGATGAAAATTATAAAATTTATAAAAAGTAATTGATAGATATAAATCATAGATGATTCACAAGAATCATTGAAAATTTAAGGTAGTTATGTGTGATTCAAAGTAATTGTTGATGATTGTTGTAAAATATTGATTTTCTCAAAAATGACAAGTTGATGAAAACAAAGATCTGAATGGATGATTTTGTAAATGTTTATGTGGTAAGAGAAATGAAAAACTAAAGAGTACCTTAGAGTGTAGACAATCTATATAAAACCTAAAAATGATGATTAAAATTGATGTTGTAGACTTTAGATTGCACAGGAAGATTTTTTGAAGACAAGGCAAGAAAATTGATTTATTATAGGATTCTCAAGGAGACTTGATAGTGTTGTTGGGTTTGAAGATTACTAGAGTGGAAGATTTTCACTACTTGGTTTGAAAATAGATATGCACAGATGTCCAAAAGTTATTCAAAGATCCTTGAAATATGACTTGAAACTCATATTTATGATTGCTAGTGATTTCATAGAATCGTTGGTGACCTAGAAAATTTGGGGAAAATGTGTAGAAGTAGTTTCACCCACTTCCTAAACAGTATTTTTCTATATAGGGATGAAGAAAATGTTTGATAAGAGGTTAGGCGAGTTGGGGAGGTTAAGAGGTTAGGATAAAATGGGTTAGGGATGATTTAGAGATGGTTAGGTGGTTTTAGGGGGGTTAAGGTAAATTTAGATGAGTGAAATGTGATTTGTAAGGGGGTAAAAATTGATTTTACAGGTGAGGGGAATGAATTAGGTAATGTTTATAATGATAGGTTTTGATAAATTTATGCACGTATGTGGGGAGTAAGCGGGTGAAAAAAACCCAATGTCTACATTTGCCCCTTTTTGTCAAGTGGTTTGTGATAGACAAATTGTTGGACAAAAAGGTTTGAGATGTTTTCTTTGTATTTGGATGGGTGACCCCCCCTCAAATGGGGGTGATTATGAAAAAGTGAAATGATCACCAGTTTGATTAAGTTGATTGGATAGTTTTGATGTGCATGTTTCATTTTAAGTTTCCCCAAGATGAGGTATATAAACAAGATGGGTGTCGCCATGGAACCAAGTGATAGGGGATCTTATAGATGCATGATTCGTAGGAAGTAAATGTGACCAAAAGGATGAGATTATTAATACCAGGGATCCAAGTGATAGGGGAGCCAATGGGCTCATGTCCTATAGATGTATGGCTTACCAGTGTTGAGGTTACAAAAAAATATGTGATGCATTTCGGTAGAGATTGGATTTTGACTAGATTAGGTTGCATATTTGAGGCAATATTTAAGTTGATTGGATGTTGCAAGAGATTTGAGGCTCTCAAAATGAGACAAATGTTATACTTGGATGGGTATGATAATATTTCAAATATAATTTATATTGAAAAATATTTTTTCAATAATTAAAGGGGAATCATGGGTTATTTAAGCAAATTGCCGATGATTAATGGAATCATTGGTGATTTCAGGTTGGGAAAGTTGGTGTCTTATAAGTATAAATGGTCAAATTTACCATGATAAATTCTTTTTTATAGTGCGAATTGAGAGAATTGGAGCCATGATTTAGTGATTTTTGAGAGATAAGTGAGTGATGGAGGCTACAGAAGGATTGAGGAGGTAGAAGAGGCCTACCTTAAGAGAGGTAAGTACCCTTTTTGATGTTTTTGTGTTTTTTTTATAGTTTTTAAATTTTTAGGTTATTTTTATACACATGTTGGGGGACATTTTTTGAGATGTTGGAATCACTAAAAAAATTGGTAAATCACATGTGATTTGTATGAATTTCTAGTGATGGTAGTGAATCATTGACAGTTACTGTGAATTTGTGTTATTTGTGTAATTTAGATGAAATTTTAGTTAAACAGTGTTTTAACGGATGCTTTATGTTTTGGGGATATAGGTGAGGGATAAATTGACCATCTGAGATAGGATTCCTTTGATCTTGGAGGATGTGTGAGCATATTTTTTAGATGATGAATAGTATCATTTATAGGAAATTGGCTTAGATATAATGCATCATTACAAATAGATTCAAAGGTAGTGGGAATTATTAGTGTATTACTAGAGAGATGGGATCCTATTACATTTACATTTTGACTACCAATGGGTGAGATGAATATCACCAAGGATGATGTACATAGGATTATAAGGTTTCCTATATAGAGAGAGGGGATTCATTTTATTGATGAGATAGATAGACCTGGTGTGATGAGGTGGTTATATGGTGATGAGGTTGATAAGGTGTATTTTTTGTTGAGTGTTTTCTCATATGGGGCTTTATATACTCGCAAGAAAGAGGGTCGTGCTTTGTTGAACTTGATGATGATAGAGATTAATTGCTATGCTTTTACCATTTTTGACAGAGGTTAGTTTATATGGATGATGATAGGTGTGGGGGCCAATATGATGGAGTAGAGGATTATCTTTGCATGGGACCTTCATTGCTTTCCCTTTCCCAGACCTATAGGGAGTTATGGGCGTAGAGGATCAGGAAGAGGTTTGGGATTGATGTTGGTTTTCTATTACATTGTTGGATATACAAACACATTGTAGTGGCTTGACCTGGAGGTTTTCCATGTAGATGCTTAGTAGCATTGGAGGGAACAATTATTTTTTTCTGATGGTGATCAAACAGAGACGAGAGGAAGGATCTTTGCAAGGTTAGAAGAACTATTAACATATCTTGGCTGGGTTACAAGTCGGTGACATGAGATGGATACCATATATTGGGTTTCTAGTATGGTAGGGGAGGAGGGTGATCTTAGGGCCACCCAATTTAATATTTGGGTATAGGGTAGATGACCTAGAGAGTGGGGTTGATCGGATTCAATTACATCGGACAAAAATTTGGGTTGTTTCATGATGTTTCGAGATGAGACTACGACATATAGCCATGATGATGGGAATGTGGAAACATAATTTCCAGAAGTTATAGTGATTCATGTCATCGCTAATGAGGAGGGGCTATGAGGATATATGACCAGGGAGTTCCTAAAGTTGTGGCTAATGTCAAGGTTATAAAGGCTTTTTCCACACGGTGGTAAGCTCAAACTACTAGAGAAAATAGATAAGCACAAGCCCATGTGGAATTGAATCATTAGGGGGTAATGGTGAAGGTGAAGGAGGTGGAGGTGAGGATGCTAAAGGTGATGAAAAGGAATCTTTGAGTCCACCATTTGTTTAGAGGCCAAAAATTCCATGATATTGGTTTGGGCGGGCTACATTGACCATGGAGAGAGATGGTTTCATTGGTGATCAAGGTAGACTAGGTCAATAACTAGTGGGTATATAAGTGGAGCTAGCATAGGGCATAGTTGATCTTGACTAGAATAGATAGTAGCTAGAGGTCTTGAGAAATTCCTTTGAGATTACATGTACTTTAATGTTAGGAGCCAAGCTATAGGAATCGAGGGATTAGGAGAATGGTCGATGGGACCACCTAGTAGTGTTAAATTGGATAACTATTAGTATTTATGTATGTATTTTGGATACTATGAGAATATGGTTTGACGAGCTTCCTAATGAGCCTTTTTTTGATGTATATAAGGCATAAAGACAAACGAGACCCAGTGAACTACGGTGAGTGTGGGTTAGCCACCACGAGGTCCTGGATGGATGTGATCCTAGTAGATGACTAGATGGAGGTGAGGTTGGTAATTAGGGAGTAGATTTCAATTGATGAAGGTACAATTCACCCAATAGATGTGATATTTTTGATGTATATGAATGTTTGTGAAGCCTATGTATTTTTGATATACGGAGCTTTTCCATACTCCGATGATGTATTGTAACACATTGATATGATATATGATTATGATTTTGATTTTGATCTATGTGTTGATTTATTTTAATGTGATTTTTGAGATAAGGCAATGTAATATTTAGATATGATCATGATTGTATGGATATTGACAAATGTTTATGTTATGTAAATATTAATAGATGTTGATGTTATGTTTTTGATGTGATGTATGTATTATTGATACTTGATTTTAATGTATATAAAAATGTGTCTTAATCATGGATAAGAATAAATATGAAGTGATTTATTTTATACTAGATTTGATGCATATGTGATGGGAAACAACAGGTGAAGAATTTTTCACTTTTTGGCCTTATAACGGATTTTAACACATGACTAACAATTGGTAGTATACATGCAAGATCTTGGATATATTTGAAAGTGCAATGTATACCTTCCTAGGACATGGGAAGGGTTGACATATGTAGGATGTGTAAGAGAGTAGGTTCTCCTTTCTCTAGTTTCATAAGGGGATGCCTCAACTACACATTTTATTTTAATGTAAACTGATTGATGCAGGAAGTTTTCTCGATGGGAAATTGATTGATGCGGGAAGCTTTCTAGGATGCTTTTTCTATTTTTAGTTTATTGAATGTTGATCAATGTGGGAGGAATTTTTAGGTGTGTATCCATCCTTTGAGGGAGTGGTCTATAGTTTTTGGCTTTTTGATTTTGACTTTTTTAATATCCATCCTTCGAGGGATCACTCTATGATTTTGACACGTAGATTTCCTTTTAGGGATCAGTATTATTTTCTTGTTGGTAATATGATTTTAATACTTGATATCTATCATTTTAGGGATTGGTTTATTTATTTTTACATCCATATATATTTTTGACTTTATATAATGTTGAGGGAAATCCTAATAGACCATTTTAAGGAGGGGAAAATATGATTGCAAAAACTAGACATGCGTGCCTTGTGACATGTCTTTGGTTGGTAGATAATGTAGATGGATGTAATGATGGTGGGGTTATTGATAAGGAGGAAATTTTCCATGTGAAATATTTGATGAACAAATATGTGGTGTTCATCTTTAAGGTTTTGAGGATAGTGATGGAAAATCACTTTCTTTCAAATCATTATGGTGATGAAATTATGGGTTGGTAGGAAGAATAATATCTTTGATGGGACTACCATCATGATGGTCAATGTGTTAATAGTATAAATTCCATAGGTGAAAGGAATTTAAAGTATCCTTTTAGATGTAACATTTAGGGAGGTGAATCGGTAAGGTCCTAACCCGTACTTGTGAGTGATGACGTATGGAACGATCCAATTAGGGAAAAAATTTTAATGTTTACTCCTTTCTAGAGCAGTGAATTTTTAATTTTCCTTTGACAATAAGATCACCTATATTAAATTCATGTTCCTTGACATGGTTTTTATACATGCGCTTGATTCTCCCTTGATAGACACTATGATGTTCGAGAGCTATTAGATGTCGTTCTTATAGAAATTCTAGTTGTGCTAGACATTATTGACAACAATCCTTATTAGGGATAAAATATCATAGGGATATGCTGAGTGATGGGATTTGAACTTCAAGGGGTAAAACTACCTCAGATCCATAGAATAAATAAAATGGTGTATCAACTTTATGAGTATGTATGATAGTATGAGAAGCCCAAAGAGAGAACAAGATCTAAATGTGCCAATTCCAACCTGTTTAATCGATGATTTTCATGAGAATTTTGTTAAGTGTCTTATTATAAGCCTCATTTTGTCCATTTTGTCATGGATAATATGGTGAAGAGAAGATTATTTTTATGTTGAATATTTAACATAATTTATTTATTTTTTTGAAGAATTTTCCATTATCATCACTAGCTTTGTGAGGGATACTAAAGTGACATATGATATGTTGATAGATGAAATTGATTATTTTATTATCTTTAGTAGATATTAAAGGTATGGCCTTTTCCTACCCTCTACCCATTTAGTGAATTATTAAGTATATGTGATGATAGAGTGATGTTTTTGTGATGAACGATGGCTAATGAGGCCTACGAGGTCTAACCTCCATTGTGAGAAAGGGCCATAGATCTTGAGAGGGTTGTAGAGCCTAATTGGGTATGTGAGTGAGATTGGAATATTTTGGAATTTGATGAATTTATTGACATATGCAAACAATATTTATTGATATTAGGTCAATAGTAACTCATTCAAAGGATGCATTTAGCAACAAATATACTATTAAAGTATCCACCACATATGCTATAATTGATTTATTGAATGGATTTATCGATTAATTATATTTGAGACAACTTAACAAGAGACCATCATATCCACGTTTATATAAAACCACCTACACATGACATATCAAGTAACACATTGAAGAAAATACCACTTACCATTTTTAGATAGGGGAAAAGGGAATTTTTATTCAAATATAGTCATATGTTTTAGTAGACCAAAGGTCTGTTGGATTATTTTTTTCGATGAGATTGATAGAAGGGAGTTCATTTTTGTGGGATGGTTGATCAAGTATGCACACAAAATGAAACAATTTAAATTCATTAGTTGATAAAGGGATTATATATGCAAGAGAAGCCATGGTGTCTGAATTTTTTAGAGGATCATGGAACTATTTGGATAGTGTAATGATTAAAGGCTTCTAAGATGAATTCAACAATGGATTTATATTTTTATATAATCTCATTTTTAATTTATAAATATGTTTAATTTGGTTGATGACAAGTTGTGAGTCTTCGTAGATGTCTAGCATTTGAATGCCAAGTATGATATAGGTTTGGAGACCCATGATTAAAGATTCGTATTCAGCTATGTTGTTAGTAAATTCAAAATTTAGTTTGAAATATAGAGGGATAGGTATAATAACAATTCTGATACCTCCCCTTGTTGACACTTTGACCCATCAAATAAGAGTGTCATTTTGAGAGGGGTGTATTCATGATCAATAATATTGATAGATTCATCAAGGAATTGTTTGTGAGGTGGTTGATTTTCAAGAAGAGGGGATTCAATGAGATGATATGTGATGGATTGTCCTTTGATATATTTTTTGCAAGATGAAATCAAGATCAAAATTGGTCATGAGAATGATCCATTGAGTGATTCATCACTTTGTGATATGGTTTGGAATGCATGATTTTAAGAGGATTGAAACTAGTAATAACGCAATTATTTATGATTAAGTAGGTAATGATGGAATTTGTAAGTTGTGAAGTACAAGGAATAACACAAATTTTTGGCTTCAATATATCAAGTCTCATAGTCATGGAGAGTGTGGCTTATATAATAAAAATCTTTCTCATGACATTTCTTACCTCAGTGAGTGAGCATAATACACAATACATGATTAGTAGTTGATATGTAAAGATAGAAGGGATCTACCTCACTTGGAGGTACTATTTGAGGTCATCAAATGCATTTTGAAAATTATGATCCCATTTAAAGTGTACATCCTTATGAATGAGATGATGAAAAGGTTGACAACGATATAAAAGATGTGAAATAAAATGATGGATTGATTTAACCTTACCATGAAGGATGAAAAGTTGTTTGAATTTTGATAGAGGAGGCATATTGATGATGGAATTGATATTGGTGGGGTCTACTTCAATGCCCCAATAAATACAATGAACCCTAAGAGTTTACCAGTGAGAACACTAAACACACACTTAGTAGGGTTGAGATGAATGAAGTATTGAATAAGGAGGGAAAAGATCATGCCAAGGATGGAGAAATGATCCTTCCATTGATTCGATTTGCCTAAAATATCATCAACGTAGTCTTATATAGTTTTGTGGATAATATCACGAAATATGTATGTCATAACACGTTGATAAGTGGATCTAGAATTTTTAAGTTCGAAGGGCATTTCTGGTATTAGAAAGTCCCGCAAGGGGTGATGAAATATTTTTTATGTTGGTCATTGGTGGTGATGAGGATTTGGTTGTAGCTAGAGAATCCATCCATAAGGAAGAGATTTTTGTGTCCATGGTTAGATCGATGAGCCGGTCATTCTTTGGAGGGGGAAATTCATATTTAGGGAAAGCGAGATTGAGGTCCCGGAAGTTAGTGTGAATGCATAACTTTCCCAAGGCCTTTGTCACGGGCATAGTATTAGAGACACATTACAAATAGTCAATGGGTATGATAAAATTGATGGAGAGTGGATGTTGTAACTCTTTTTTTTAGAAGACTATGCAAAGGTGCATCTTACGTAATTTTTTTTGAAAAGTTTTTCATTAGGATAAATGACAATATTATAGACAATGATGTTGGGGTTAATTCCTAGTATATCACTATACGACCATGAGAAGGCTTGAATATGTTTAGATAGGAAGGTGGTAAAATAATTTAACTCTTGCAAAACTAAATATTTACCAATTTTGACTATGTGAGGATCCTACGAAGTTCCTATATTAACGTCGATAGAGGATTCATTGAGATGTTTCAATGTGTCAAGGTGGAATTCTTTTTGAAGTTAATGGTCTTCTACTCCCATGTGTGAGAGGATGGCTTTTTGTCTTGGCATTAAATAATGTCAATAGAATATGAATCCTCTTCTATCATTTTAGGAAAAATGAGAGGAAGTGTTTTAGTATCATGATTAGTTTGATAAGTCAGTGGTCCTAAAGTGATAGTGTTGACTAAAAAAAGTTAGATGGGATGGAAATAGTGTCATCTATATCCATGGGGTCATTGTGAGTAGATGAGGAAGGTGGTTTAAATTCTCGATGGGTTCTGGACGCAAAGGGTGCTTGTTGAAGGATCAAAGGCTAGATTTTTGAAACCTAACGCATATTTTCCATACAACTTTGTGAGAATGGTCAAGGATCAAGTCAAGGTTCCTTGTTCATAACGTTCGAGTCCAAAGCCTTTCCAGGCACAATGATGGAAATACATTTGTGTAAAGACTTGGTTATATAGAAATGCAAAGTCTGATATGAATGGTTTGGCATGATGTTTATTAGTAGGACATGGAGAAGGATGATCAATCCCTCCATAAATGATATTAATTTTGAGATGTTGTGGACTATAGGAGATAACATCTCTTACATTAATTTTATACATGGGCTATTTTACCGTGCCTTTTATGTCTCTAGTTTAGGAAGAGAATCAAGTGGAAGGAGGTGATAATCCCCTCATGAAAGGTTTTACATGGAATTGTCAAAAGAAGTGTCATTAGAAAAAATTGATGAGGTGATGGATGAATTGGTAGAGGATTCATAAGAGGATCATGAGTTTTTGGGATTGGGACAAGAACGTCATTGGGTTGATATGTCATGTGACATGATTTGGATCTATGGGAAATGTGAAAGTTTTTCCTTCATGTTCATATTTGATACATTGATGGAGTGTAGATGGGATACATCGTATAAACAATATCTAGGGTCGTCCTAATAACATGTTATATTAAAACTATCCTTCTATTAGTTAGAAGGTTTGTGGGAAGATTATAACGATGAATTTTATTGGAAAGATAATGGTGCCCAATGTGGGGGTGATGGTATCATTGGAAGCTCATAGAACGGTTGGTGTCTAGATAAAAAATGGTGTTGGGTACGTGAAGTTGATCAAAGGAATGTGAGGATATGATGTTAATTTTTGTGTCATTTTTAATCATAAACCTTTTAATGAGAGTGTCATGAATTTGGGAGGTGATAAAAAGTGGGAGGTTATGGTCCTCTAGTTATAATGATTGGATTTATAAACTTCAAAAGAGATGAAAGTGGACATTTTGACTATGCCTACTAGGTTTTAAAAAGGTTGTGGATTTTCTGAGGGTAGTGATATGGATTGGAGTGTTTTGATAATGTCTTGTTGATGTTGAGGTGAAGTCTCAAAATATCATAAAGGGACATTTTTACTAGAGCTTGATGAAGTTGTTTGATAATGGTGTTTTGTACAGAGGTAGTGGCTTGTGTATGAGGAATGGAAAGGATGGATAATTTAACTTTAGTAGGTGGTGTTGGATTATATGACTTGGGGGTGAGAAAGATAGATATTTTGGACATTTTTTTATTGGTAGTGTTGGGGTGTTGGGCACATGATCTAGTGGTGATACATACTACATCAATTTTATGAGGAGGGGATTTCTTAGAAGAGTCCCAAATTTTATTGGTCATGAGTGTAGATGATGGTTTAGATGTAGTGGTTGTATATTTCTCGTGGGATGTTTTTGTTAATTCTAGATCTAGAGGGATAAGGCCTTTTCTAGAAATGATTTGATAGTATCATGACTGACATTGTAGTCCTCTATAGAATGTCATAGTGTGCAATGGTAATCAAAAATGATTTAAAATTATACCAGGAGGCTTTGCACCTTTAATTCTAGATGGATTAAGAAGAGGTAATGTTATAATAGACTTTGTTGAGTAATTATTTCAAGTATTAATGCATAATGTTATTTCGAGGTGAAATTTAATGGTAGTGATGATTACGTTGATTTTTCAGTGTGTTGAGAGGGTCATTTTTAATGTGATATTTTAATATGTATTCGAGGAATTATTTTTTATTATGTGAAAATGAATGATAATCTTGATGAGGGAGAGGCCTAAAATAGACTAAAAAGAGTTTAGTTTTTGTGTTAAGTAATTCGAGTAAATATGTGATATGATTTCCACCTTTTTAGATGGGGGATGTGTGTTCATGTGACAAATTTTTAAGGTTGTCTATGTAATGTTGAATGACATGGTCATTATAAGATATTTTTACATATGAAAAGATAGGTTTATTTGGCTTGTTGACGGGTTTGAAGGGGATGAAATAGATGTAGATGAATGTATAATATTTTTGATGGAAATATCGGGGGACATACCCAATTCAATTTTTGTTTCTATTATAAAAACTTATAGGGGTAATGGGTGCTTCATAAATTGTTTTTTCGATAGAGCTACTTGGTGGGTGATTCATATGTTTACTTTATGATGGATGACTTAGACATTGAGGATAAAAATGATTGGTCTTTGAATATGTTAATATTGTGATGGAAATGGATGACGTTATTTTCTTGTTGATTTGTTGATGGGGCATGATTTGGAAAGGTTTTTTTAAAACACCTAGATTTTGATTTGGAGGTGCATTCAGTTATCTAGTTACAACTCATCTCTGTCGATAAGATCTTCTTTAAGGAGAATTTTGGAATAAAATGTGGCATTTTATCCTATGGTATTTACAATAATCATTGTCTCTATACCAAGAGGGTTTTTAAGGTGGATGTATTGATAGGATGGATGGGAGAAAGGGAGATCACATTTATATCCAAGATTTTGTCAAACATTGTGTTGTAGGATTCACCATGTGTAATTGTGTTAAGGATGAGTGCATTTAGAGGACAAATGTTCCTTGGAAGAAATATTCACAACGACTGCATTCTCGGATATATATAAAATTTTCATGACTAGAGGATGGTTTGAATGATGACTAGGGATTCGGTTTATTTGATCTAAGTTTAACCCTACCATCTTCGAGAGCACAAAGCTTGAGTTTACAAGCCATAGTAAAGGCTTCATCAAATGTTTGGAAAGACTGGATTAGTAATTTGGATGATATGTGTTTGGCATAGGAGTGAGAAAATAATTAGATTAACTTTCGGTGCATGGGAGGAAAAATTATACTTTATTGATAATGTCCCTCCTACGATTTATGAAATATATGATAGATTCATCTTCAAATTGTTTGATAGCATACAAATTTGTGATAGTGATCTTATAAGAAATGTTAATAAAAAATTGTTTTAATAAAAGTTGTGTGAGTTGAGTGAATGAGAAAATTTAATACCAAGGAATATTGTTATACCAATATAGGGAAGGTCCAACTAAGGACATACGAATGTCCTCACAATAAGACCTTGATCATGTCCTATGAGGTAACAAACATGTCGGAAGGATTGAAATTTCTGTTGGGAGTCTTTTTGTTGTATAATTTTAGGAACTTAGGAAGTTTCCCAGTGTGGAGGATATGCTTTGTATGGTACAGATGGGTGGATGAGTTCCTTGTATATTTTCTCATAAGATAGTGTGTATTAAGGACCCATAGAGGAAGCGTCGAAGGATAGAATTTTTTTCATTAATGCTTGCAAAGGGTAATTTTATAATGGTTATTACTAAGGAGTAAATGACGAAGGGCTGATTTGATTGTATGTAGATCGACTTGGTTGTTGATATGACTATTAAGAAAAAGTAATATTATGTTGGATAGGAGTACTCATAAGAATAATGTATGTATGTTGTGATACTATAGGTTGTGAAGATTGAATATATCGATATTGAATGACCATGGATGTGTTTAAGAGGGGTGTTGTTGGTTAGATTTTCTACACAAAGCTAAAAACCTAGGTAGTCATGAGATAAACATCCCTTATTTACCAGTGAGGCTCCCGTGGAAGATTTTTTCAATTTTATTTCCTAATACCTATTTGTTGGTTTTACTTTAATCTGCGTAGCTCATGAACCATAGCTAGGAAATTTTTGCAACAAGTAAGCAAACATAAGAAATATATGCAAGAAAGGGAAATAATTAAATATGAGAAGGAAAGAAGATTAACTGCAACCTAACCAATAGTTGAGAGAGTTGGTCACATGCAAAGATCTAAAAAAAAAAACAAATGCACCGTTGACACAAAGTTCTCCTAAAATCTGCCCCCTCTCTATTCCTCATCTTTCATAAAGATGTCAAGGGTTTCATCTCAAATTATGGAACAAAAGAATGATGATTACAAATTCTGATCCTTTAACCCATAGGTTCTTCCTCTATTTATAGTGTATAGAGGGAAATTACAAATAGGAAAGCAATAACTGAACTGACACATGCAAAAGCTATAAAGAAAACAACTAGAAATATTTCCCTGAAATTTCTCTCCTCATGACATGCATCTGAAGACTAAATCAAAGTTTTGCATGTCTACCACCTATTCTCAATTGAGGCCCTTTTCAGATAACTAGAAGAAATGGCTTTTAACCAATGACTTTAGTTTTACAATTTTGTCTGAGAAATAAGAATAAGGAGGGAAGGGAAGAAGAAAGAAAATATGCTGACCATCATACTCTACACTTTTTATTTGTTATGAAACTGAATATACTTGTCGAACATGTGACTCAGTGTTTCCCATTTGTTGTTGGCATCCTGCATGCTAATTGTAATCACCACTGGCCATGTCAAAGCTTAAGGCAATAATTAATAAATTGTGCATCCAACCTAATTATTGTCTTCCCTACAGCATCTCAAATTGTTTTGGAAAGAGGATGATAAGACCTGGCACATTCCATAAAAAATTCAGGAAATTGAGCTGTGACTGGAAATGCTAAGGCTTGAATGATCCCACTACTTTTAATTGCCCGCATAAGAGATGTCCTTCCAGCTCTAGATTTGTCAATTAAATTGGTGATAGGTTCAAGGCATATGTCTGTATCATTTATTTCAGCATATCTGGAAGCAATGCACGATTATGCTGACCCTTCTCTTTCATTATGCCTGGAATAATCTTTGTTTGAGCTCTTTTCTTTTAATTACTGCCAGAATCCTTTGTAATTGGATCAATTTGTGCAGATCTGGAAATTTCTTTTGATTCGAAGATATATTCAATGTATATGACATTGAATTCTACTTTCTTCATCAACATGAGCACCTATGATAAATACCTACAATTGATTCAGAAAAATATGGAGTAAATGGCATGAATACTCAATTTTCATCACCAAAATCTTCTTATAAAGCCATTTTCCCTCTCTTTTTAGACTTTCTTGCATGTCAAACAAGCTAAAAATATTATTTTATTCACTTGTGCACTCACATCAACATGCAGATGCTCTGAATAATAAAAAGAAAGCTTCTCCAACCCTAGGTGCCAAAACTGGATGTTTCTGGCAATTAATAAAAAAGTCAGCTTTTAGGCATTTAGCTATGCCAAAATGGGTCGCACTTTTTGGAAAGGGTGAGTGCTAAAAATAAGAAGTCAACTTGATGGGAATTTCCACCCTGCATTGCAACTCTAAAAATCCCCTCTTCCACTTAAGTGACTTGTCCTTCATCATGGAATTTTCACCTGCGTTGCGCAGTAAGAAATTCCCATCTTCCTGCCACTACGTGAAATTCCCATTAGCAACTTAAGTCATTTCCCAAAAAGTGTGACTTGTATGGAAAACAACCTCTTTTGAAAAAGTGTGACTTACATGGGTGAATAAAAACTCTTTGATGGGAAAATTTAGCCTGCTAGGTAGGCAAGAAATTCCCATCGATGCTTTAAGTGATTTTTCTTTATAATGGGAATTTTCACCCTACGTTGCAGGTAAGAAATTCCCATCTTCCAGCCTCCTCTGAAATTCCCATTGCAACTTAAGTGACTTTAACTTGATGGGAAAAAGTAACCTGCTATGCAGGTAAGAAATTCCCATCTTCTTGCCACTGTGGAAATTCCCATTGCAACTTAGATCTATTTATCCCAAAAAGTGTGACTTGCATTGTGACTTCTGCCTTTAAAATTGTGTGAAAATTCGTCATTAAAGGCAGCGTGGAAATTGGATGTGGAAGGCAACTTTGAAAACTGCGATTGGCATGAAGACTACATTTATTTCAAGTATAGAATAAAATTTTCCATTTTTGGAAAGGGTCCAGGGAAGATGTAGCTACAAAACTTGCATGTGCCATAACTTTCATTCCGTGGCTCCGTTTTAGGTGTCGTTTTTTTCTAAAAGTGCATATTTTCTCGAGCTCTACGCATTGATGGCAATATTTTTCTTATTTTCATAAAATCCATTTTTGCACCTTTTTGGACCAAGTGACTTCTTGCAATCTTCTGAAAGAATCTTGAGCTCTGATCACCTGTAGACAAATTAGTAATTAAAAATATTGGATAGCTTTTCAAAACCCTAGGCCTAGGGAAAGATTTGGCAAGAAGGATGAATAGGCTATGGGAATTTTTGGAGAAAACAAACCAAAACACAGACAAAAAGAAATAAAACAAAACAAAAACAACTATGGGCAATTGCTCAAAAAATTTCTCCAATTAGTTGATCTGTAAAAATTCTTCCCCCCGGATGAATGTTCTGTGGTAATAATGATGGGGTGAAGTGCTTTATATAACCTAAATCCTCCAATTTTAGCTCAACCTATGTTTAAAAGAAATTTATTTATTTAATAAATAAAATTCTCTCGAGATAAAACTTGGTGAAGGGATAGAGTGAGTTTTAGCATGTGGTTATTTGGCGAATTTGGCTTTTATGACTCTCTAGGGATATCTTAGACCAATACAAAAACTACAAGAAAAACAAACACAAAATGAATCGTTACTTTGAAAAGAATTAAATTTTTTAAAGGGGGTAGTATTTTTAGGTATGTGCTAAGAAAAAATAGGGATAGTTGATGATTATTGTGAAGAGGGATGGACAATAGAGATGGGTGGTGTTGATGTTGGGATAGACATGAATATATTTTGAATAGAAGATGTGGGTTGTTGAGATGAGATAGGTTGGGATATGTTTAATGGGATAGATGTTGAACTTATAGGAGGAGTTTGGATAGTGGAGGAAACTAAAGGGCTTGTCGAGGAAAAAAAAAAATTGGTGTTGTTTTGAGATGAGGAGGAGATGGACAAGAGGTTTGGTGAAGATGATGATTATTAGTTAGTTGTGTCCTGTGAGGAGACAATGTTGAGATAAAAAGTGATAATAGGGGTTGAAGACGTGGCATTGGATGTTTCTGATTCATTGACGGTGGGATAAGGATGTACTTGTTGGATGACCAACTCATGGTTAGGATCAATGATCTGGGATAAGTCATAGGTAGTGTTGGTGATAGGGGTTTATTGTACAAGAGTATATTTTTGAAGAAGAATGCCTCGTGCATCTATGTAAAAATTAAGGAAATGATGTTTGAATCAAAAATATTGGTTAAGAATGGATCCCCACTAGTGAAGAAATAAGGATTGAATGGGTTAGGGATTTTAGATGAGGTGTTTTTGGCAAGAAAATTTTTCGAGGAAAAATTGGTGGGTTTCTTGCCAACACTCTGAGTCTAAGTCCCTCTACTTAACCAGTGTAACTTTTGTATATGCATGCGTGAGTGAAAGTGAGTTTTCTCTAGGTGGCCTTATGGTCGAGGATCCAACAAGGGCACTCCACTAACCCTATGGTAAATATAGAAATATCTTGCTAGGGAAGACTTTGTCTAAAGAGTGGGAAAGGGGAGTGAGAAAGAGGTAGGAAAACTAATGTTGTAGGTAGAAAATTAGATTCCTACACACACTATTTAGAAACTTCATCACATGCACTAAAATAAGGAAGAAACAATACTACAAACAACAACAAGACCAATTAGAATTTAATGAGCACAAAGTATTAGCAAACCCCTTAGTCAAAAAAGTTTTGAAACTCCTTGTATTGATGCTCAAGAAAAAATTGTACATGGTATGAGAATGGAAGACATTGAGAATAGGGGAAAAGTGGCTAACTCTTTTCACTCGTAAGTGAGAAAATATCTCTCATGAACTTACAACAATACAACCAACTAGAAGAATTTCAGAATTAGAACCCCTTGGAATGAAGAGCTCATTACAATTTATAGTGTTAAACTTGACTCCTCATCTTCCTGATGCTCTTTCATATTCCTCATTTTGAATTTAGACTATTCATATTCCTATTCGAATATTAAGTCCCTTTTATAAAAATAAGGTGACTTAAATTTTACATCATGTCTCTAAAGTCACTTTAAGACATCAAAAAGTGCAAACCCCAATGCAAAATTAGAACATGGAGGAGAGAGAATGTTGGGGGAAGTAGGAAAAGAAAGGATGTCAACCCTGATGAAGTATGTAGATTATTGTTGATTGAAAGCTCAAGTGTAGTGAGACTCGAATCTTTGAATTTGCCACTTCTGAGAAACTTCTTACGCTTGACTTATGGAATCTTTGGAATGAGTGTTTAAAAACACTTGTCAAATGACTTCACTGATGACCATGAACACTAACTTTGAAGAGATAGGAACTCAGAACCAATCATGTCAAGCTGAATGGGCTTGTTTTTCCAATGGCCACAAATTCCACCCTTCATGTGATATACCTATAACCCAAACCATGTAATTCTCCAATGTAGTGAAACATGGATCCTCGAATGTCTTATACCACAAGAGGATTCCTTTAGATGATGCATGAACCCCATGAGATAAGTGTTTTCGAATGATTCCATTGGTGATTGTGAGCATCAAACATGGAGATCCCTTCAAGAAATATTGAAGCTTTGGAACAAACCCTATCTTGATCCCCTACAACACTACCACACTGCTTAATTGATTTAGACATGATCCTAATGAACAATCTGATGCGTCGTTTGATTGTGAATTCAACCTCCTACATACTGATTGAAGCATGAAATGGGTGTCAAAGGAAAATTTTGAGATTCATAAAGATAGAAATTTCATTGGTTCCCCCTTCGTGCATCTAAAATTCATTATTTCTTGACACTTACTGTATTTGGAAAGGGAAACTATTTTTGGAAAGTGTCAAGATTTTCCCTCCCTAGTCTCCAACTATTGATGGCATCATGAATGTTCAAATCCTAGAATTCCCCTCTATAAAATTCACCCTTTTGGGATGACTTACTATTTTTAGTAAGCACCAAAAAAAGCAACTTACTATTTTTAGCAGTGTGAAAAATCAGCCCCTTTGATCCTTGACTGGTTGTGATTACTGAGAATCTCCTTCCTTCTGTGCTCCTCCCACTTTTGGACCAATTTTCTATTTTTGGCAAGTGCTTGCAAGACCACTTACTATTTTTAGTAAGTGTTGAATTTGGACAAAAAGCCCATTCTATGAACTTTCAACTAGTGCATCCTTTGTGTTCAATGATCTCCTTCGCAGTTCTTTTGTTGATGAATTTCCCAAAATAGAAGTCATCTATGTAGAAGACCTATTATTTTTATAAAGTGGGCTTCTGGATTTTAGATTGACGTGGAACAATTTTTTTGATATGGGGTTTTTCCCAATATCGTCCCTTTGAAATTTCGTGCTTACTCGATCAAAATTTTGGGAGATTTTAAACTTTTAAATTTCTGACCTAGCGAGGACTTCTAGACATGGCAGCCATTAATGGACCTCAAAATTGTAGGTCTGGTTTTCTCCTCCGTTTGCAAAAAAAAAAAAATTCATTATGGGTTTTTTTCTTGTGCTTCCAGTGAAATTTCTCTTCAATCCGGTTTCTGGTTTGATGGGAAATTGAGATTTTTTCTTCATTGTGCCGGAAAGAGGATTTCTTCACTATGAATGTTTTATGTCTCTGAAGTTTTTCTGATGGTTTTTGATAGAGGAATGAACATAAAAATATGGTTCATCAATCCGTGCATCCATTTGCAATATTTCTTCAAAATTTAATTTTGTGGCAATGGGGATTTTCACTATTCTTCTTCTCTGTTCTTTATTTCTTCTCCTTAGTTTGATGAAATATTCTTCTAAGACCTATGTATCACCATGGGAAAGAGGATTTTATTTCTTTGGTGGACTGGTTTGAGATTTGACAATGGTGGAATGGTGGTAGGAAGTTGTAGAGGAGTTTTCAGAGGAAGTTGTGCACGGAATGTTAGATGTTATATGTTAGAAGCAGGAGGGAATTTAAAATTTGAAAATTTAAAACACATGGAAAGAGGTGAATCTTCATATCCATGATGTACCTCACCTCAAAGGGATGTGAGGGACATAAATTTTCACAACATACCTCATCTTGACATGTGGCGTAGATATGACGACAGGTGATTACAGCCAAAAACTAACTTTAAAACATCGAGGGTCTGGAAGTTGGTCACATGGGTGACCAGGAGTCTCCTTAGGGGATGGTTGAATTTTTCATGTCTAATTTCCCTCACCTCAAAGTGACATGAGGGACATCAATTTACAGTGCACGTCAGGTGATGACATGTGGCAGTGATCTAATGGTGAAGGCTTTGAGCTCCCACAAGCACCTGGGGGTTGAATTGGCAATCTTGGAGGTTGCATGAGGGTCTAGAGGGATTATAGGGGGTAGGAAAAATTTCCAACCTTTATTTCCCTAACCTTGAAGGATGTGAGGGACAAAAAATTGTGCCAGGCTCCTAAAGCTGACAAGTGTCCTTTAAAATTTTGACTAACTCCCAAACTCGCTCCAAGAGGGCAACTTGAAACGACAATAACTTGAGCTCTCGATGGATTTTTTTGATGAAATTGTATATGATATTGACTGGAAATTTCCTTGAAAATACAATGGTGGGGGTATTAGGTATTTATTCATCCATTTTATCCCTAAAAAAGTGTATTTTTATCTGGTACTCCACTTGCATGAGAAAAACTACTTGCAAACCCATTATGCCAAAGTGTTGTGAAAAACATAATTTCACCATATTGTAGGGCTTGTAATTACCTTTTCGAAAATGTTTTTAATACTCCTAACTCCATCCAGATCTTCTAGAATCACCTTTGGAAGCTCAACAGTTGTTTTGGTATGTGCATTGTATCATATGCCTGTGAACCATAATTTTGGTGAAACTGTCCCAACTTCTCCGATTCCTTCACAAATACTCTTGAATAAATTCCATGATGTCCCAAGGCATTTGAATCAATTTTGTGTCTAGTTGTGATTTTCTATTCCTCTCCACGGGGTTGCTCCAGTCCTAGGAAGACCAATGATAGCCCTTCCCACAGATTCTTGAAGCTTGCAATTTTCAATGAAATCCTAAAATCACCTAGGGGGAATGAATGGAATTTCCTAAATCACCTAGCGAGGTGAACTAACATCAATCAGAGGTCACTTGGACTTACTAGGTAGACTTGGGTTCCTTGCAAGGGTAAAGTTGAAAAAATTAACACAGGGGTATAGTATTCATGCTTAGAAATTGTCAATTTCCTTGTTGCACATTTACATGAAAACAACTAGCTCTAGTTTAGAGACATGACATGGACTGAGCATAGTGAAGAAACATGACATAGAGAATCCAGAATCTCAACTTTAGATCATATAATCCATTTACCAATGCCTTATCCATTGGGCCCTATAGAGTCATGTAAAACTTACAACAAGAGAGAGAGAGAGAGAGAGAGAGAGAGGAAACACACAAACACCAAGAACAATGAAAGGAAACACATAACACACATGAAAAGGAAATGAAACACAAAAAAATGAAACACACCTAGCAATCACCTATGGTACAAGGTGGGGACAACCCACTTTCACTGAAGCACTTTTCATTCCTCAAAATTTACCCCTAAGTGGGAAACCCTGAGTGATGTTGTTCTATGAAGCCATTGACTGGTTCCAAAAAGTAGCCTCCTTTCCTTAACTATTTATGAAATCCAAGTGCTTCCATGATTGTCTGTGTACTTGGTAGGAGTGAGTCTACATGAGCTTCTTGATGCTTAGGCCTTCGCTTAGAAATTCCATTTCCTTCATGTTCTTTAAAATTGGTTTCATAGTGCTAGTTTCCTTCCGTGTTTATCCACATAGATAATTCTTCATTGATCATCTCATCGCTACCCCAAAGCTAATTTTCATTCAAATTTCTTGAATATTATGAGTTACTTTCTTTCCCATGTCTATGCTCATTAATATCTTGTCCATGAGAAACCTTAGATCCATCCTGTATCTATGCTCCACTGTGAGACATTTGAGTACGGGTGGAAGGATCAAAGGCAAACTCATAATTTTCTTGTATGGCCATGAAACAAGTTAAGAGATCAAGAATCAACTTAGGGTCTTCTGCAACTTCTACTACATCCATAATTTTTACACAAAGATCTCCTTTGTTACTTCCTGTAGCTCATCTTTGTACACCTTCAAGAATCTTTATTTTACATCTCAAGGAAACTATCCAAAGGGATTACTTCATCATCTTGGGAATCACTTTGCATTCTATCACTCCTTTATCAAGAGGAGCTTCAGCTTCAAAGGCCTTAAAACTCCTTACTTCAATTTATTCATCATGGAAAGAGTCTTCCTCTTCAAATGGGAAAGAAAATACCTTGATTTCATCATTGCATCCATCAACCATTGGCTCAGGAGGGGCATCATATTTCTCCTCTTGCTTTATTTCAACATGGCCGATCTTCACACTGGTTAAGGATTTCAAATCAGATTCATGCTTGTCTTGCAGATTCATGGCTTACATCAGGAGTTCAAGACTGAGCTCAGGGTATTCAGCTTCTTCCGTGACTCTTAGCAGTTCTTGTATAGATGGCTCTTTCCCACTATTCGAGGGCTCATTGCAGAATGAATTGGTCTCTTCCTAGGTGACATGATCAAGGGAGTCCTCATCTTCAATGGGAATGATAATATCTCTTCATCATGGATAAGCACATAAGATGATTTTTCTGTTTGAAAATCATCAAGAACCATTTCCTCTTCTTCATGGTTTGCATCGTCTAGAAATTCGGGCTTCCCTCTTGTAACTCGAATCTCCTCAATGCTTCTTCAAGGTCCATGCCTCTCTGGAAGGCATGTATAGCCCTATCAAGATGGGAATATCCTCTTCCTCCTCGGTTGTCACAAAGTAATTCATCTACCTGCTATCTTGATACAAGATGTTGGTTTCTGGGCTTCCAGAATTTCACACCATGTACCTCATCTTCTTCTCTAGAAGTAATTTCTCCATGTATCCCTTCATTGGTATGGTTTTGGATGACCAATTCATCTAATTTTACTTCCCAAGTCTCGGAAGAAGCTTCACCTAACAAAATTCAAATATTATCGGAATGTTTGCTACCCAAAATTATCATTTGAAACTTTCTTTCTGGAAATTTGGCAAGAGCCACATGTGCATATTTTACCTTCCCTATAAATGGGACCTCTTTTGACTCCATGGAGTAACAAGATCCACCGGTGGAGTCATGGTGATTTTGAGAGCCTTGCAACCTTCAAAGGCATCATGTTGTTTAAGGAACTAAAATCTATTATGTAAATGTTCAATATATATTCTCTAACAAGAAGGGAGATGTAGAAAGGATTGAACTTTTCAGTCTTGGATGCGCTCAAGGAAAGCATGTTCTTAGAGGGAGGTATAGGTGGGTTTGGTAGTATTACCTTAGAACTCGAGGTAACCACATTGGGTGAGAAACTACCATCCTGTTTATCGAATGAACCTCTCAAATTATTCAGGATGAGTTTGCAAATATTTAGTTTTGGTAATCTACACTTTGGATTTGTTTTCATATTCTATGAAATCAAAAGGAGAAGATGTGGACAAGGGAAATGAAGGGACTGATTTTGGAGTTGGGGTAGGTTTGGAAGTTTTTGATGCTTGGTGAATGGAGGGTATTTTGAACTTACACTAAGGAATTTTGAAGTGCTAGTTTTTACTAGAATCAGATTTATATTTAGAATTAGAAGAGGCATTGAAAGAGTTACTTGGAATTTTGGGAGCCTTCTTACTTGCTATAGGATCATGTTTCAACAATTCAAACTACATGGAGGGTGGGAGTAGAGATCCTCGACTAATTATTTTGATTTGTGGAGTCTCCACAAGAGGATCTTCAGTCTTCTTTTTCTTTGCAGTAATGGAGGGAAATTTTCCTTTCTCAGATTGAGAATGAATGAGTGCTACACATGAGAAATTTGGTGCATCTTCTTTGTCTTCTTCATCACCTCGAAATACTCACAAAATATGATTTGTGTATCATTTTCAAGCTCATCAACTTCTAGGAGATCATCCCCTTCACTTTCTTTTTCAAGCTCTAATTCACTTTCCTGAATCCTGTAATTTGCGTTCACGGGTGGGGCCTCCAAGACAAGCCTTCGGGGTACTCCTGCAATTTTATTTTTGTTGATTCTTTGAGAAGATACTCGTTTAGAAAATTCCCTCTTCAACGACACCATCTAATTCACCAATTTTTGTAGCAATGGATTTGTTCTCTCGTCTCCAGGATGTTGGGCCTTACCCTTTGATGGATTCTTAATCTTTCTAGATAGGATGAGGTCATCATCAAGTTCAATGGCCAATATTTTTTCTTCTACAATATCCCTCAGTTGAACTCTTCCTAGGAAAAAGATTACCTCCAGTGATTAAGCACTAATAAAGAATCTCTTCATGTTCTTCTCTGTTGGTGAATCTTCTTCCAGTATCCTGCAAAGAAACCAGTTGAAATGATCCATGAAGTCTCTCGTAGTTTCACTTTTTCCTTCTTCACTTGAGCCAACTGTACCAAGAGGTCTTGACAATATTCAGTTGATTTAAATCTTTCCTCGAAGGAATTCTTGATGTCATTCCAACAAGTAATGAATCAGGTAGGCAGGAGGTAGAACCATTATGTTGCTTTTTCTTAAAGATATTCCAAGAATAATCTTACGGCAATGTCTTCATGTCCAACTATAATAATCCCACATGATGTGGTGAAAGAGGAGATGTTTTCTTTAGGAAGTTGTGTGCCATCGCCTTTGAACTTTGGAAAGTTCTTACGGGAACCTATTGGTAGATTGTGAAGAGGTGGTTCAAGAGAAAGCGGGCCTATATTTCTTCCCCATGGAACAATGGGTTGAGGTCTTTCTACTTCGTTTGCCATTGTTTCGCTTCAACTTCTTCTTCTACTTCAGAAAATTCTTCTTCAAATTCTAGCACTAAATTTTTTTGCAATAGGAATATGAAAAGACACTGTGGAATATGAAAGGTCACTTGCAAGAATCAACAATGTGTCTTTCAGCAATGGATTTCCATCAACTCCAAATTTTGATTTTTTAAAAAGATATTTTGTATTTTTGGACCTTGCAGTCATATTTCAGGTGTAGATGCTGCTAAATCTGCCCCATGGTGGGCACCAAAACTATTGGTGAAAAATTGGAGGATTTCTTGCCAACGCTCTAGGATTCTAACTCCCTCTACTTAACCGGTGCAACTATTGTATATGCATGCACGAGTGAAAGTGAGTTTTCTCCTAGTGGCCTTATGGCTAGGGATCCAATAGGGACACTCCACTAACCCCGCATAAAATTTAGAAATATATTACTAGGGAAGAATTTTTAGAAGAGTGGGAAAGAGGAGTGAGATAAGAGATAAGAGAACTAATGTTGAAGGTAGAAAATCAGATTCCTACACACACTAGTTAGAAACTTCATCACATGCACTAAAATTAGGAAGAAATAATATTGCAAACAACAAGACCAATTAGAATTTAATGAACACAAAGTATCAGTAAACCCCTTAGTCAAAAAATGGCTTGAAACTCCTTCTTGTATTGAATTTTCAAGAAGAAATTGTATATAGTATGAGAATGGAAGACATTGAGAATAGGGGAAAAGTGGCTAACTCTTTTCACTCACAAGTGAGAAAAATATCTCTCATGAACTTACAAGAATACAACTAGCTAGAAGAATTTCAGAATTAGAACCCCTTGGAATGAAGAGCTCATTACAATTTATAGTGCTAAACTTGACTCCTCATCTTCTTGATGCTCTTTCATATTCCTCATTTTGACTTTAGAATATTCATATTCCTATTCAAATATTAAGTCCCTTTTATAAAAATAAGGCAACTTAAATTTTACATCATGTCTCTAAAGTCACTTTAAGACATATCAAAAAGTGCAAACCCCCAACGTAAAATTAGAACATAGAGGAGAGAGAATGTTGGGGGAAGGAGGAGGAAAAGAAAGGATTTCACCCCTTATTAAGTCTCGTAGATTCTTCTTGATCGAAAGCTCAAGTCCAAGTGTGAGACTCTAAATCTCTGAATCTACCACTTCTTGAGAAACTTCTTCAAATTGGCTTATGGAAGATTTGTAATGATTTTTTTAAAAACTTTTCAAATGACTTCACTGATGACCATGAACACCAACTCTGAAGAGATAGGAACTCAGAACCAATCATGTCAGGTTAAATGGGCTTGTTTCACTAGATGACCACAAATTCCACCCTTCATGTGATATACCTGTAACCCGAACCATGCAATGCTCCAATGTAGTGAAATTTGGATCCTCAAACATCTTATACCACAAGAGGTTTCCTTTAGATTTATGCATGAAACCCATGAGCTAAGTATTGTTGAATGATTCCATTAGTGACTATGAGCATCAAACATGGAGATCCCTTTAGGAAATATTGAAGCTTTGGAACAAACCCTGTCTTGATCCCCTGTAACACTTTGCCACACTACTTAGTTGATTTGGACATGATCCTGATGAATAGTCTGATGGTGTTTGATTGTGAATTCCACCTCGTACATACTGATTGAAGCATGAAATGAGTGTCGAAGGAAACTTTTAAGATTCATAAATATAGATACTTCATTGGTTTCCCCTTTGTAGATCTCAACTTCATTATTTCTTGATACTTACTGTATTTGGAAAGGGCAACTATTTTTGACAAGTGCTGAGATTTTCCCTCCTTGGTCTCCAACTGTTGATGGAAGCATGAATTTTCAACTCCCAAAATGCTCCCTCTACAAAATTCACCCTTTTGGGATGACTTGTTATTTTTAATAAGCGTAAAAAAATTTACTATTTTTAGCAGTGTGAAAAATCGGCCCCTTTGATCCTTAATTGGTTTTGATTACTGAGAATCTCCTTCCTTCGCACTCCTCCCACTTTTGGACCAATTTTATATTTTCAAAAGGAGCTTCGCGATACCACTTACTATTTTTAGTAAGTGTCAAATTTGGACCAAAATGCCCATTCTGATGAACTTTCAACTGCAGTGCATCCTTTGTGTTCAGCGTCTCCTTCGCAGGTTCTTTTGTTGATGAATTTCCCAAAATAGCAGTCCTATATAGAAGACCTGCTTTTTTTAGAAAGTGGGCTTTTGGAGGTCGGATTTATGTGGAACGAAGTTTATCGATATTTTTTTCCCAATATTGTCCCTATAAAATTTCATGCTTACTAGATCAAAAGTTTGGGAAATTTTAAAAAATTTAAAAAATGTAATTTATGACCTAACAATAGTTCTGGACATGGTAGCTATTAATGGACCTCAAAAATTACAGGTCTGGTTTTCTCCTCCATTTTTGAAAAAAAACATATTTTTTTATGGGTTTTTGTTTCTTGTACTTCTAGTGAAATTTCTCTTCAATCCAGTTTCCGGTTTGATGGGAAATTGATATTTTTTCTTCGTTGTGCCAGAATGATGATTTAAATGCCATGAATGTGTTATGACACAAGAGGAGGGTATGAAGGTTTGTTTCTAATTTTTTAATAGAGGAATGAACAGAAAAATATGGTTCGTTAATTTGTGCATCCATTTACAAGATTTCTTCAAAATTTGGTTTTGCGTAATGGGGATTTTTACTCGTTTCTTCTTCTCTTTTTTCGCTTTCTTCTCCTTAGTTTGATGAAATATTCTTCTAATACATGTGTATCACCAAGGAAAGAGTATTTTATTTTTTGGTGAATCTGGTTTGAGTTTTAATAGTGGGGGAATGGTGGTAGGAAGTTGCAGAGGAAGATGTGCATGAGAATGTTAGATGTTAGATGTTAGAAGGAGGATGGAATTTAAAATTTGAAAATTTCAAAGGCATGGAGAGAGGAAAATTTTCATATCCTCGACACATTTCACCTCAAAGGAATGTGAGGGACATCAATTTTCATACTTCACATCAGCTTGACATGTAGCGGATATTCGATGCAAGGGGATTAAAGCCAAAAAAGTAGCTTTAAAGCACTAAAGGGCTGGAAGCTGGTCACATGGGTGAACAAGAGTCTCCTCAAGGTTTGGGTGAAATTTTTCATGTCTGATATCCCTCACCTCAAAGGGACATAAGGGACATAAATTTTCATGGCATTCCAGTGATGAGATGTGGTAGTGATCCAACAAGCTTAAGCCTTTGAGCTCCCAAAAGCACTGGGGCTAAACCGGAGATCTTGGAGGTTGCATGAGGGTTCAGAGGGATTATGGGGGCTAGGAAAAATTTTCCAAACTCGATATACCTAACCTTGAAGGATGTGAGGGACACAAATTTGTGCCATGATCTTGGAGCTGATACTTTTCTTTACAAAATTTGACCAACTCTTGAACTCGCTCCAAGAGGGAAACTTGAAATGGCGATAACTTGAGCTCCCAATAGACTTGTTTGATGAAATTTTATATGATTGTGACTAGAAATGGAATTTTTAATCCAATGGTATGGGTATCAGTATTTATTCCTCCATTTGGTACCTTAAAAATTGGATTTTTTATTTAGTACTCCACTTATGCAAAAATAATAATTTCACCATATCATTGTAGGGCTTGGAATTACCTTTATAACGATGTTTTTATGCTCCTAACTCCATCCTGGAGTTTCCATAATCATCTTCGTAAGTTCAACAACTATTTTGGCCTGTGCACTACCTAGGCATGTGAACCCTAATTTTGGTGAAACTTCCCCAACTTCTCCAAGTCCTTCCTGAATCTTCCTGAATCACTTCCATGATGTCCCAGGCCTTTGAATCACTTCTTTTCCCGGTGTTGATTTTTAGTTTCAATCCATAGGGTTGCTCTAGTCCTAGGAAGACTAGTGATAACTCTTCCCATACCGCTTGAAGCTTAGAATTTTCAATGAAATCCTAAAATCACCTAGGGGGAATGAATGGAATTTCCTAAATCATCTAAGGGGATGATCTAACATCCATTAGGAGGTCACTTGGACTTACTTGGGAAGACCTGGGTGCCTTGAAGGGTAAAGCTTGAAAAAATTAACACGAGGTATAGTTGTCATGTTTAGAAATTGTCAATTTCTTTGTTGCACATTTGCATGACAAAAGGTGTATTACCTGTTAGGAGAGTATGGGGTTCTTGATTATGTATTGGGGGTGATAAATACACTTGTTTTTTTCGATTAGATGTGTAATGTCATTAATGTGGGTTTATATTTTTCTATAGACTTTTGGAAATGTTCTCTTGTATATTTTCATAGTTTTGTTGATGGGACTTTTGTTGTATTAGGACCATGGAAAGAAACAATCAATTAAATGAAAACTAAATCTAGAGAGTTAATTACAATAAAAAAAAATGTCACATAAGAGAATTTTTATTATCTTGATGTAGACACTAAATTTGGGTCACACATCACTTTAACCCTCTTGATTAATTACATTCATCACTATACCTACTCATGCCCCTTGTGCACATATTTTAATTAATTAAATTTCTTTAATTAATTAATTATCTACCTCACCCTCCACCTCACCTATCAAACTCACCCAAGACCCATTCCACAACCTATTAATTAACTAGGACTATGTCTATACTTATCCTAAGTAACTAAGACTTAGGCTAGCCCTAGAATTAACTCCCATAACTCCTCCAACAAAGACTCTAACTTACCCGGTGCGCCTATCACTTAAGACTCAAATTTAAAATATCAATCACACCAAAAATAGTAAATATTAGGTTTTTTTGTAAAACCTTGACCTATTCTCCCTAATCGATGCGCTTATTCCTAGGTCGGTGTTAGTCACTTAACCGCCATTAGTTAGGTTAAATTCAAGTTTCTAATTCTACACCCTAGTTCTCCAATTCTTCAATTCTCTCTTTCACAAGATTTTGTACTTGGATTCTCAAGCACATAAGAGAATATACAAAGAACCGTAGAATTTCAAGTCCCCATCGATAACATCTTCTTCCTCCACAATCTAGATTACACACCAAAGCACACATGCTCTACTCGTCATGGCACTAGACACGATCACACATCTTCTTGGATGTTCACCAAACCTCCACTATATACACCAACACCTGCAAATATAAACTTAGATAAGTGTCTTATTTATCTCGTATTAATCTCTTATTTCAATAGTTAGATCTCTTGTTTATTTCTTTCTTTTATCGACTCTTTTACCTATCTCAGTATCACCACCTTCTTCCCATCTACCCGATCTCGTGAAACTCAACCTCTTTTCTTTGTTCCAGCACCTCAACCAACATTCTTGAGCCTTTACATAAAACCTATCACCCTTCCTAGACTCCTTCCACTCTCTATGCAATCACATAGAGAGAAAGAACCATGTTCTTGGGATTTGTGACCATATTGCCCCTACCGAAACTCGGTCACCCAACTAGCATCGGTATCCCATCCTAGCTGGAATCACTCACTCAACAGACGTTAGTATCTCGAGACTAATAATAATTCTAAAACCAACGAGCTCATATATTTCTACAAACGGCCCGTAACCTCACCATACTTTGCCTAAACGCTCAGTAACACCCGTAGACCATAAACCACCTATTACCTTGCCTCGGATCTAATCATATAAGCATTTGTTAGATCACATTTGAATTATTATAATTATATAGGATACCTAAACTCTATAACTACATTAGATCAATTTATTTTATGTTCTTAACAAGCATAAAATTTTTTAAAAACGTGGATTGATAGCCTTCTAGAAGTCTCTCGCTTCCCGCATCTAGCTCTTGCTATGCATTCCACTTATTATTATTTTAACTCCTTGTGGTATTGCTTTATTTCTCAAGTTGTTCTCCCGAGCCAAAGGGAAGTTAACACACTCAAACTTAGATCAAAATTTTACAAAGGCACGCGATGCCTACTACCGACGACATAACACAAGTATTCCTCCTATGCCCATTTCCCTCTTATTTGTTTTATCACATCTATCTACATTTGAGGTGAAACATCTTGCACACTCGGTGGGACCCCTTTTGGGTATCTTTTTCATTGTTCATTCTTAGGGAATCATTGTGTGTTTATTTCATTTTAAAAGAGTTCACACTAAAATTTCTCCTTGGAAATATTCCTCTTATTCTAATTGTCTTAGTGAAATTCATATTTTGGGTTAAAAAGAACACTTCTTCCTACTCTATATTGCATTAGTGAAATACATACTCTTTTCCTCTTCATTAATTGTTCTCATCAAATTTCATTTGTGGATTTGGGTTTAAAACTTGTGCACTTGCATTTTGAGTTTGTTGCATTGTAGCTCATTTAAATTTAATTTTACCCTATATGCTAGAGGTAATGATCGGATGATGGTTGATAAGAATGAAGTGCAGCTCACTTTGTGCACACACTCATTAAAAACAAATTACACATTTCTTATACATCTTCTTTCCTGATAGTTTCCGCAAAAAGATTAAAAAATAGTTGGTGGTTAGTCCAGTTAGTGTTCGCCAGCCATCATATCAGCGTAGCACCTCACGTCTTGCCAAGTATGTATTGGGGACACTGGGCCAAAATTAACCTAAAACTAGCCATAAAAGTGAGTTCACTTCTTTCTAGGAACCTTTGTTAACAAAAAATTATATTCTACTTACAGTCAATCCTAAATGGCATAAGCCGCACAACATAAAATCTATTGCTTAGGATTTTTGCTTGTTTTTTATCTTTTACTTGTCTTTTGTTTTGAGTTATAAGGCACGTTCTTCTTCTTTTTATTTCCTACACACCCCATCATTATAGTTGGTGTATTCTAACTCTATTTCTGAGTGTGTTTGGAATTTTCATTACCATACTCCATTCTTGGGTTGGTATTATTTAACTTAATCACCTAAAATCCATTTTTTCATCACTTTCTCAAATTCCATAAGAACTCTCGGTCAAGGGGACCTTGTGACCGCCATCGGTTAGCTTTTCAAACCAACATCGTTTTATTTGACCGAAATCATTTATATTATGTTTTGGTAATCTTTCCCAAAGCAAAGGTTTCAAATCAAATCCATTCATATTCAGTTATTCATCTCTGTCATTTTTGACATCTTTGAGTCTCTGTTACCAACAACAAAACTTAGTTTCATCTGGTTTACATTTATCATTCCCATATTTTCAAATATTTTAATCATTCACAATAATCGACATCGGTCCAAAGGTTGCTTGCATTAGTTACCCTACCGGTGCGGTCCTTGTGTTTTAAAATTATTTTTCAAAAATGACTAATCTTTACTTCCCAAAATATTTTTATCATCTTCTCCTATGTTTCGCACCATCTAGAGCTCAAGCCACATGTTCTATCATTTATTCACATGGTTTTGACTCACCGCCAAGTCAATGCCTTGGTATTTCATGCTAGCCACCATTTTTACCTACTAGTCCATTGCTACCATCCATCTCATCACTTATGAACCCCAACATTCCTCTTGTTTTCCTACATAGGTGATGAGGAATTCAAAAAAATCCTCAATCATAACCTTGCAGCCCTACAATATTATCTTTCCCACTCATCTACTTGAGATTCATTTGGAAAAATCTTATATAGTATGTTTTTCTCTATTTGTCCCACTATCACTCCGACCTCTATGCCAACAAGCACTAGCGTAGCCTTATTTGCCACTATTTCATCACTTTTAATTTCTCAAATTGTCCCAACCTCATTTATATCTACAATACCCACGAAATCTATCACACCTATGACATTTATTAGCCCCTCATCTACATCTATCCCTACATCATCAATCGTCATCACTTCACAACCTCCAGGTTGCATCGATACCCTTTCAAAATCTGGTTATGTTTATACTAACTACCTTTCCACCTATCGCTATGAAGGATTCGACATATTTCCTCCTACCTATAGTATTTCTTCGCCAAAGACTGTCACTCATACTTCTTATTCAAGTAATGTTCCATCATCGTTAGTCACCACTTACATTCCACCTCCTTAGTTTGATTATTCGGTGGCTCCATACACTAGAGTACCATCCACGTCCTATTCATCATACACACCTCCTTATACCATGAGAGGTGCTCCTCAATCTAATCCAACCATGGATCTGATAAAAATGATGATGGACAAGATGTAGTCCTCGAAGCATCTATTTCGGCTCTCGTAATATGCTTACTTACGATGAGATCTGCAACGAGCCTATTCACTTCTCCATTCCAATTCATCCCTATCCTACACATTGGGAGATTCCAAAATTTAACCAGTTTAATAGCAAGGAGGATACACAACAAAAAAAAATTTCCTTTAAACATGTTTGTTATCTTATTGCTCATGATGATGCCTTGCTCTTGTGAAATTTCCCAATGTATTGACAAGAGCATCCTTGGACTTATATAATGCCTTACCTAGGCACTCAATATTTTCATTTAAGCAATTATCCCAGGATTTCCTCAACCATTTATCTATTAACATCATCAAGAAGGTCACCATGAATGAATTTTATTCCATACACCAATATGAAGACAAATCTATCATGGATTTTTTTTTGCACTTTGGTGGAGTCTTATCGGTAAAATTTATTTCCAACTACCTTTAGAACTTATAGAGTTGTTCACCAGAGCATGTGCTAGGCATATCTCACCAACTCTCCAAGTCCAAACCTTCTTAACCTTTGATGATCCATTCACAATGGATTGGAAGTTAGAGACCCACGTCGTCAAAGAAAATAAACTACAATTGCAGAACAAACGTGCTCCTTTAAAACCAAATTATTCTTCCT
Organism: Taxus wallichiana var. yunnanensis; assembly: GCA_018340775.1. Classification (NCBI taxonomy): domain Eukaryota; kingdom Viridiplantae; phylum Streptophyta; class Pinopsida; order Cupressales; family Taxaceae; genus Taxus; species Taxus wallichiana. Next base: position 635,168,865 of record CM031241.1, read on the forward strand.
CTTATGAACCACAGAATAACCAATCAAAAAATCACTTGAAAATAAAGTGATCCACCAATGCAAAGAGAGTCCCGAAAGCCAATCCTTCTCATCCATCCAATCAGCCAAAACTGACTTCTAATATTTCTCCTATGTAGTATTTTCGGTAGAGGTATGAGTAAAGATGGTACACCCCCATTGGGGGAACCCTATTCCTCTATCCTAGAATAACCGATAAAAATAGGAGCTATTGTCCTTTTGTTCATCAAACCACACACTAGTTTTGATCCTTCTTTCCCTTTGCCTACATGGTATAAGAAAATGACTACTTCAATTACCATCACGTTAGGGGCCATAGTGATGGCAATTGAAAACATTCAATAACATTTTCTAAGAGATGCTAGACAATGGAGACATTGTCCTTGACAATCCCAACATGCTAGAAAACAAAAACTTACACATATTTAAGAATCCTTTTCCAAATCATAACCATACACCAAATAAAATGACTGTGACTTCGATGCTAACGTTCATGAGGTTCACACTATTTTTGAGATAGTAATTACTTCCTCTTATTATTCGCCTCCTATCCTCTCTATTGAGGAAATCCTATTGCAATCCCTTCTACCCATGGAGGATACTATTCCATCTACTCCACTACCCATAGAGGAGCATATCACATCTATTCCTTCTCCCATAGATGAGATTAACTCGTCCATGTCTTAGTTCACTATAGAATTAATCAAACATGTTCCTTTACACATGGAGGAACCAACCATATCTCCATCTTCACCTATCATAACACCTATTTTACCCACTCCTCCATCTTTAAAGAGGACCACCCTATCTACACTACTACCCCTAGAAGATTCAGTATCATCTATTTTTCCATCTCCTCCACCCATAAAGGAGTCATTTACATCTTCCTTTCTTGTTAGCGACTCATCTCCTAGGGTCTTCTAAAATCTTGTTGATCTCCTCGCTTTGATTTTTCCCATCAAATTAGATGTAGAGGCTTTTCCCGTGTCACTTTGAATTTAGAGTTTTGGACTAGTGTCACTACCCACACATGATATTCCAAGCCTAATACTCTTTTCATGATTAATAGACCAATTGGACTATGTAGATCACACTATACTCTGGGGGCACTTATGACTCCTAGTATGCACCCAAATGCAAATGGTGCCTACTAATACATCCACTATTTATCTAAATTTTTTTCAGTCAACCAAGACTACAAAACTTTAGTTAGTTGCATCCACCTTTCTTTCATCAAATTCACCTTCACCTCAACCTTCACCTACAACCAAACCGTTACCAACACCAAAACCTCACCGACACCCAAAATCACCACTACATTGGGGTCCTTCCCATACCTAGCCTACTCCATCGTGTTGTCAAGATAGAACTAATCACTACGTTGCACACCATTATGAAACCCACACCTACACATAAAAATAAAACACAACCACCTAGGCCTTGTACCCTCTTTCTCACATGAATTACCCTCCACCCTAACCTTTTCCTTCCATTCTAGGACCACATCCATCTACATTGGTAAAATGAACGTTGCATCAACCCATATTGGCACCTCTACTTCCTCCCCAAAAGAAACCTTAAACAAGATAACTTACACCTACATCCTTAACCCCATCACGTTCTCAACCTACACCTATGACCTTACCTTTATCACATCCTCTACCTATAGTTATACCTCTACTATCATCACGCCCACAACTTACACCCATACCTTTTCTTGCATTGTATTTTCAGCCAACACCTACACCTCCATCGTCATCACCATTATTGGGTAAATCATCTTCATTACATGTTGCAGATCCATTACCAAAACCATTGCTTTCCCTAGATTTTAAAATTACCTTCATCTTCTACTTACCCACCTATCTTATAACCCCTATCAACACCTTTACCCATGAAGGTGCAATCAAAACTAAAAACAAAACAAAAACCTTCACCACCAACCAAAAAGGTAGTTACACCTTCACTAGTTCCACCAATACCTATTCCCCAAAAATTACCTATTCCTTCACCAAAGCTTACTTTGACTTCACGTGGTGATCTGATGATGGGATATTATGCTAATGTTTTAGCTATGTTACTTGTAAAATTCAAAAATCACATTGTCACCCCTAATATCTTATGACTCGCTTAAGCCCAAACTAGTAGGGTTTGACAACCCACAAAGTTTTCTTATCATCATTCCCTAGGACATGATGTTGAGGGTTGTAACACCATTAAAAATTATCTCATCCAACTTTGTCCTCTTGAGCCCCTCATGGAATTAAATGACTCATTAGAAGAGGAATTTTTTCCCGAAGAGGATGACTTGTTAGATGATACTTTCACTTCACCTCTCCCCGCACAACCTTAACCCATAAACAACAAATGACCCTCACCTCCACCACCTCAGCCCTTCTATCCTCCTCCAAAATTTGAGATCAACATGATCTATATTAGAGAGCTAGCTAAACCCCCTCCAAAATACAATTGCACCAAACTCATCTCATAGGGCTCTTATCCCCCACTTGGTTATTTCCTTCATGCCACTATACCTTTCATGATTCGTCACCCACTCTTCCCCATATCAATATGGTTCATGTTGCCACTTGAGCACAGGAAGACAAAATGAAAGAGAAAATATATAATCCTTCTACTTCAATTTTACTCAACATTCCAGCCGCACTTGCACTAAGGTAACCATCCACGGACCCTCCTATCCAATTTTTGATGGTATCACACATCACACCATGGTCAAACAACTACAACAATATCCTTTGAAGATGTCTTTTTATGACTTGATCCAAACCTCAAAATATCATTATAGGCCTCTGCTAGACATCTTACAGATTATCAAGGTGTTACCGAATGACCCGTCGCCCATCTCACCATCTTTACCCCACATCATGTTGCCTCTCTTACTATTTCACCCAATAATTCCATACCCCCTACCACTCATCATATTTCCACTTGTCAGTTTTTGGACTCGTAAATCACTCCTTTTCATTCGAGAGATCTAGACCCCACCCTTTTCATCTTCATCTACATCGATGATATTCACATCCGATGTGTTATGATTGATGGTGGTGTAAGTATCAACATCATCTCCTCTTGTGTGTATGAAAAATTCACATACCTACCCATTGCATGAATAATAACCCAATTATGTTGCATTCTTTTAATGATGTCATCACTTCCACTCTAAGCACCATCATCCTTCATATCTGCATGGGTCCTCGCATGCTTCCTAAACTCTTATACATCCTAGAAGAGGAGTTCTAATACAACATGTTCCTTGGTCGACCTTAGATTCACACCATAGGGTGTGTATCCTTGACTCTTCATTAATGTATCAAATTTAAATACAAGGGAAAACCTTATACCATACCAAAGCAGATCCTTTTCCCTTCAAAAGTAGTAGTATGATGTACCGACCAAATGATGTCCTTATCCCAACCATGGCATTTGTAACTTCTTCTTCCTCCACCACCCCTTCTTCTTCTTCTTCTGCATCTACAAATTCTATCATGCCTTCTACCATAATTATCACATCTATCTACGCCATTATTGTTTCTTCCAAAGTTAGCCCATCTTCATCTTCCAAATCTTCGGATAGTTCATCTATCCCAACTTCTCAAGTCCTGACTTTTGATCCCCTAGTAGATGATTTTCAACATATTTCTTTGGTAGAGTATCATCTTTACAATGTCAACACTTTCCTTACCCCTCGAAGTATGACACTCTTCACCGACATCCTCATTATGACAAATGTTTAGGAGAAATATTTTCATATGGGCATCCTCATCTTCATACAAGACCGACTTATGGAGGATTAGATATCTCTTCTTATTCTCTTGAACCACCTCATCAAACAAAACCATTTTATTTCAACCTCGATATACCTGACCAACCACCACTTTTCCCACACATTCTTTCATCGTTGTTCTTGGAAAGGCTTTGGCTTTGGTATTCATGAACAAGGTTTCCATGCGATCATAACATGCACTACCACCTGTAAACATAAAAGAGTTGTGGTATTGGATTCTCCATACCACCTACTGCAAAGAAGCCATGAATCTCCCTCATAGAGGTAGAAGAGCCTTTTAGACCAACCTCACCTATTGCACCACCCTCAACCACGAGTCCATGGATCCAAAATCTATTCCTCCTATTTTTTTTTTTTTTTCGTGAACACCGTTTCCTTGGGACCTCGACCTATCAACTGATGATGATGCTCCCCTTCCATTCCTCTTTGTTATCCTGACATGATTAATGATGACACACCTTCTATAAACATCATTCAATGTCATGATGATGATTCCCTTATCACCTACCTAGGTGCTAAAAATTATTACATTCATTGGTCGTTACCTTCACGAGATGTAAACCATGTTAAACTAATAAACCATTCAAATCAACATTAATACTCGGGATGACCCTCACATTCTAAAGATAGGCCAATAATTAGATCCTTTCGAACATGAAGTCTTCACCAATTTCGTTTGAGATCATAACAACGATTTTTCTTGGACTTATGCTTGACATATTGGGTATTGACCTAAATATCATGGTCCATAAAATTGTAACTATTTCCAATGCCAAACTTGTGAAACAAAAGATGTGAAAAATGCATCCACTCATTTCCCTTCTCATCAAAGAAGAACTTCAACGTCTTCTCTTTGTTTATTTCATATTACCCATTGACTATCCCTAATGGATATCTAACATTGTGCCTATCACTAAGGTGACAGGGGACTCGCATTTGCATGGATTTCGTGACCTTAATCTTGCTTTCCCTAAAGATGAATTTCCCTTTCCTAGCATTGACCAACGAGTTGATCTCACAACCAGCCATGAGATGTTATCTCTTATGGATGGGTTTTCGAACTATAATCAAATATTTATCTCGCTTTGAGGATAGACACAAAACCGCATTCATCACCCCTTGAGGGACCTTTTGCTATTATTGATTCATGCCATTTATCTTGAAAATGCTTGAGTAACCTATCAATGTGTTATGATGTATATCTTCCATGATATCATGCATTATATTTTGTAATATTATGTCGATGACCTCCTTGAAAATCCAAAAGTCGTGCCGACCATCTTGGGGTTCTTGAAGTCATCTTTGATTGCCTCATCAAGTATTGTGTTTTCCTTCAACCAAAGAAGTGCATTTTTTCTGTCCTTTCTAGAAAACTCCTTGGTTTCATCATCTCTTTACGAGGCATTAAAGTCAACCCTACCAAAATCAAGGCCATTCTAGAAATTCCTCCACCCACTAACCTTTGCCAACTACGTAGATTGCAAGGAAAATTATAGTCTACTCGATGTTACATTTCCAAACTTTCTAACTAATGTCACCCTTTTAATTATCTTCTTAAAAGGAAATCTCCTTCAATTGGAATGATGAGTGCCCCAAATAATTTAAAGTGTTGAAATAATATCTTCTTCAAACACTTGTGCTCACCCCACCTAAAGATGACAAGCCTTTTTACCTCTACATCTTTGGCACTGATCATTCCTTGGGGCCATGCTCATTCACTACGATGAAAAAATTGGGAACAAGAAGTTTATTATATAAGCCATACCCTTTTAGACTATGTAACTATGTAAACCCATGCTAAAAAGCTTTTCCTAGCCTTAGTCCTTGTAGCCACCAAACTTCACCATTATATCCTCAATAAAAATACCTTAGTTGTCACTAACACCAACCCCTACATTACATGTATACCAAAACTTACCAAAAACAATTTCCATCGCATTGGATCATGTTCCTAGCCAACCTAGACCTTGAATTCATCCATCAAAAGTCTGTTAAAGGTCAAACCATTACCGATCAACTTGTAGATGCACCCCTTCCTAGAAACCAATCTTATAACTTTGATTTTCCCAACGAGTCAATATCTAAATTTTTCTCTTGAAGACATGGATAGCATGAACTACCAAATTAACTTTCCTTCGATGGTTCCAAATGTCAATGTAGGGATGGTGCGGTGTCATTCTCATCCCTCTTAACGATGAGCCTATTCCTTTATCTTTCAAACTTGAATTTGAATGCACCAATAACGTGGCTGAATACGAAGCACTCATACTAGGTATTCAAATTTCTATTACCCTAGATGTTAAAACCATCAATATATTTGATGATTCTCACGTTATCATAAACCAAGTCAATGGATCATTCTAGTGTCATAACAAGGTGCTGCAAAATTGTAAACATCATTTTGACATGCTTTTGACCACCTTTGACCATTATAACCTTCAAATCACTCCACACTCCACTAACAAATTCGTAGATACCATGGTGTGTATAGCCTCATAGATACCTGCCTTAGCCTCGAATCAATGATCTTTATCAAAATACAAAGGTTGAAATCACCTTCTTACCTTCTTCCTAGCGTTAACTTTGTGGGAAGAGTGAAACGACCCACGTGAATTTTTATAAGTAGTTTGCTAATTAAATTTCTCTTTCCATCTTACCTCCGGATCTCACTCACAATGATCGTGAGCCTTCCTCCAAAAGGTCTCTCGTTACATCATCATGGGAGGTCTTCTCTATAAATGTGGCTTTGATGGTATCCTAATTAGGTTCCTAACTAGTTCTAAAATTTTGTAAACCATAAAGAAAATCCATGATGGAATTTGTGGTGGGCACTTCGATGTCCATGCTATTTCTAAATTCATCCTTCGCCTTGGTTATTCTTTGGTCGAACCTTAACCAAGACTATTGTGACTTTGTCAAGTGTTGCGTGAAGTTTCAACAACATGATAATCTTCACCATACTTCTAGTCACGCCTTACAAGTCGCTAAGGAATTTTGGCCTTTCTCTCAATGGGGATTAGATCTCATTAGAGAGATTAGCCCCATTCCTATCAACATCATCAATGGATTGTCACTTTGTAATCGAATAATATTAAAATTAATGGGTAGAAGTTGTTCCTCTCATTTATACAAAGGCTGAGAAAATATGTGAGTTCATAAATCACCATATCATTTGCTAGTTTGGCATCCCTCATTGCCTTATCGAGAGACAATGGAAAACACTTCAAGAACCAAACCGTATGAAAATTGTGTGATGCCTTTGGCATTCAACTAAGTTTTTCATCACCCTATTACCCACAAACCAATGGCCAAGATGAATCTTCTAAGAAAACCCTTAACAATATTCTTATGAAAGTTGTCGATGATACTGGAAAGGATTGGAATACGCACATTCCTTTCACCTTATGGGCTTACCATACTAGCATTCACACCTCTACCAATGCTACACCCTTTTATTTGGTCTAAGGTATAGAGTTTTCCTTCCTCTTGAAGTCTAGATTCCATATCTTCATATATCATTCAAATATATGATCAACGATGATGACTTTCACCAAGAACGTTTGGCGTAACTAGAGCTTTTAGAAGAATGTTGTTTAATCGCCTAGACCACATTTAAGTCTACACAAATGTATCAAACGATCCTATGATAAATATGTTCATGAATTTATTTTCAAGGTCAGTGATCTTGTCCTAAAGGAAAATCAACACGTAACCAAAGCATAGAAAATCAAACGGGGCAAATTTTCTCTTGATTGGCATGGACCCTACATTGTTACCCATGCCTATGGATTAGGTGCTTATCATTTAGCTTCACTTAAAGTTAAAACAGAACTCCGAACCCCTTAATTTCATGCATCTTCAACCATTCTACTACTAGATAAAGTTTCACACCACTTTATGTCATCTACATGTTTATCTCTTGAGTGCATATCTTCTTCCACCTACCTCTTTTAAGGACCAATGACTAAAATGGAATTGTTTGATTATCCGTCACCATTTAGCCTTGCCTTAAACATGAGTACCATGGATCTACTCATGGAATGATTCTCATTGATAGTTTTTTTCCTTCTCAAGATGGAATCGCATGGTCATTCGTAATTTTTTGTGTTATGGTTTTCCCTTATGAAGGAAACCTATACTCCTTTATAGTCTTTTCCATGACTTCAAGTAGTCAAAATAAAAACAAAATATACATGGGATAACCAAAACTAAAATCCTTGAGTCAAACTTCTCACAAAAAAATGAATCCCTCAAAAGGACATCTCTATCTCTTTCTTGCTACTATAAATAGACTACTCCCTCGAAGGAAATCTATATAAAGTCAGCCACTCATTGTATTTAGCCTATCTAAAAAGAAGACTAATTCAGCTTCTAGAAGACCTCAAAGAGAACCTAGTTATCCCAATATAGACTTCTGCATCAATCAATTTATATCTATAAAAGAAAGCAAAAACAAACAAAAAAGTTAGAAAAAATACAACATTTTGGTCATGGACTTGCCTATCCTGGTTTTGGGTATCTTGCAAAACGGGCATACTATCCCACAACAAGGTTATGCTAAGAAAACCTTTCCATCTTACCTAATGTCTTATTATTTCCTACCTCACCTCAAGGGACAAAACGTGTATTTTACATTTTTTGATCACGTAGCTTCTTTCACCTATAGACCTTTCGTACATGCAATGTATCTAGGGCCTTATGTTCAAATAAGTCTAAGGGTATAACACTTAGGGTTCTTGCCAATTTGGGGAAAATCCCCCTTTTTCCTTCTCATATTTTTACTTGGTTGATCTTTCAACAGATAAGACCTATCAAAATCAAAATCACCTACACTTACATCTTCATGTATGCTCGAAAACAACCTATCTCATCTTTCCTATTACCCATTCAAAATTTCCTCATCGCCTTGCCCAACCAACATAATTACCCAACCTACCTATTCATTGGACTTGTTTTATTATTCCTTGGTTTAAGGGATAACTACATCATCCTGAGGCCCATTTTTTAAGAGCTATCTAGGAAGAACTCTTAGGGCATGGGGCCCTTTGAGGTTAGCTCTACCAATCTTTTACCCCTCATCAATTCCCCATCAAAACCAAAACCTTGTTACTTTCCATAACAAAAATAATTTGGAATTTAACTTGAAACCAAACCATACATCACCTATACAAATCATCATTTATTTTCCATAATACCAATAACTTGGAAATTAAATCAAACAAAACCATAACTCAACCATGCCTATCACCTAGTTTCCATGATAGCAATACATTGGAAATCAAGCCCTTTTACCACATCATCATAAACATGACTCAACCATGACTATCATCTAGTTTCCATGACATTAATATAATGGAAATGCAATCACATTATCAAAACCATGACTCAACCATGCTGCCTATCGTCTAGTTTCCATGACATCAATAAAATGGAAATTCACTAATCATTCACCACATCGACTCAACCATGCCTAATCACCTAGTTTCAACAAAATAATTTACTTCAAATTTAAACCAAACCATGCCCAAGTGTACTTTACATGATAACAATATAATGGAAATTGAACCATAAGATAACATCTATAAATATAAACATCCATCCATACATAGAAATGTCTTTATATCAATACACTTTGAATATACATGTATAAACATAAGTATCTCAAAACTCACATATACATCTTAGCTCTTCGACACACAAGCTGGTATATATATCAAAAATCAAAATAAAACATCATCATCATATGATCACTCTAGCCATTACGGTTTGTCTCTCGGTCGCTCTCTCCAGGTCCCTCATCTGGTCTCGGCCCTATGGGAACCGGTAACCTCAACTCGACCCTATCCCTAGGACCAATGGCCCCATGTACTACAAAGCTATGAGTCTAGGATCGGGTCCTCTCGCTAGCAGTATGTTATGCTCTGTACTTGGCATATGAGGTATATGAAATAATAGCCTCCATCATATGGTCTGGTAATACCTCAACTCGATATTATATCCTTGTATACATCCATCAAAATAAATTGTAGCGGGGACATACCTTTATGTGGACCCTTCCCCAATAAAGGTGGTGCTAACCTCCGAACTCCGTGCCCTCTTCCTGCTACGTGTAATACAAGACCTTGTTACGGTGTATGTGCTTGTGCCTATACTTGAGGTTGCACAACTACTAGATACACTGTAAAGTGGCCACCCGGGCCTACTGATCCTACCAATTTCCCACCATCCCTAGCATGTGTTTATTCCGTGCCAACGGCCCTACGGGGGTTACAGCACTCCGTGCATGTAATGTCGTAACATGTGCTTGCAATGTGACCACCTATCCACCATCACCTACATATGCCTGCATCTATGCTAGCTTCCCCTGTAGCCATGTCACCTATCCCTAAAAGGTGGTCACCCGAGCTCTGCACTTTGAGATAGATGTAACTATAATGTTGTGACTGTCCTGTAATTGATCCTCTATATAATACATGTGGCCAAACCTGACTTCTCGGGTCTAGGTGGTGTTGCTTATAGTTGGGCCACCCACCACTACCTATATGCATATGTAGTACCTACTTCTCAACCCCTGCTAGATCTATAGGACGTGGTGGAGATACAGATCTCTCCACGTCATCCCTGGAATGCTATGGAAATGGTGGACGCACATCTTGTTAAAGCCCAAACTTCAACCTAACTATGTTCACATGTATCATCTCATGCTCACTTGGGTCTTGTCCCCTGTATCCACCTAAGTAGATGTAACCCATCTAAATCCTCTACCATACCCCTATAAGATGGAAAATCCACATAAGGTCACCACAAAATATCGATCATTGAAAAGACATCCAATAACCGCATGTAGTAGGTAACTTTTTGTGTAGTCACACCCACCCTCGGATGTGCTCCTATAGGTACTCATCTCTTGAATTCAACCCCATAGATGCCTCAAAACCGGTCTTGTCATGGAAGGTCTATAAGACACGAGACATATGCTATGTTTTGGAGCCTATTTTCATGTGTGGAAGTGTTGAAGAATGTACACTAAAATTACTGTACACTCTTCATGTATTATTTACCTCGAAAAATGTGCCCAATATATCAAGAAACATTCTCTTCTCATATGGGAAGGATTTTTGACCCATAGGTTTATGGGATGGTTTTGGCCCATGGTTTTTGGTACTTACACTATAGCAAAACTACTTAAGTAGTTGTCTACTTATGTGGTTTTTGCATATGGTAGGGTTGATGTAACATTGCATATGTGTGTGAATTCGGGTGTGAATTTTGTAGAGTTTGTTAAGCATAGCTCCAAACAGATCTGGGTATTGTATTAGGAGAGAAGTGGCTTGTAATTAAATCGAACAAGTTATTCTTAGTGGACATAGCCTAAATTGGGTGAACCATGCTAAATATTGTCTCTTTGTGTTGTGTTCTTTTTATTACTGCACCTTTATTTTAGATTTGTAATATTTTATGCATATTAGTTTCTATTGTTGTAATTTTGTGAGGATTGTTCCACATATTTTATCCTTATTTCCTAACAACATAAAATGTTCCCATACGCCCAACAATGTAATAGATATGTGTAACACATTCCAAGCCGTCTAATCCTCCGATAAGGCCATAGTGTTAGGAAATATTTATTTAGTGCTCCATTAATATTTATGATTGAATATTTACTTAGAGGTAAATATATATGGGTGATGTAAATGTTAATGTGAGTTGTTTGATAAACAACTCATATAACAATATTAGTTTGGGTGAGTTTTAATAACTCACATATATAGGTGTTGAGAGAGAGATTTGTGGGAGTGTTGTTGAACAACCTCCTTGTTTTTAGTAATGCATATTCCTATATATGTGTAATCCGAAATGAATTGAAATGTATATCATAATACATTATTGAAGTATTATTCCGTGTAAATCTGTTGTTGCGCTTTTCATTTTGGTATTAGAGCAGTATTTAACCTTGCACCTGTGATGTTGTAGCAATTTTTAAGGGGTAACCATCTCTTATACTGCCCCTTGGTTATGCGAGAAATCAAATTTGTAAAGATTTTCTATTAGTTTTTGTAGTAACTTTCATGTTAGTTAAGATCTTATTCATTGAAAACTAGGATCTATTTTATTTTTCGTAATCCTGTGTAGAAGTGGACAGTTGTATCTTTCTCAGGTGCTTCTGTATCAAGAATAAAATATTGTATGAAGATCTAGCTAAGCAAATTAAGTGTCAAACTCTTCTGCTAAATCTTGTCTAATATCTAGTGAGGAGCAGGTAGATATATACACTATTGAAACCACCCATCACACGAGCATTATTCTACTATGTTCGTGCCTTCTTCTGATCCAATCTGGATGCTATAAATGCGTCTAATCCTAGAAAGAAGTGATCTCCTTCATGCATCACCCATGACATTAATGCATTAAGGTCAAATTATAGTGCAGGGTGTATAAAATTACCATACCTATGGGCATTCATTATTTTGTATCCACCTATACATATCGGCTATCATCTGTATCAGGTTCTCTTTGAGCAGAATCAATTTGAATGTGGATGGGGTGGACGTGTTTGGTATGAATGGTAGAAAATTCTCTTGAAATCTTCAATGTGAAAGCTGCTGAAAGGAAAAGCTGCTTGCAGTCTATCTACATCCAAATGCATGCCGTCTTGATCCTCCTCATTGAAAACTTACGGTTTTCCACTAATTCCTGGTACATGGCTCAACGCATGGAAAGGGGTAGCTCAGTTCATAAAACTAGCTCATCTCCAATGAGGCATCTGACATGTTTTAAACCTGTTCAATCACCTTGATATGTGTTTCCATAGCGATCAACTTCTCCATGCATATATGTCATGTGTACTTCTATGTGTATCAAGGAGCATATTCGAGTCATAAAGTAAGTTGAGTTTACAATAGTTTTGATAGTCTAAAGTGTTTGTCTATGTTATTTTCTATTTGCGAGTTATTATCTAAAGTCTCGTGTTATATTGAGGAAGAGTCATTAGTTATTCAATACATTTGTCGTTAAAAGAATCAAAGTCATGTAAAAGATTCATTTTTAAAAAGTAATCTCATTTTATTACTTTTTAAAATTTTAGTTGTGTCCTCTTGTCGAAGTTGTAAAAGTTAAATAGGTGATTTTAGGATATTTGTTTTTGTCTTTTTTATTATTGTCAAAAGTTGTGTCATTGTATTAAGTCTGAATTTTTTTAAAAAATCTCGCATTTCAATTTTGGACGCATTTTCACTTGTACGCGACGTCCAAATTATTGAAGGTATTTTGAGCTTCGTGATCACATCCGGCTGAACTAGCAGCATGAAACCGGAGGTAGGAGGCATCGGAGGTTGGAGGTCATTCAGCGACCTCTCGTCAGTTGCCAACGATGGGGCCGCATATCAGCTTTGGTGACATGTGTGTGTGCAGTTTGATTTTAGTGCTTCCAGTGTGGTGTGCCTCAGTTTGCAGTGATCTTGTTTTCAATAAGTGGAAATTTCACATTGAGGGGGGGAACATCATTCCAATGTTCCATTTCTAGTATGTCAGCTTTTTCTATGTATGTATGAGCAACAGATGTTAGCAGAATTTCCTATGTTATTCCCTATAGTGAGATGTGATGAGGGCTGATAATAGTACTTGGCACATCATGATGTGGTTGTAGGTAAACCACTTGAAAACCTTCATTTGTGGTTTGTGGTAAACCAATTGCAAAACCACCATTCTTGGTTGTTGGTAATCCATTTGCAAAACCATCACTTTGTGGTTTGTGGTAAACCAATTGCAAAACCACCATTCTCGGTTTTTGGTCAACCATTTGCAAAACCATCCTTGAGGTTTGTGATCATCTGTGAAAATCACTAGATCATGAGCAGGTGCAAGTATAAGGCAGGTTTTCCCCATGTTCACACTAAGGGGGAATGTTAGGAAATATTTATTTAGTGCTCCATTAATATTTATGATTGAATATTTACTTAGAGGTAAATATATAGGGGTGATGTAAATGTTAATGTGAGTTGTTTGATAAACAACTCATATAACAATATTAGTTTGGGTGAGTTTTAATAACTCATGTGTATAGGTGTTGAGAGAGAGATTTGTGGGAGTGTTGTTGAATAACCTCCTTATTTTTAGGAATGCATATTCCTATATATGTGTAATCCGAATGAATTGAAATGTATATCATAATACATTATTGAAGTATTATTCCTTGTAAATCTGTTGCTATGCTTTTCACATAGCTCCTTTACTGGTGAACTAAGAAATCCAAAGTGGCAAAGCAAATCAAATCCTCTCCTCAACCATATCCTATAGTACACCCATCAAGTACTGCGGATACCTCCCACCATCTGAATCGAGGACGAAAATTACCTAACCGCTACCATCATTAGGACTAATAACCTTATCTCTTGCAGATATGCAACATACATATCCCTATAGGTTAGGCTCGCACTCGATATATCAATAGGCCCATCGCCTCTCGAACATAGCCACTATCGGCTCAACCAGATGCCTCTGTTGTAATCGATATATGAGATCCCCAACAATTAAAAGCCACAAAATATTATACACATCCTCTAATGTGATAGTCATCTCTCTAGTAGATAGGTGGAATGTATTGGTCAATGAATCCCATCTATTGATGAGTGTGACCATCAAAATTTGATCTCGAATTATATGCCTATAGCACCTAATATACTCAAGATCAACATCTTGTATGTGATCCCACACATCCTCTATTACGTTGGGCCACATCTGTGCCGAACGATGATACCTGGTCTTGCATGATGAGTCGCTACCTCACTTGCATCATCAATCAATAATTTCAATCAAAAACCTTCTCAATACACTATTACCCATAACCAACCTGACCTCATACTTACCCCTAATTTTCCTAATTCCACCCACTTTTACCCAAATCAAACCTTAAACATCAATTTTACCTACCCTTAACCTAATTTTCACACCTACCCTTCACCTATTTCACCTAAACTACTTTATCCATTGTGTGCTTATCTTCACACTATTACCCCCTATCATAGACCATTTAACCCATTCTCTCACAACCCACCTACACAAACATGCCTCATATGTACCCAATATCCCCTCTTTTATCTACCGTAACCCAAACCCACACTGTCTTACCTTTCTACCTTTCCCAACTCAAGTTTATTCACCTTGGACACTTTTTATAGTGGCCAACACTAGTCACCTTGACCGGTATCGGTCACCCTTTAACTCACCAACATTAGAAACCCTACCAAGTCAAACAATGTGTGACTTGCATCATTCAACTGGTTTGGTACCAAAACCAAAACCCCACACTAGCCATTTTCCAAAAATTTACAAAACATCCTAAAATTCTACCCTTTTACCTCTAAATTTCATCCACATTCATTTACTGACCTATTTAACCTAAATTTGGCACTCCCCATACCCAATTTCATCATATTTCACCCAAATAAAAATTTAATTTCCAATGCCAAAATATCCATTTTAACCTTCATTTTTCAATAAAAACAACTGATGGAAAGTGGATCCTACCTCTACTCGATGTCGTCTCATGGCGGGATCTCCGGTCTCGAGATAGTGGTTCTTTAGCTCCTTCTCCCCTTTGTCATGACTCAACCAATCTCTCGACCTCTCCACCAACATAATTTCTCCAATTTATCTCATGGCCCCATCAAATGGATGTCAATCACCCACTAGCCACTTGCCAATTCAGCCACAAACCTCTCACCGCGTTTTCTAGCCCCACACCTCTTGCCATGTCATTTTTTAAAAGTAAAATGAATAAATGAATCTGTAAAAGGTGGATTTTACCATTTCTATCCCCAAATCAACATGACTAGCATCAATCATATAGTGCCGTAGTTAAGCTGTCATAGGTTAACCTCAACCGACATCGGTCACCTTGTTTAGCCCTATGATCTCATTATCATATATTTTTACCCTACCCAATTTTTTTCTTACACCCATCAACCTTACCATTACCTATTAGGTTCACCCAGAAGCCTTCAATGAACATTCATTTCCATTATTACATTTAGGGAATTTTTTCACCTATACCTTGGTCTTACCCATGGCCTCACCTAAACACCCACTCACACCCACCCATTTGAAATTTGAGTTCACTTCCTCGTTATACCTTGCAAGGATGTACTTGAGTTGTATATCATATCAACCTTGCCTTGCCGATGCCATGATTTTTATCTCGACCAGACCAAACCTTTTTGTGCTTTGGAACCCATCTAATGCCTATTCCTGCACCTAGCCTAGTTGTGCTTCCAGGACCGTATCTTATACCTTGGATACTTTATACACATCAACCTTGTTTGGATAAACAACTGACCTTTTGCCAAAGTAGAGTTTGTATACTCTTCAACATAGTTCCTTGTCACATTTTATATGTGTGCATTCATTCAATGCCCCCACCTATTTATTATACCCAGCCTTACCACCGCTTTGTGCCTATATTTTACCCTAATTTTTTTATCACCTACCATATTATCAAACCACTCACTTTGCTTCTTCTATGACCTTAATAGTTACTAGTTTTAGGGGGTCACTTCCACCCATACTGGGCAACCTAATCTTCACACATACTTGGGGCAACCACTTCTATTTTTTCCAAAGATCACTTACCAATACAACTACGTGATAAAAAGGGGTAAATGTAGACACCAAATTTGGATCACACATCCCTTTAACCCTCTCGATTAATTACATTCATCATTATACCTACCCATGGCCCTTGTGCACATATTTTAATTAATTAAATTACTTTAATTAATTAATTATCTACCTCACCCCTCCACCTCACCTAATACCACCTCACCTATCCAACTCACCCAAGGCGCATTCCCCATCCTACTAATTAACTTGGACTAGGTCAATACTTATCCTAAGTAACTAAGACTTAGTCTAGCCCTATAAATTAACTCCCATAACTCCTCCAACAAAGAATCTAACTTACTTGGGCGCAATCTATCACTTAAGACTCAAATTTAAAATATCAATCATACTAAAAATAACAAATATCAGGTTATTTTTTGCAACCTTGACTTATTCTCCCTAATCGATGCCGGTTATTCCTAGGTAGGTGTCACTCACCTAACCACCACTAGTTAGGTTAAATTCATATTTCTAACTCTACACTCGGGTTCTCCAATTCTTTAATTCTCTCTTTCACATTATTTTTCACTCGATTCTGAAGCACACATGTGAATACACGAAGAACCGATCATTTCAATCCCCATCAACAACCATCTTCATCCTCCTAATTCTAGATCACACAATAGAGCACACATGCTCTCTGCCATGATGCTAGATAGGATCACACATCTTCTCGGACATTCACTAAAACTCCACTACCTACACCAATACTTGCAAATCTATACTCGGGTAAGTGTCTTATTTCTCTGTATTAAGCTCTTATTTCAATACTTAGATCTATTGTTTATTTCTTTCTTTTATCGAATATTTTACACACAAGTATCACCACCTTCTTCCCATCTACTTGATCTATCAAACCAAACCACTTTTCCTCATTCGAGCACCTCTACCAACATTCATGATCCTTCACATAAATCGTATCACCCTTCCCAGGGCTTCCACTCTCTGCGATCAAAGAGAGATCTGACAGAACCACATTCTTGGGATTTGTGACCATATTTCCCCTATTGAAACCCAGGTCACCAAATCGTTGTCCTCTCCTAACCTAGCGAGGCATTAGTCACTCATCCGACATCGATCTCTAAGAATGATAATATTTCTAAAACCAGGTGAGCTCATATCTTACTCAAAAATGCCCAGAATCTCACCATACTTTTCCCAGGACCTCTGAATGACCTCTGTCACACCTATAGACCATAAACTACCTATTACCTTTCCCAGATCTAGTCATATAAGAATTTTTTAGATCATACTCGAATTATTACAATTATATAGGATACCTAAACTATATAACTATAGTAGATCAATTTATTTTATGTTCTTAGTAAGCATCAACTTTTTAAAAAACATAGATTGTGACCTTCAGAAGTCTCTCGCTTCCTGGATCTAGCGCTTCTTTAGGTAGTCCACTTATTATTACTTTAAATTCTTGTGGTATTGGTTTCTTTCTTATGTCATTCCCCCTAGACAAAGGGAAGTTCACATACTTAGCTCGATCAAAAGTCTATAGTGAACACAAATCCTACTACCAATGACATAACATAGGTATTCCTCCTACGCCCATTACCCTATTTTTTTATCACATATATCTACATTTGAGGTGAAACATTTGATTAAAATAGAAATGGTGAAATGTGAAAAATGGTTTATGGGGTCCTAGGAAATGGTAATATATAATTGATTTCATGAAAATTTAAAGGATAGAGTCCTCGATATACCCAAAGGTACACGAGGCCCAAATATGTGTTTGTGTCATAGTATGAGTCATGGTATTGGGGCCTACCCTTCACTTCATGGTCTGTAATGATAAGGGTGTTAAGTTCTTATCCAATATACCTCCCACAATTTTTTTATACTCGGTCAAAACACTTGAGTGGACTTATAATCTTGGTGATGAAATCTAATTAGTCTACACGGGTAGGAGTGTTTTGATGGAAATTTGTTTTGAATGTGGTTTGGTTGTGATTGAGGGAAACTAAGTGAATGAAATTTTTAGTTTCATAACTTGGCTATATGATTAGGAAAACATGAGAGTTTTATTTCAAGGCCTTAAAAATAAATATTAGTTCAATCTGCGACAAAAAAATGATGCAAAGAAAGGAAAATAACAAAGAAAGCATACCTATTTTTAGCTTTTGATAATTCTTTTTAGATTTTTAAATTTTTATTTTTATGGGAATAGGTGCTCTAGAAGATTAAAACTTGGAAGGATTAGATAAAATAGGAAATAAAAAATAAACATAGTCCTAAAGGTAGACTAGATAAATAATCGAAAGCAGACCACATAACTTGTTAATGATTTGAAGGAATCGCAGACAATTCAATAAAATTGTAGGAAATTCTACATAATTACTAGCGATTATAAAGAAGATAACATTAAAATAGTTATAAGTTAATTTTTAATGAAATACAAAGGTGAAAGGGTCCCACCAAGTGTGCTAGGAATGTATTAGGTAAATTTTAGGTCTATGCTATTAAGTGCGAAAAGTACATAAAACTTAAAATAAGGTAGGTTTGAATGATACCTCCACTAACACTCGCAATGTCAAGATGGTCAAATATAATGATCGATAAGTGCTCCTCCTTTTTCCAACCTAAGAGGAATTCAATCAAAGAAAACTAAACAAGAACTATTAGACACGATGGGATAACAATATACTCAGCAAAGGTAGATTCTAGGAATCCAAAGGGACTTCCTTGGAGGATGTCATCTCATTTCAAAAAAATTAAGTGAGTTTATGATGAAAATAAAATAAGAAATGGAAATGATAAGGAGGAATCTAAAACTCAAGGTGAAAAGGAAATTCATGTTCCTTTTAGTAGGTGGCCCGAGATAAAGTGGTGGAAATTTGGAAAACTTTTAAATTAATTACAACAATAGTCTACGGTTTAGTTGGATCTCATGGAGGAACTTGAGATGGTTCTCAATATCCTTAATGTAGGGTGTGAATATGATGGCACACAACATGATATCATGGAGTACATCAAATTTTTCCAACATGAATGGTTGTTGGATGATTGGAAGATCATAGATGCTTGTGATAGGATGTGGTTGGCCTAGAAAAATCATCTATAAAAGAGGCATACTTTCAATAGACAATTTAAATCCAAAGATATATAAAAGTTGATAAAAATGTTATGATTGATAAAAGGGATTGATAGAAAAATCAAATTTAATTCACAGGAATCACTAATGATTTAAGGTAATTATTGGTGATTCGAGTAATTGTTGACAATTTCTATAAAAATATTGATTTTCTCAAACAATGACAAGTTGATGTAAACATAAATATGAGTGGATGATTTTGTAAATGTTTATGTGGTAAGATATTTAAAAAAATAAAAAATAAGTAACTTGGAGTGTAGACAAGTTATAGAATTCCTACAAATTATGATTGAAATTGATGTTGTTGACTGTAGATTATCTTGTAATAATATTGAAGACAAGGCTATAGAAATTGATGTGTCACATATTCTTATAGAGACTTGATGTTGTTTCTAGGCTTGAAGATTACTGGAGTGATAGAGTTTCACTACTTGGTTTGAAAAATAGATGCAAATACATTCAAATAATTTACTGAAGATACCTAAAAAGAGTTGAAACTCCTATTTATAATTGATGGTGATTTTTTAGAATCACTAGTGATCTGAAAAATTTGAGGAAAAATTTTAGAAGTGGTTTCAACCACTTCCTAAATGGTATTTTTGGGTATGCGGAGATGAGGAAAAATGGTTGAGAAGAGGTTTGGATGAAATGATTTAGGGATGGTTTAGAGATGGTTAGGTGGTTTCATGGGGTTAAGGTAAATTTAGATGAGTGAAATGTGATTTGCAAGGGGGTAAAAATTTATTTTACAAGGTGAGGGGAATGACTTAGGTACTATTTATATTGATAGGTTTTGATAAAGTGACATGTATGTACAATGAGTATTTGGATGACGAAAACCCCATGTCTACACTACCCTTATTCAATACCTCTTTTAACTCCCCCTAATTTCTCCCATGCGGTCATGTAGCCATAAAATATCCCACTTGCTTATGTTTTAGCCATTTTAACACCTCAATATTTGAAATCAAATCTGAACTAATGTTTAGTCTTGCTTTCAAGTTGACAATGACTCATACAGTCACTTTTATTGACCCTATTTATAGAGCTCCACCCCTCATCTCAAATGACTAATTTTTTTAGATATCTGGAATCCTTACGTGTTTCTACCTCCTTCCTCTTCCTTGAAGCTACTATCATCAAACTAAAATCAAATTGGGACTCTTTGCATGTTATCATTTTAGCTTTGTATGTCTTAAAGTTTTTTTGAGATCTCATTTTTATTTTTTTCTTATATTTTGCAAGTTTCCTAGAGCTCTTCCCATCCATTCGAGTCATCATGAGTCTCTGCATTCCCATTTTCCCATCCATCCAAATTGTTAAATCCCAAATCTGATCGATTTATCATCGACACACTTGGTGTTGACCTTGTTCTTTATTTTTATCCTCATCGATTCTATTCCATAGCTCCCCCTTTATCTAAAGAACTATATTTTAGTAACCCACATACTTATCAAACTCCTGGATATAGTTTTCTCGGCCTCGATATTCGTTGACTGGCCTAGCTTAGCATCGACCCTACTAGCTCCCACATTATATCTACTTACAGTAGCATCATATTTTCTCACCACTGTCTCTGCATAAAATATAACACCTCGAATAATATCTATATCTATTCATGTTCATCCTTCACTCATCTCTTGTACTATTTTTTCGTCAAGTCAACCGTAATTCACACTTAGGTTGTTATCGACTTGCTCGGGTTTGGTTTATTTGTTAACATATTTCATTATCAAATCATAAATTAAGTGTCTCTAACATATCAAATATCTATTTCATAAACTTATATGCAAACTTTCATCTATTATCACTTATATATTATTTTATTAACATGGGTTGAAATCCATCCTAGGAATATATTTCTCTTTTAGGGTGACCTTGTCATTGTTAAACCCACCATCCTATTTCACTAAAATTTTTTGTGTTAGCTTCTCTTTGTTGTGGAAGTTGTGAAGCTCATATCGGAGAGGTTTGTTTTCACCTATGATTTCATCATTACCATCATCATCTACATATATATGTATCCTTAAACCCTCCCATAATTTTGTGTTCCTTGATTTCTTGTATACCTTTCATTAACTTATCATAGGAGAAAAGAAATCTCATAGAAATTTTTTCTTTAGAGGCCACTTAGAAAAATTTCGTCAATAATATTACGTGGTTTTTCATGTCTATTGGTGATATGGTCCTATCTTGTTCATATTATGTTCTCTTGTCATATGGGGTATGCCCAGGTGTCATTATTACATGCTTGGGGCTGCAGGACATGCCCTTGGTTTTCAAGTGATAGGGATCTATGTATCTAGGACCATGGAGTGACCCGACCTCAATTAATACTAGACACTCAGTACTCCTTTGGAGGAGTGACACTAATTATATTTGGTCCTCCTTTTTTGAAGATACATACTTGATTTAGATTCCTCTTTAGGTAAGAGACTCTTATGATTTCTTCAGTCCTCTTTGGTTGAGCAACCCTCATGATGCTCTGTTGTCTTTAGTGGATTGTATTTGATTCTATACAATATGGATTAGTATATTGGATTTGATATTATGTAGTATGGATCATTAGATTGGTTTCTATGCTAGGGAGTATAAATACATAGATTTAACTTTATCTTATGTAGTATTAATCGGGGATTGGACAGTGATTTATGCTTTGCTTTAAATTTAATGATTATATTTTTCATTGTTGATATGGTTATGGTGATCAAATCGATTTATATATTATGTGTGTGATGGTTCACTCTTGCATAGTTATGGTTTACTGGAGGGTAGTGTACTTTGGGGTATGCGGGAATACACCAATAGACATATAGATGGGATCCATGATATTTTTCTTGGTTCTTTTAGCTCCCTTGAGGATAGGTTGAGATAATGGACTATAAATATGTCAACATATACTATTATACTTGGATTTATTGGGCACTTTATCTAAATATATTTGTTACCTTGGGTCTTGGGGACCCCATTACGATGTGTTTTTATTATTCCCTACTATGGAGGTGATTATTTCATACCCGATTGTTGTGTTGCATTTACCATGTTATAAGTCTATTTGTATGGATTACATGTTATAAGGACTTTGTTCTGGATGGTTTGTTATGTTCCCTTTTTGTTATGAACGTGTATTCTTGGTGAGGATGTTAGCATAATTTAGCATAGGAATATTTATTGCATTTTATTGCATTGTCTTTTATTTAATAATGTGCGACATGTGAACTCTAGTCTAGTGACTTGCATTCAATATTTTTATGTTAGATAACATCACTATTGGTATTAGTAGTAATTACATGTGCACGTGAGATGGGTCTTATCATCTCGTATTTGGTGCTGATAGGGTGTCATGTCTATCCATATGAGGTTATCTAATATCTATAAATATTACATCTCTTGCGTTGTTATGTAATCTGATTTCATGATCAATAATATTTGTGAGGCTTCGTACCTCTTTGGTCATTGCATCCTATTCTATTCTATCATTTGGTATCATAGCTATACCATTGTTATCATTTGGTATCGTAGAAGGTTCTATCCAAGAAAGGTTTAAGAGGAGCACTATTGGAGAGGATCCATTGGAGAAGAAGATCGCATCGAAGGAGAGCCATTGAAGCATCCCACATGACCTCCATTCCTTCCAAGCATCCCTCAATTAAAATTTGACCTATCCACTTATTTGGAAAGTAGATTTTTTTTTCATTAGTCATTGGCATAACCAATTGATCCAACATATTGGCGGAATATTTCAAATTTGGAGATATTTAAAAAAAAAAAAGAGATCTTGAAAAAAAAAAGATTTGTAAAAAAAAAAGAGATCTTGAAAAAAAGGAGAAAGATCTTAAAAAAATTGCAGATCTAAAAAAGAGTGAAAAAAAGATCTAAAAAAAAATCAGATCTGAAAGTGGAGGTGTGAAGAATTCGGGAGCAAAGGTTGAGCAATCCGTCAACAAAATTCCAGCGAGATAGCTCTCGAGAAAAAGGACGTAACTTTTTCATGATGTCATATTGATGTACCATTTTTTCCTAGAAAGATAAGGAGGAGGCGCATAACTTTGTAGTTTACATCATCTTCAGATTCGTCCTCTACATGTGATGAAAAGTCTATGTCATTCGGGTCATTTTATTTTGAAACAAAATCGAGATCTAGCCGTGGTAAATTGGTAAGATCTCAAAAACCAAGATTCTGATTCTTCTGAAATTTTGTGGGTTTCAAGGAAAATATTGTATGATGATTCTGTCAAAATTTTAGAAAAATATCACGGTTTATAAGAAAATATTAAAATAATATTCAGATTGTTTGTTTGATGAAAACAATTTTTTATTTTGTGTTTGGTTCTATCACACAAGATCTTTGATCTCATAGTAGCATTCGATATATACGGTGCCTTTGGGAAGAACTTACGGGTGATGTTGTTGCAACTACTACTGCACTTAACACCTAACACAACTACACAAACATCGTCTGGGCATCAACCCTATAAAATTGACAAGGATTAATAAGGACACAATACACACACATTTGAGCCCTCCCATCCATTTGTGTTTACACAAACTCCTCTTCGTACTATCTACGTACCATGTACTAAATTATTTCACATGCGTTAACACCTCTTTCTATCTTGAGAGGGGTATATTGAAAGGGTGATCTTCTTCCATGTACCGATGGGTATATCGGAAGGAGTGTATATAGAAAGGTTTGGTATATCGGCTTGATCGTATATTGAGAGGAGGCCATAGACTTGGAGTGATAAGAACCTTACCCTTTTTCAAAAATTCAAAGTTTCAGAAATTCAGAATCAAAATGGGTGCACAAGCACCAAATTTCTTCTTGCGATTCTCAACTACTTAGAGGAGACAACTATGTTGCATGGAAACTAAAGATCAAGATGTTACTTGAGTTTGAATACCTATGGACAATTGTAGATGGAATAACAATAAGATCACTTGATGATGGAAGACAACAAGTTCAATTTGACAAGGCCAATCAAAGGACAAGTTGATCATCTTGTTTGGCGTAATACACAATGTGCAACCCCACATTAGAGATGCCACATCAGCCAAGGATGTATGGGATAAGTTGAGCCACGATCTATGAGGAAAAGAACAAGAATGTCATCCTCGACCTACTATCACAACCGCATACTCTCAAATTCAAGCACAATGAGAAGGTTAAAGCTTTTTTGAGATGAGTTGCTACTTTGAGGCATCTCTACTGGCATTGGAAAAAGAGATAAGTGATGAGAACCTTGTACCAATTGTGTTGCAAGAACTTCCTCCTTCCTACAGAATCTTTGTGACAACTATCAATATGAGTGAACACACAGTCACCTTTGAGAAGTTGGTCAATCTACTCCAACAAGAAGAGGAAATGAACAACAAAGATCATGAAGATGAGCAAGCAAGATCTTCCAATCATAAAGGAAAGGGAACTTTCAGTCCAATGACAAGAAGTCCCAAAAAATCAAAGTCAACAAAGGGACCAAAGTCAAATAAACAACACCAAGAAGTGTCCCATTTGCAATAAAGGGAGACATGACATCAAATATTGTTGGTACAATTCCTACAAAAAAGGGTTCATCAAGCAATTCAAAACCCAACAACCAACAGGGTAACAACAATTCAAATCGAGAAGTCCAAAAACAACAACGATCGAGGGAAGAAAATGGTAATTGGAAAGAAAACCCAAACAACAAGGGTACATTTCCGAACATGAGGATGATTCGGATGAAGGACACCACATGTATTCTACTCAATTTAATGAAGAAACCAAGTCCACACAAGATATCAGGTATGTTGACTTGATGTAACTCGACACATGACTTGACGCAGAGATTGGTTCTACACACTATGTGACTCACCTAACAAGAACCATGTGTCATTAGGTGATGAATCATCATACAAAGGTGTCGAGGGATTAGAAACATTTCACTACCTCTTAGAAAGCATGACTGCAAAATCACGTGGATGTATTGTATGTACTTGGGTTGACCAAGAATTTGCTATCGATTAATCAACTCATTGATCACAAGTTGAAGTTGGACTTTGGCGATAATAATGGAGAAAAAGCGTGCTTGATAAGAGATAAGTCAAGAGGTTCTAAGATTATAGCAAGAGCCTCCAATGTGGGACGTATGTTCCACTTGATTTTGTCCAAGAGGATGAGCAAGCTCTAGTGGCCAAAGACACGCAATCTACAAAACTATGGCATCACGATATGGTCACATCAGTTTTGGCTATCTCCAAACACTTCAAAAGGGAAACATGGTGAAAGGATTGCCTACACTTAAGCACAACACTGAAAAGTGTCACAATTGCCTAGCTAGAAAGAAACATAGAGTACCCTTCCAGAAGAACACATATAGAGCTAAGGAAAAGCTTGATTTGGTGCACACCAATATTTGCAGGCCCATACAACCAAGTCATTCTAGATGTCAATACTTCATGCTTTGTGTTGATGACTACTCAAGAAAGATGTGGATATATTGTCTAAGAGACAAGAGTCAAACCTTTGAGACATTTTAGAAGTTCAAAGCACTTGTTGAGAATGCAGTTGGTCGCAGTATTAAAACTCTTCGCTCAGATCGAGGGGGGAATTCACAAGCAATGAGTTCAAGACTTACCTGGAAGCTCATGGGATTTGTCGACAAATTCCTCCTACTCACACACCACAGCATAATGGTATAGTTGAGATAAGAAATTGTACTATCATGGAAATGATACAATGTATGATTGAAAACTCAGGTTTAACAAAGACATTTTGGGTAGAAGCTGTAAGAATTGTAGTCTATTTTTTGAACAGAGTTCCCATAGTAGCTATTAAAGGAGTGACACCTCAAGAAGCGTGGTCAAATCGGAAACCATCAATTGCAAACCTAAGAGTATTTGGGTGTAAAGCTAGCATGCACATACCCAAGAAGAGTAGGAACAAGTTGGATATGAAAGTTGAGAAATGACATTCATTGAATACGGTGAAGAAGCACTTGAGTAAAAATTATGGGATACGAAAGAAAAGAAATTATACACAAGTAGGGATGTTAAGTTCTTTGAGAAGAAACAAGTAGATGCTCCACTCAACGACTCAACAAACATGCAGAATACATCTCTTGTGAAGATAGAATTTGATGTTCCCACTGAATATGACAGTGATAAATTGGATGATGGTGAAAACTTGGATCCACCACAAGCCAATGGAATAGCTAAGTTACCTAAATGGTATACTCAATTAATAAGAGATGCAAATTTGGATGAAGCACCTAGCACATCATCCAATCCTGGACCTAGAACTCGCAGTAAAGCTTGTGAAGAGGTCAATTATGCCCTAATGAGCAGAGTTGTTGAAATAGTTGAGCCATCTATAGTTCAGGAAGCTCTACAATTAAAAGCTTGGAAAGATGCCATGGATTCAGAGTATCATTCAATGATGAAGAACAACACATGGCAACTTGTCGAACTTCCACCAAGGAAGAAACCCATTAGATGCAGATGGATATTCAAGACTAAGTACAAATTAGATGGGACTATTGACAAGTATAAAGCAAGGCTTGTAGCAAAGGGGTATGCATAACAAGAAGGCATTGATTATGAGGAGACATTTTCTCCCACAGCCGGATCAAGACAATTAGGATGATCTTTGCTCTACCTGCACAATTTGGTTGGAAAGTCCACCAAATGGATGTGAAAAATGCCTTTCTTAATGGAGATTTGCAAGAAGAAGTCTATATGACTCAATGCCATAGGGTTATGTAATACTAGGAAAAGAGATGATGGTATGTAGACTCATAAAATCTCTATATGACCTAAAACAGGCACCCCGGGCATGGTACATCAAATTTGATGAGCATCTCATAAGTCATGGATTCGAAAGGAATCCTTATGACCCTAATCTCTACCTTAAAAAGCAAGGGGGAGAGATTGTCATTGTGGTTATTTATGTCAACAATCTAATCATTACGGTAGTTCTCTGAAGATGATCAATGTAACAAAGAAGGATTTTAATTGATCATTTGACCTAACAAATCTTGGGCTCATGCACTTTATTGTCTTGGGTTGGAAGTATGTCACAGTTGAAATATACCAAGAAAACGCTCGAGAAATTTAGGATGATGGACTACACTCCCTATTTGCTACACCTATGGAAGTAAGACTTGATTATCTCATTTCGATCCATCACCATAGGTGAATGTAACTTTCTATCGGCGGTTGAGCGGGGAGTCTCATTTACGACATATACTAGACCAGGATATTAGCTTTACGAGTTAGATATTTATCATGCTTCATGCGAGAACCAAAAATATGTTATTGGAAAAGCGGCAAAGAGAATCTTGAGATATCGAAGGGTATAGTTGACCTTGGTCTAGAGTCAAGAAGAATGACTTATTTTTGACATGATATTTAGATTCGGATCATGCGGGAAACATGGATGATAGGAAGTCAACATCAAGATTCATATTCTTCATGGGATCTAGACTGATATCATGGGGAAGCGAAAGCAGAACTTTGTTTCTCACTCTTCTATAGAAGTAGAGTATCGAGTTGTAGGTGAAGCTGTTTGTGAAGCAATATGGCTACGCTAAATCTTTTGGAAGGAATTGGTCTACCACAATAGAAATCTACTCTAGTATATGTTGATAATGAAGGAGTTCTAAAGTTTGTTCGCAATCTAGTATTTCATGAGAGAACCAAGCATATTGAAGTATAGGTTCATTTCATATGCGAACATGTCTTGAAGCACAACATACAAACTTGATTACGTCCTACAGCTGAATAGAAGGTAGATGTTTTCACTAAGTCACTTCCACGTGACAAATTCACACTATTCAGAGAGTTCCTCTCCACTTCATTGGAAACTATGCAAAATTAAGGGGGCGAATGTTAGCATAATTTAGTATAGGCATATTTATTACCTTTGTCTTTTATTTAATAATGTACAACATGTGCACTCTAGTCTAGTGACTTGCATTCAATATTGTTATGTTAGATAACATTCAATCTTGGTATTAGTAGTAATTACATGTGCACGTGAGATGGGTCTTATCATCTCGTATTTGGTGCCTATTAGGTGTCATGTCTATCCATATGAGGTTGTCTAATATCTATAAATATTACATCTCTTGCATTGTTATGTAATCTGATTTCATGATCAATAATATTTGTGAGGCTTCCGTCCCTCTTTGGTCATTGCAATCTTATTCTATTCTATCATTTGGTATTAGAGCTATACCATTGTTATCGGAGGAAATATGGTGTTTTATGGTGAAGTGGATGTCATCATAGACTCATGATTGGTTAATGTTCAATTCCTCTTTGAAGAGGTGAGTTCTCAATTTCACCCTTCGTAGTTGGTGAGTTGTCATGTTATAAGTATTTTCTCAAATGTAGAATTTTGATAAATGTTATGGTTATTACTTTTATATGCAAAATAATAAATGTGGTAGATCCAAGGTGTTATGGTTAGATATTTTGGATGAATTTATGATGTATTACATTGTTGGAACCCCTACAAAAATAGGGAAATTCTTGTTAAAGAATAAAATTAATGAGATGAAACTTGTAAATGACAAAATTAATTATCAAACATCAAATCAAGCTGACTTGTGCATATGAGAAGCCTAAAAACTAGAAATACACTTATGAGAAAACACTATAAAACAAGTTTTGGATAGTGAAATTTAGTTTGGATTCACTACAAAGGTGAGAACTACTAATCTTCACTAAACATAAGTAATTTAAGAAAATCACAAATTTTGGCATTCCTTGTGATCGCATGTTTAGCAATAGAATCTTGTTCACTAAACGATGTTGTTGTGTTGAGCCTCCTTTACTTTCCTATTATCTATCTAACTTGTGTGTTGTGTCACATCAAGGATGATGTTCCTATAAGGGGGAAATGTAACATCCCTCCCATCTCCACATGGAAATGTGGTCACGGAGACCACTACTCAGAACCTACACAATGCATGAAATATTTTTTTGAAAAGAGAATATTTTGGTGGATGCGTGTAAAGTGTTTAACCAAATGGAAATGATTCTTTGAGTTATCCAAACCATCCTCTCGAACATGTATCCCTGCAATCTAGATGCCCCTATTTGAAAATGTAAGAAAAAAGTGGAATCTCACACTTGGCATGTGAACTATTCAAATAGATTCCTAGAAGCTTATGCATTTGCATCGACTATAAAAATTTCATAAAGAGAGGTTTCAAAAAGGCCTATTTTTTAAATAAAAAGGAAATAGGTGCATGTTAGACAAGTCTCATAATGTTTCCACCATAATTATTCTATATGCGTCTAAATAAAATCTTGGAACTAATTTTTATACATTTTCCATTTATTTTGATTGTAAGCACTCTCTCGGACACAAATCTGCTAAATGTGGACGCATAGGCAATGGACATGAAAAAATTTGACCAAATTCCTTAATAGGTGTGATCTTAGGACTGAAATGATGAAAATGGTATTTTTAAAAAGAAAAATTGTTTGGAAAATGTAAAGAAAATTCTAAAACATTTTCCGGCATTCTCCATGTTTGTGTTGAATAGAGCCTTAAAGCAGTATAGACATCCAAAAAGTGTAAAAAATAGAGGAATCTGAAGGAATATGTAGTTGTAAGTCATATGGTGATTATGCATGTAGAATTTGGATGGGAGGATAAATCCTATGCAACATTTGACAAAATTACTTGAGATAAATGTTGGTTGCATGGTCAATAATGAAGGTAGGAAAGGCACAAAATAGTTTTTTTTTTTAAAAGAACATTGGAGCTATGAAACAGTCAATGGACCACCATTTTTACAATACATGCACTATGATTTGGTTTTCTTAGTGAGGAATCTTTATTGGTGGACTTGGTGGAAACTTAGTACAGGTTGGCATGTTCCATGTAGATGGTAGGTTATTTGATGATTGTTTGCCTTGACATGTGAATTAGTGAGTTGGACGCTTAACTCAATGGTAGGAGCTATATGATACTTGCCATGAATTTCCCAATTTGATCATGAGATCACCCATAAAATCTATCTTAGTCTTGACTTGACAAGCTACTTGGACAATATCAATAATGTAGGATATTCAATATTTAACATGAACAGTTTGAAAAAAATGATTGAATGACCACAAAGTAAGTATTTTTATCATTGATCTCTCACCAATTCATTCGCATGTTTTCTCTCTAATCTAACATGTCTTCACATTTATAGTTTTTCCTTTTTTATGTAGTTAGAAAATTAAAATGAAGAAAAAGTATAGCTTTTGTATAAAAGTTGGAAATATGTTGTACTTTGAAAATGTTGAATCTGCTTTATTGCTTCACATTTAAAGGATTTATATTGAATGCTAATATTATTTAAGTAAAACTTATTATGATAATGCATAACTTAGACCATGGGTTAGGATAGTGAAAACCTCTCAAAAAGAGGAAAATGGACTTGAGACTTCATGATAATTGTCGATTGTACTCTACAAAATTTAATAAAGATTAAGCTGAGAATTTCTTGAATGCACGAACAATAACCTTCCAAATCTCGTGAGTTATGTGAAATGATGCCTAAAACATGTTAAATGATGATGTGGGATGTCACATAAAACCACTAGGATTATTGTTAGGAAATAAGGGATAAAATATGTAGGAATAATCCCTCACAAAATGCAATAGTAGAAACTAATATCAAATTATATCTCAAATAAAATTACGGTAATAAAATAACACAACACAAAGAGGCAGATGATTTAATCGTGGTTCACCCAATATGGGCTACGTCCACCAAGAATCACTAGCTCGATTTTGTTACAAGCCAATGCTTTGCTCTCAATACAATACTGAGATCCGTTTGGAGCTATGCTCAAACAAACTCTATAGAAATTCACACTGAATTTAAAACACATCTGCAATGATACATTTGCTTGTATGTTATATCATATGCATAAGACCATATATATAGACAAATTGTTGTGATTTGATACAAAACCGTGGGTATCAAAACCATGGGTATCAAAACAATGGGCAAAAAACGAAAACCATGAGCCCAAAAACATCCCATAAGTTGGTTACCCATTACCCATGGGTTAATAAACCACCATGAAAATTTTCTTTCGGGGCTTCACCCAAGCCCCTTTCGCAGGGAAGCTTCACCCCGAACCCCACTCCGACCCGCTCACCGGCGGCGGGACCACCGTGAAAATTACCCAGTGTAACACATAGAAGGTGTACCACTCTAACATGAAAATAGGCTCCATAAAGATAATGATTATTTCACATAGTCATTTGGAAAAAAAAATTGTCGATCACCTAGGACCATGCTAACTAGTCAATATTGTAGCATTGGATAATTGCTTGTGAGTTAATAATTCCATTTGGTTTTGGCTCACAATTTTGCAGCACCACATTGAGAAAAGAAGTTTCTTCACTTCATACCTCAATTATTTTGGAGGAAAATCATATTTAAATTTTTTTTTGGTTAAAATCATTTTGGAATCTTGTGTGGTAAGGGGGTTTTGGAGACCTCTGGTTTCTCAACGCACAAGATGAACTTGTTAGGAAATTTACGGGAAGATATAATTAACAAATTATAGATCCACAAAATAAATTTCTGAAGATTATAGATTATGATGTGCAATGATTAAACAAAGATTAAGATGTTTTATATTTGCATATTACAGAATGTAAATAACATGAATGAAAGTAAATGAACACAATGACACAAGATATAAGTGGGAAAACCATGGAAGGTAAAAAACCCACTGAAAATCACTTATCTTTATTGAGAATATACTTTTACCCAACACTCCCACTATTTCACATGCAGTTACACCTTCAATAAGGAATTATGAATTGCCTCATACATTTTCTCATGAGACTTACAAATCTACTCACACATATAGCTTGCATATAATGTTACAACCATGTATAACCCGATCCTTAAAGAATTTCCTATTATATACAAGGTGGGTGGTCATGATACACTCTTTAACGGCCAGAGTCACTTGGCGGCATTAATAAATAAGTAGTTTCCCACTTAATATTATAACTAACACTCCCCCTTAATGGTAAGTGGGGAAAACATGTAAAAAAACATGTTAACATTTGTTCCTTATGCCAAGCTACCTTTTGGTATAAAATGAATTACAATACATAAATCAACTCATGATTTAGTATAACATCAAGAAATGATTTTTCTATGGATTTTAGTTCCAAGTGCACTAAATAAGAGTCTTGCAAGTTTTTCAACTTTTTAGTACACTTTATTACAAGTGTCTCAAACGGACTTATACTGAGCCACAAATAACTATAGACACATTGTGGGTTTTAGAAAATCCATGAGACATTATTTTTCCATGGTTCAAAATAGTGTTCCAAGAATTCCATAAAAACCATAATACAAAGGAATATATACATTCTCAAGATAAAGTGATTAAGGATGAATAATTATATCAAATTATGGATCCTTTTATAACAAAGGCATACCCATAACTAATGCTTCACTAGGAATTATAAGTAAACTTCACATACATGAAAATTTAATTAAACAATATAGAAATAGTCTTTGGAGTATCCATTTTAACACATTCACGCTGATAAGAGATGGCATTGTATAAGAAAAAAACATGCACACATGCTCGTTTCTTACTTTCCCCCTAAAGGCATCTCACGAAAGGCCAAACAACATATGCTCTACTGATTCAAAGGTGCGGATCAACGTCATCCACATGATCACAAGAGCTAATATCTAAAATTCCAAATATAGCACATAACTTGGAAGACTTCGCATACATCAGCTTTGTGTAGATATTTTCAACTTTATCTTGATTACGCTGAGACTTTCAGGAATCAATATAACCTTTCATGAATTTCTCTCGAGTATAGTGCATATGAAATTTAATATGCTTTGTCTTCTAATGTTGAAGGCTGGATTATTTGTAAGAGAAAATGCAACTTCGGCTGTCATATAAAGCAAGAGCATTAGAGCTTCCTTCGCACTCATATGTAGTTCATTCAATAGTCTTTTAGCTACATGTCTTCCTTTTTATTTCTTCCATATCACTTTTTATACTCTCACTTGATTTCAGAAAGAGATAGACATTATTGGTTATTCTTTCTTCTCTAAGTGATGACACTCCGCACCAAAAAACACTGGACACTGACAAATACAAATATATATCAATATAATATCATCACTTGGTTAGAATAACAATAACCCGAATAATTGTGCATTATCATAAAAAATAGTTGATTGTACACATAAGGATCCTGCGTGAATCTAGAAATAATTTCATCTGTATAAGGTATATCAAGCCTAGTGATAGTGAAATAAATCAAACTACCATAGGAGTATACATGTGATTCAAATCATATTAAACCCTTTAATAAGGTTAGTAACATACTAAGTTTGTGATGCAATGCCAAATATATTTATGATTTTGAAAAATAACCATGCACTGCAGTACTGAATGATTTAACAATCCTAAATGAGACATTTCAAAACCTTGTCTTAACTTCTCTTTGATTCTAAGACTTAGATTCTCGTTACTACTAGTAATCAAGATATTATTAATCATATAAGACATTAAAAATATCATAACTATTTTCATATTTGAAAAATAAACCATTATCAGTAAAAAGAATAGTTAGAGAAACTAAGCTCAGGAAATAAGCTATTTATAATAGCATACCAAGCTCTGTGGAGTCGCTTAAGACCATACAAATATTTTAGAGAGTGCCATATACCATTTTTTCATATTTTTCAAAGATTTTGTGATCTCCTGACCATTCAAGAATCCTAGTTTGAGTAAAGGTTTGAAAGATATCCCTCAATGTCTACATCCATTATAATGTAAGGATACTGAAACACACGCGTAATAGTTCCATATTCAAGAGAGACATTTCACAAACTTAAGTGAAATTTACATGACCTAATATTTCATGCCAAATTTTAATATCATTCCTAGAAGAGGAAGTAATAATATATTTAGACACAAATACAAAATATATAAGCCATTTTTTTGAATACCAAAAGTAATAACATTACTGAGTTCATATTTTAAGTATACCAATTATCTTTAACAAAACAATTTTATAATTTTCTTTTGCTTAGTTGAGAGAAATAAAAAGATTATTTTTCAACTAAGGAACATATACATTCCTAATTACCCCATTTTCTAATTTAAGAATTGTAAAATATTTAAGTCTAATAATGGAATTATCTCTCAGTAGATATATGATTTCTCAAATTCCATACGTTTTAGAGGATAATGTAAATACAGCTATGTTCTTCTAGAGACGACGCATTCGATACATTTGTTGTCATTCTCGAGTTTAAAGGGAAGTATTTAAATAGACGCTTAGCGCTATTTTGCATGAATTTTCTTCTCCGATTATTAGATTTAATATTTCTAAGATTCTTAACTTATTTGTTAGTTTCACGTGACAATCGGAATTTTATGACCAAATTTTCCACACTTATTACATGTGCCATTAAATATTTTACGTTGGTGACTAATTTTTTAACAAAATTAGGACTTAGATCGGATTTGAATCTTTATTCTGGTATTAGAATTCTTATTAGATTTCCAAAATTACCAACCATTTTGAATGCATATATATCTATAAAGACAAATACAACTAAAATAAAGACCATGATCCAAAACAGAGACAAAAATAAGCTATAGATATTTCTTATTTAGTATACGAATGCAAACATCTTGGGATGAATTAACAATGACTCATTTGATTGATTCTATAAATGAGCTAACCGAGATTGGATGAAGTCGAAAGCTACAAATTCTTATTAAAAGAAATTAATTTAAAATATCTTAGGAAAAATAGATTAATTAACTAAAAATAAACAAGGTATTGTGAGTAATATTTGACATGAATCTAATGGCAAAGAGAGACACACGTCACAATTTTAGTGTTCTCCAACTTGATTTCCCTTGTGGAATCAAATACCCGTGAATGAACCAAAGCATAAAATTTCAGATCTGGAGCGGGGGTCAATAAGGAAAAGAAAAAATTTAGCTTGGTAAGATATTTTTCAATTCAGGAGGGAGAAAGTTCATGTTGAGCCTAATCCGAGCTCAAATGAGCCACTTAACCAATAAAAAAATAAATTAAATAATAGCTAATGTCGAGGTAACATGACATGTATCAAAATACTACAGAGGCACAAATAGATTTATGAAAAATCCAAACTAATCCCTTGGGTAGATGTGAAGTCCTCGAATTAATTAAACACATAAACTAGTGGGACCACAACAAAGTTTTAGAAACATGAAACCAAGTCAAAAAAATCCACTTGTAAAATCTAAATCGAATAAATAAAAGACACTTGTGCAGATTTCCCACCAAAATTTTACGTATGGATTCAAAGTACTTAATGTCTCCGAATAAATTAATATTTAAATAATATATGGGTGAGAAATGAAAGACAAGATCACACTCTTAGTGGATAAGATAAAGCAAAGAGTGAAACCGCAAAGATAGATCCTAACACTTGTGAAAAATAAGAAAGGTCAAATTGTGAAAAACAAATATATTTATATTAACAGCATTGGGTTTGCACTTCACAAGGCAACCAAAAATGACTCAAAGAAAATGGAGTACACGTGAAGCCTTCTAAATCATCACTTCTGGAATCTAACAAAGAATGAAAAAGTGAAAAGGTGGTTAATTTTCTAATGATAACCAATGCTACAATTAAAAACTAACAAATGCAAAATACAAAGACATACGAAGCAACTTACTGATCAAACTTCACATATGACAAAAGAAACTAACACAAAATTGAAATGTGAAATGTAAAGATATTCGAGTAACTTTCTATTTGCTCAAATCCTGCTAAAAGATAAGAAAGCAAAAACGAAATGATTAAAATGCAAATATGAAGCTACTGGAGCAATTATATTGGCCCAAATTTTACAACGATAAAAGAAGATAAAAATATTGACAGAGTGAAATAGTTAGAGTAATTTACTGACTGATTTCGCAAGTGATGAGGAAAGATAAATAAGTACGACAACGAAAAATTAGAAATCCCTTATTAGATCACATTTTGTGACTAAAAACAAATATACAAAAGTAAAGAATAATGAACAAGATGGAGCATTCGACTAGTCATTTCATAAAAAATTAAAAGATCTATTAAAAATGACTATGCAAAGATGATGGAGAAAATGATTGGATCGAGCTTCGTAAAACAATACTTCGCTGGGGAACAAAAAGAAATGTAAAAAATTAAAACAACAAATCCACATAGCACTTAAATATTGGATTAGGATTGCAACAACAAATATATAAAAATAAAGCGAATAAAGTCATAATGGAATTAGAACCTTCAAAATAATTATTTTAAAAGATCTTTCAGACCAGAACTAAAAACAACAATAACGCCTCTATTAAAATAATGAAAACTTTAAATAAACATTTAAGACAACATTCAAAAAACCAAATCAAGCTCCAAAACACAGATTCAGCGACACTATCACATGAATAGCTAATACGTAACTGAACGAAGTACAAC